>JABACO010000037.1:185218-315218 GCA_013339895.1 Ephydatia muelleri | reverse complement strand
TGCAATAAAATTCATCACCATGAAGGCCTTTCAACTTTCCTTTAGCATGTCAGGACTACAATTGTATGTGTGTGTGTGTGTGTGTGTGTGTGTGTGTGTGTGTGTGTGTGTGTGTGTGTGTGTGTGCCATCATCATTAGTGAGTGATATATTTTACAGTGTGTGTGTGTGTGTCCGTGAGGGCATGTACATGTACTTTGAGAAAAGTCATGCAAGTGGAACAAAGCTGAGCATAGCGAACAAAAAGAAGATTAGTAAGGGTTGTGCCCAATAAGACAGTTTTATTTCTTCACATCTCCGAGAACGGTGATGTGAGTGTCTGTGTACAGAGAACCAGCCACAAGGGAGCTCCACACGCAAGGAGCAAAGAGACAGGGTATAAAAATCAAATACATGCATAAAGCAGTTAAATGAATTTATATTGCATGTGAAGGTGCAGAGAACAAGTTTAGAATAGACCTTACGTGCAATGTACATGTGTGTGTGTGTGTGTAGACATGCTTAATGTTTTCATTAGTATGCGTGCGTACAAGTGTACTGTACATGAGTGTATGTATGTGTTGTGCACAAGATTCCATTTCCATAACACTGCAAGTATACTGTATGTGTATGTGCTGTATGTGTGACAAATATATGGTGTACAGGCTGTGTACATAACAATGTGTGTGCACAAGTGTGTACATTCATGCACATGTACACTTTGTGAAAACAGTGTGAAATTGAGAACCCAATTGATGTCACTGCAAGTGGTACGAGCCTGTGTGTTCAGTGCACGAGTGTGTGTATGTGTGTGTGTATGTGTGTGTGTGTGACGAATATGGTGTACAGGCTATTTACATAACAATCAAGTGTGTACATTCATGCATATGTACGTGCTTTGTGAAAACAGTGACAGTGTGAGAAATAATAACACAAATTCACTACGTGGTACTGTGTGTGTGTGCACATGTGTGTATGTGTGTTCATTCATGCACATGTACGCTTTGTAAAAACTCTGCAAGTGGTACAAGCCCAGTCTGTGTGTGTATGTGCATGTGTGTGTGCATGTGTGTGTGCACAGGTGTGTACATTCATGCACATGTACACTTTGTAAAGACAGTGTGAGAAATAAGAACCCAAAGTCTCACCAAGTGGTACAAGCCCAGTCTGTGTGAGTGTATGTGTGTGTGTATGTGTGTGTGTGTGTGTGTGTGTGTGCGCACAGGCGTGTACATTCATGCGCATGTACACTTTGTGTGAGAAATAAGAACCAATGTCACCGCAAGTGGTACAAGCCCTCTCTGTGTGAGTGTGTGTGTGTGTGTGTGTGTGCACAGGTGTGTACATTCATGCACATATACGCTTTGTAAAGACAGTGTGAGAAATAAGAACCCAAAGTCACTGCCAGTGGTACAAGCCCAGTCTGTGTATGTGTGTGCACATGCATGTGTGTGTGCACATGTGTGTACATTCATGCACATGTACACTTTGTGTGAGAAATAAGAACCAATGTCACTGCAAATGGTACAAGCTCTCTTGTGAGTGTGTGTGTGTGTGTGTGTGTGTGTGTGCACAGGTGTGTATATTCATGCACATGCTCTATTTGTGAAAACAGTGTGAGAAATAAGAACCCAAAGTCTCAGCAAGTGGTACAAGCCCAGTCTGTGTGTGTGTGTGTGTGTGGGGGGGGGGTGTACAGGCTATTTACATAACAATGCAAGGTGTATTGTTACACATGTACGTGCTTTGTAAATAAAGTGTGAGAAATAAGAGCCATAAGTCACTGCAAGCCCAGTCTGTGTGTGTGTGTGTGTGTGTGTGTGTGTGTGTGCTACATTCGTGTACATGAACGATTTGTGAAAACAGTGAGAGAAATAAGAACCCCAAGTATCTGCAAGTGGTACAAGCCCAGTCTGTGTGTGTGCATGTGCATGTGCATGTGCGTGTGTGTGTATGTGTCCATGTATGTGTGTGTCATGTGTGTGTGCACAGGCGTGTACAATTCATGCACATGTATACTTTGTGAAAACAGTGTGAGAAATAAGAACCAATGTCACTGCAAGTGGTACAAGCCCAGTCTGTGTGTGTGTGTGTGTGTGTTTGTGTGTGTGTGTGTGTGTGTGTTTGTGTCCATGTATGTGTGTGTCATGTGTGTGTGCACAGGCATGTACAAGTATACTTTGTGAAAACAGTGTGAGAAATAAGAACCAATATCACTGCAAGTAGTACAAGCCCAGTCTGTGTGTGTGTGTGTGTGTTTGTGTGTGTGTGTGTGTGTCCATGTATGTGTGTGTCATGTGTGTGTGCACAGGCGTGTACATGTACAATTCATGCACATGTATACTTTGTGAAAACAGTGTGAGAAATAAGAACCAATGTCACTGCAAGTGGTACAAGCCCAGTCTGTGTGTGTGTGTGTTTGTGTGTGTGTGTGTGTGTGTTTGTGTCCATGTATGTGTGTCATGTGTGTGTGCACAGGCATGTACAAGTATACTTTGTGAAAACAGTGTGAGAAATAAGAACCAATATCACTGCAAGTGGTACAAGCCCAGTCTGTGTGTGTGTGTGTGTATTTGTGTGTGTGTGTGTGTGTGTGTGTGCGTGTGTGTGTGTGTGTGTGTGTGTGTGTGTCCATGTATGTGTGTGTCATGTGTGTGTGCACAGGCATGTACAAGTATACTTTGTGAAAACAGTGTGAGAAATAAGAACCAATGTCACTGCAAGTGGTACAAGCCCAGTCTGTGTGAGTGAGTGAGTGTGTGTTTGTGTGTATGCGCGCGCACACAGGTGTGTACATTCATGGACATGTACGATTTGTGTGAGAAATAAGAACCCAAAGTCTCTGCAAGTTGTACAAGCCCATGTGTGTGTGTGTGTGTGGCGTGGACGTGTTTGTGTGTGCAAAGATACAGTAGGTAGGTGTGTGGCAGGTAACAATGCAAGTGCGTAGTGCATGTTCACGTGCTATGTGAGCTAAGTTATAGCATCCTTGCAGTGTAGCCGAGTGGGCGTGACAGGAATGAAGTTAAACAAGCAAATGTGGGAAAGCTTTATAATACACTACTAGGTACCGAACGGTGATGCGAGTGACTAGGAAAAAAAAAATCCTTACGCGCGTCCGCGACGTGGGAGGCGGCGACAACCATCAGGCCGCTAGCTAGCTGACAACCATTCACTTGGATCCGTTAATTTGGTACGATCGTCATATAACTCATCTTCTTTGACCTCAGAAAATCAACAAAAAACAAACAGACACTGAGTTGCGAACGACTATATAGCTTAGTTTAAGGCGGAGATTGGGCGGAACAAGGAAGTGATTAATATTCATGCGGAATGGGAGAATGGAACTAGGGTTGCCTGGGCAAATCGAGCAGGAAATGTGCATTAACTTTGCACGCCTGTATCTCCGCAACGGATAGAGTGAAAATTAACGAACAGAACAAATCAATAGCTATAGGACCCCTCTACCTACAAACCGAATTTGAAGCGATTTGATTACTCCTGCCGAAAGTTATGACGGGTTCATACCCTGTGGGGTATCGGACGTTGCAATACGGGCACGGAGCAAGTGCAAGACCCCAAAAAGTATTTTACCATAGAGAAATGGTGTAGTATGAAGTGGTGAAAATAGGAAGTCAATGGCGTGTACCGTTCGGAAGTTATAGCGATTCAAACGTGAATGATTTTTATAACTTTTATATATATATAGCGAAGGCTCATTTTCTCGGAAACTGACCCAACTACAGCGTGTAAAACGTACACTACACTGCTTTATATTTATACAGTCAAGATTAACATTTACAAGTTTATTTTAGCCAGTAGTAACATTTACCCACCTTAATTGTGCATTCTATTATTCCAATCATTGGTAGTTTGCATTTGGAACACTCAGTGTAGTCTCAGAGTTCATCATTGCTAAAATGAACCCTTTACATGTTGCACACGGGAATCTCAAGAGATGCATGGGTACCCAGCTGAGTAACAACAATAGACCACTGGTACTCACTACATTTTTCCCCTTCCAACACAAAAGAAATCACACGCTAACCTTTTTTGGCTTCAGAAACATTGAAACCCAAAACCAGGCGTTGCTTCGCCCAACAGTTCATGGGAGGTACCCACCCTTGTGTTTGCCCCGCTCCCGCACACACTCCGGTGGGATGCACTAACGCATAGTCACGATAGCTGAGTGCAGTAATTACATGTAGCTGCTATTTGTTGTAAAGGACGATACCTAACACAAATCATTGTACGTGAGTATCAGTTTTTTATTTCATTTGCGAAAATGGCAATATGTGTTACAAACAAAACACAGTTGTAAATCTGTTCAAAAATGAGGCAATAAAGGAGCACAACTTGTGCACGTGACTACTATAATGGTGTCAGATCGAGTATTACATGAAGTCTGTAATTAAATGGGAGGTTTCTAATGGGACACGGCATTTTATACTTACATATCATAGCCTCAAAACAGGTGGTGGGGTAAGTACAGACGTAGTAATTTACTTTGTGTACAATGGGTATGAGGCACGACCTTATATAATAATTACGGCTTCTGTCCGTACTCATGTTGACAATAGACAAAAGGGTAAAGGAAAGATGAATCAGAACTGGTTTGAATTGGTGGCAGCGTCGCTCACTTAATAAAAGAAACTGCTGTCTGTAAATGAGATTATGTTTGTATGCAAAAAAGAAAAAGAGCTCACAATCCAGCTTGCAATGGTCGTATCACGGCCTTTCAAAAGTGACCTAATGGCTACAAAGTAAAATATGCTGTATTGCTCACTGGTTTTGTTCATCACGCATCCTGCATGACGGTATGAAAGGGCAATGGGTTTCTCCAGCACTCTCAGATCAAGATAGATCTATTTAGCAAACCGTGCCTTCTGTTCACTTATGCATTCTTGAGAGGTGAACATCAGGGAGTAAATGATGAACGGGGCACTCTAACTGGAAAAAGCAAAACAATATAGCAATTGAGCTGCAATTGATGCCAGCAGAAATGTCGATCGAAATTGAGACGCCTGAAACTGTATGCATGGTAGCGCAACACTTGCCATGTTACTATACATATTGTCCTTGTGTCTTTAAGAAACCGATTTGAGAAGAACAAATCATGCACGTATATTGCAGTAATTTCGCCTATCAGTGTATATACGTCTGTCAAAGCAGTGAAAAGGCTACAATGCCAAATCTTGAAGGAGGTTAGTAACAGTGGAAATTGCCATGCACTGCGGATAGTCGTTAATTTTCTGAACCATGTAAATAAATTTTTCGGAAGATGGTAGTGATTATTGATGAGGAAATAACGACCTGCTTAAAAAGCTAGTAACGTTCTACGCCATTTCTCTAAGTATAACTGTACATTGGTACCTCACAATCATACTGTTGACGTTACAAGATCATATACCCCATCTGGTTTAAAACCTCTACATCTTTAGGTAGGAGAGTTCAAATCGCTTCAACTTCGGTGTACGTAGTGGGGTCCTGTCCCTATTGATTTATTCCGTTCGTTTATCCGTTACGGAGATACAGCAGTGCGAAGTTAATGCACAATTTCCCGGTCGTTTCGCGCCAATGATTTTGACCAACCGCGTCCAATTCAATGTATAGGGAAATTATTGGCGGATACGAGCGGGAAAATGTACATTATAACTTTGCACAGTGGTATCTCCATAACGGATCGGATAGAAATGAATGAACTTAACAATTCAATAGCTACAGGACCCCTAATAATGGTTCCCTGAGGTCCTCCCCATCACCTAGCACCATTGCCAGTTTTAAATCCTAAGACCCTCGGGTAATCCCAACTGCCTTATAGTTAAAATGGATTGTGTTGTGGACATTAATTGAATCATCAATGTAGCTTTGGTTAAGTTTTATCAAACTTACTTTTTGTAGCTAGTTAGAGCATGGCCCGCTGCACTCAAGCTGTTATTGACTTCTACTGCTTCATACTGTTGCAGTTGACATGGATTATGTGTCAGAACTAATGTCTTGTCCGTGCATTGCATAATAAGAATAATTTGTATGCTGGTTAAACCAGGAGGTGTGTTGTGTTTGTGTGCATGTATATTAGTGTGTGTGTATGTTGTATGTGTGTGTGTGTGTGTGTGTGTGTGATTGTTAGTAAATGATAAGCTCTGTAAAAAGAAAAGGTAAAACCAGGTGTGGCATACAACAGAAAACTATGTCCGTTCTGACCTCATATGGATACCCCTACAATTAGCTGCCTCTATGGTTGATCTAGGCTGAAGTGTGGATCATTATTGATATTTGAAGACAGTATTTGAGGGTGAAGAGATAAGTAGTTTCACATCCACTAGCTATTTAGTTGTTGTGGTTGTCGTGGTTGTTGTTTATTTGTTGTTACAATAGTTACTGTTGTTGCTGCTGATGCTGCTGTCTTGTGGGGAGGGCTGAGTTGCCATATATGCACCTTGTTCTGCTCAGCTGCAATGCTGATTAAGGTACTGCAAGGCTGGTCTCCAAGCATTGTATTTATTCATTACCACATTTTTAAACATCACAAATATGGTGTATATGTGTGTGTGCGTTTGTGTGTGTGTGTGTGTGTGTGTGTGTGTGTGTGTATTATGCTTATAGAAATTTTATTGGCTGTTGAATAAACAATTATTGATTTGAGATGCTTAGTCTAGATATGCATTCCGAGTGATATCAACATTTATGGGTACTTCCTAGCCATCTATTTGAAATACTCCTTCAATGGTTTGCTATGACAACCTGCTATAGGGAAATGCTGCAAATCATACATACTTAAAGTGCACGTCAAATATACCAACTTTATTATGCAGTTAGTTATCATCAGTCCTAATATGTAAAATATTATGCATTGTTCCGAAGATACAGTGTTTTGTTTTAGGATGATTACTTTTATTGATACCATGTGCTATAACAATGTTTATTGAGCCTTTCCCATTTTCAAAAGACAATATTGTGTCTGCAATAAAAATATTTATTAGGAACATGGACATTTCAATGCAACTATACTGCTACTCCTATACCATGTGCATATTTCTCATTTGATAACCTTGGAGATGGCTGAATTGTGAAAATTGGTGGAAATGCTGAAGCAAACATTATAAATTACCAATAACAAAGTACACCTTCTTGATCCTAATACAAAGGTTAGAAGCAATCAGTTGTTCATTCATATTAAAGCATGTAGTAATGTGATGAGCTATTGTAAAAGTGATGCATACATGACATTGGTAAGGCAAATAGGTGTGGGCTGGACCAATTTACAAGGAGGTTATGGTGTGATATTAGTGAGGGTTGGGTGGTGGCATACCTGTACAGCAAGACCCCAGTGCTCGGCCAGTAGACCAAATGAGTGTCACTGCATATCTATGTCATTTGTACTCCAAATCCTGATAGTAACAGACTGGATTATATCAAGGGTAGGCTGCAAAGATTAAACATTCATACATGTACAGTGTAGCTGGCTCTTTCCATTATGGCCTTATTTCTTAGTAGTGTGCCTATTGAAAGAACTGCATGGGTACTGACTAGTGCAGTGATAAGAGATGACTACAGTCCCTTTTTGTGTGGAGAAATGCAGAGAAAAATATACCATTATAAGCTATATAAGTGTACTGTGCCCTCTGATCTTTTATAGTGATGTGTGTTTTAGCTAAGTTACCTTAGTTAAGTATCACCACCATATTCATCATTAGATTGTTGGTCATGTGTTTAGACATCCCCAGCATTCATTGGTTTGTACTCCTGCACAGAAATGGAGTGAAATTAAAATAAAAGCATCAGGATATGAAGGAGGAGATTGTGCCTCAGTCAATCTGTTGAGGTTTGAGCAAAACCCCAAATACCACATCTGGATCCTGGAAGGATGGCGGAGTGGAGATAAGGTCTTAGAAGAAATGTGGATATGTACAGAAAAAGAAAATGATGTGAACCTTGACCAAAAAAACCTTAAAACAACCTTACCGATGTAAGTTCATAATCTATGCATGCCCATTGCACATCATTAATATGTAATTGTTTCAATAATAAATTTACAAAGCCACTGTCATATGCTCCCATATGATGCAAGTAAGCCATGTTTGAGAGGAGGATAAATAATCATAAACAAATGAACCAGTGCTCCACTTATTTTTCATAAGTGACCAAATATATGAAGTGCTATACATGTATAGATGTGTATTATTGGTGCCTTAATTGGTACCAAATACCATTCCAAGGCATGCATGGTACTGACTCAGTTACTTGTAAATTACTACTGCTGGTTTGAAGTCATTAACCAAACTTGGAAGACAACTTACAGTAAGGTTCTGCATCTACATGTACATGTACATGTATGTACAGTGCTCCAGATGGATACTGCCAAAACAGTTTTTCCACTGTTATCAAAAAAAAAAAAGCTATTAGCTGTGGGCATAGAAATTACACTTTCACATTCTAATAACATTTCTGTGACAGTAATTGTGGTTGTATAGAGGTGACAGTAAACAATTGTTTAGAAAACTCTTGTTAGGAATGTAATCACAGCTGCTGTACATGTGTGATTGAGTTGGTCCCTGAAGTCAAATTGATTGGGAAGACTGGTCTTGATTTATGCATTTATCAAGGTTGTTCACAGTTTGCTACAATTTGAATGGTTTTATTCTATTTAAGGTTTAAAAATAATTTGTTATGGTGAAGAAGGTATCTGTATTTATGAGGCATCTGTATGTAATGCTACTAATTGTATACTTTGTGCAAGTGCATAATCATTTGTTACAAGCTAAAAGCATTAAACTTTCACGCCATCTCTATTCCACTTTGTAAACATTTGCATATCTGACATCAAAATCCTACTGGCTAATTCATCATTCATTTTAGTTGTAGATGTTGACGTAGATGAAGTCCTTTTCAAAACCAAACAACAGACCAGTCCATGCAAAAGCGATGTCAAACATTGGAAACGAGACATGTCAGCAACTTGGTTAACTGTGCTGTTTCGACAGCTGGTTGGTTTTAATTTTGCACTGATGCATAGATTGTGAGCATCGCGCTAACCATATTGAGAAGAAATGTGCACAGCTGTCCGCTTTGCACGTTTAGGAGGAGTACGTCAACTAATATGAAATTGTCACAGTAATAGGGCTTTTTAGCGTTTAGTAACAAATTTGTATGCATCTTTACGAACATAGGATACAATACACAGATACTCTCTGTAATAAATTGTTTTCTGTCCTTAGGTTGAACCAGAGTTCTATCGAATCATAAATGCATAAATCAGGACTTTCCAATCAGTTTGACTTAAAGTACCCCACTTAATAGAATGGCAATGATGTTATATGTATAAAACAAATTTCAACTCTTAATTAAATTCATATGGGATTGAAAAGTGTGTTTTAAACCATTATCACATTTGTGTATGCTTTTAAAACCACAATTATCTGCACAGAAGATTTAACACAATTTCTATGCCAATAGCATGAGGCATTTTATAAAATAAAAAAACTAAGGTAATCAGTTTGGCAGCTTGTCACATGAAGCACTGTATTCTATTACTTCTAAGTTTCCATTATTCCAAACGAGAATGCACCTCTTCAACATCGGATAGCTACATGTGTTAACTGGGGATCAGCATGCTGGACATCTTGCAACAGTAAAAGTTGGCTTTAAAATCTCAGCACATTTGTTGTAAAGAAAAGTTGCATGACACTAAAGGATTAAGTAAATGTCAACTTTACACTCTGTCAACTGCACTGTTTGATACCAATGGCTGACAGCAACTGCAGGCTCATGCATTTAAATCTCTAGTGTCAACTACATGTATGATACCACTGTGAGTATTATTGCATACCTGTCTATTGAATAATGACTATAAATATTGATTAATTTTTCTTGATTTGTGCAATATGCATGCATAATATAAAAACATTCATATCATTTTCATTAACTAGTTCACTAGTCAGAAGCAAGAACTTTGGAAGAAACGTGCCTGTCATACATCTAGTACATTTCAGATGGGCTCTACACACACCAGAGGTGTTGTGTTTGGAGGTTGCCCAGAAGATGTAGAACCTCAAGACTATCCAATGCTGTCTGACACCATTATTGTTGACATTATTAAGTATTTTTCACTGTTGCTGTTACATTAGTACCTCAGAGTTAATATAAAATATATATTTGCAACAGTTGGCTGCACAGTTTGAGTTATTGATGTCTTTAAACTAACATTTCGGTGTCAAACCTTAACATAAAACATTTCGTGATTGCTCGCCATTGAACATTTTATGCTCCAGACTCTGCCCTGAATGTTTCTTTATTTGTTAAGTGTTTGTGATTACATAGCCTTTGGCCAAATGATGAGCCTGTTTTTTAGACTAAATTATACAGAAGCCCTTCCTCTTTTCATTGTTTTCAACGTCACTCAAGCATAGCTGTATCTCTGACGCCTATTAATAAAGTGTTAGATATTGGCATGTAGATGCCATTAATAGCTGACGTACCATATCTTCAAATGGCCAGTTCAGATTAAGTTTTATTTTTCACAGCTTTGGTGTGATTCTTGCACGGCTTTGATTTCACATGACCTCTGAGAATTCCTCGTATAGATGGCTAGAACATAGCAGTGTAATCATGTCTTATTTGTATTGCATGTTTTTAAGATTGATAGTAGTAGACTGCAGTGGTTGTGATCAATAACATACAGCTAAACATTTTGCTTGTTGAATCACTATAGTTCCATTCCCATAACTGAAATATGAGTGTTGTAACAATGTCTTGTTTCCTCACATACATGTACATGTAGGTATAAACTTGTTTAGAATCATATGAGCATATAATGATAATAGACAGAGAAGCAAAAATCAAATCAATAACGTTGGAATGTACTTGAACAGCATGATAGCCTCTGGACTTGAAAATGAGGGATCATAACAAATTATTTTTACCCCATTTGTGAGCATCTGTGATACATGACATACATGTCAAGAAAGTGTACCTTTAGTCCACTTGTCTGCAGTAGATTCATATCATCTTGTTCAGATAGCACAAAACATTCTGATCAATTCTTAGGTGTATGGGCTAATAGCTGCATGGCTGACTGATGATTGTGATACTGTATATACTTCATAAAGAATATACGGTGTATCCACAACAGATGCATGCATAGTGAGAAGTAAACAAATTAATGAATTATCGATATTGATACAGCCAATCTCAACTGTAACTAATACAAAAAGAACGAAAACAATACTATATGAATATACACCAGCAAGATACATTGCATGAACCAAGCAAAAACAAATAATTTAATGCACTTCATGGCATCATCTTCATTACTGAAACAACTGAATTCATTACACAACATAAAATGTCATGGATTCCTGTAAAGGCAAGGATTAATTCTGATCTGTGATAACACACAACATGCAACAACATGCAACAGACATTCAAACATTGCCTAATATCTGGATAGCAAAAACAAATGCAATGGTTATCTAACCATCATGCAGGGTTCCTATGGTGACAATAAGACAGAAAGGTGACTATCTACACATTAAACTATCAGAGCAGACATACACTGCTTTGGTGATCAGTACCGGCCCATCCCACTCCATTGATACATTGAATACCACACAACACAAAACTGCAAATTGCCAGTTATCACTGAGTTGCTATGGTGAGAGTAAGGGGTATAAGTGTGTACCTACACAAACACCATCACAGAAGTCTTACACCAGTTTGGTGTTCAAAACAAGCTCATCCCAATTTGTTCATACATTGAATACCAACACAACACAAAATGCCAAATTGCTGGTTATCTAACCATTGTGCTGGGTTCCTATGATGACAATAAGAGGTATAGGTGTGTACCTCCTGCACACAATATCATGACAGAAGTCATACACTGCTTTGGTGTTCAACTTGGAGACCCTTAGCCTGACATTGTCCATATTTACAACACATAGTTACATCCTTGCTGTTCTTAAGTTGGTACAATGAGTGAAAGCTGCGTATTTGCACTGCACTAGTTTAGGTGCTCAGTTTATGGGTGTTAGAATTTAACACTGGGTCTCAGAACGTATATGCGAGCATACACGTGTACCTGAAATAGATCCAGTTACGTACAGTTGCTCCTCTTCAGGTGTCTCCGGGATAATTGGCTCTCATTCTGGACGGTTGTTGTGCTTCCAAACACCATGTCCCCAGTCCTTAATGACATAAAATGGACTCTGCGCGTATTGAAAAGTATTGAGTGGCGCAATTGAGCGCACTTTTACGCGCACCGATCAGGGTATTTTAATTCAATTACTTGAGGAATGTGCGGCTAACTTCCCACTACATGTAACCCACTAGTCCAAGCACGTGCTGTTGAACTTGACTGTCATATAGCTTCTATGCACTTGTGGCAAAAGAGTTGTCAGAGCAAATTCGCCACATTCAACAATGATTGTATACGATAAATAAACTAATCACCTATGAATTTTAGTGTCATCAAGAGAAGTTAAATTTTATTTAGCCAATTGGGTGGGAATTCCTATAACTAGCTCTGTTCAGTTATATAGGGGCAAGTTTGGCTTGGGGAAGCGGCAAGATCGACGATGGGCAAAGAGACAAGAGATCGAACATGTGCCATATCCCTCTTTATCTCTTAGCGCTAGCTATATCTCGAGGGTTGCGCATATAAAAAAATAATCGGTGCACGTTTATGATTGTACCAGAGATAATTATCTCTGATTGTACATACCTTACACAGAAAGCTGCTGTTTAGCTTGAAGAGAATTATCAGCTTTGGATGACGATTGTACATGTATACTAACATTTGCAATTGGTGCTCAAAATGTGTAGATCTACCTACACACGTGTTCCCCGCGGTGGTGACAGTAACGTCACTTGACGCTCATTTTTTGAAACTGGAACGGAGCTAGGAGACTTACATCACGTGACGTTGAGCGTTCATTACCGTTGCTAAACGTTTCCGTGACATTTACGTGGAAGTTCGTCATGTTCGAAAGAAACGGAGCACCGTTGCAACCCGTCTCCGGATAGCGGTTTCGCTGTGCAAAAAGGGCGTATCGTCAATGATATGAAAGCTTATCCATCCAGGAACAGTCTTTTGTTCAAAATAAAAAGATGGATCGTTGACGTCAACACGTGGCGAGGATGAACGATTCCAAGTAGTAAAAATGGACGAAAAGTTGAGGCTCATTGAGAGCATCCTGGACAAAGATCCAGCTGGTGGTCACTTTGGAGTTCATAAAACGTAAGCTAAATGTCATCATGAAAATTGAAATTGCCTACGCTCTGTATGTTTGTATAGTTTAATTAGATCTGTGAAATCGTTATAATAGTATAACTATGGTGTTCTGTTCTTGTTAGTTAGGCTCATCTCACATTAAATTTTTTTGCATAGATGATCACTCATTATGGGCTTTAAAAAGTATCCATATTCATTTACAGGCAAGAGAAGATAGCTGAGCGGTACTATTGGAAAGGAATTGTCTAAGGCTGTAGCTGAATTTTGCGCTCTTTCTTTGTCGTCTTTGCTCTCGAGGAAGCGCACAATATTGTCGCATGCTTCAGCATCCATTACTATCCCGTGTGTGCGGTAGAGATTAAACACGTGCTAATATTAACAGTTTTCACGGGAGGATAAGGCCAGTGATGGCATGGAAGAAGAGGCCAGTGAGATATGGAAGAGGGGCCAGTGATGGTGTGGAAAGAGGGGCCAGTAATTATGCAAAATAAGAATGGGGCAGTGAATACAGTGAAGGAAATGATCTGATTTATGAAAGTGTAGACGACAAAGGGAAGAAAGGTCTCTACTTGTATACATGTATATGCAACCTGCAGTTCTGTTCCAAAGTACAATCACAGTCCAAGCCAATTAACCTACGTCACAGGAGATAGATGAACATCATGATATTGTATATCATTGGTATGGCAATTTCCAATACTAAACATTTACTTTACAGCTCAAAATGCTGAAGTTAGATACGGATGGCTATTTCCACTTGAATTATATGTTAAGTTGTACGGGCCTATTGTCACCAAATGGTGACAATAAGGCATACCTTTTCATTACTATTTATACTATGAGTTTGGAAAATGTTGAGTTCTTTGTACTTATAATTTTCAACACATACAAGATGATCTTTTAGTACTGCAAAAATTGAGGCAGTATCTATTTCCAATCAAACACAGTAGATAAACAAAGTTAAACTTGATGGAAAAAAAAAGTTGAAATCTTCCTATCAGTAATGCTTATAATGAAGTATCTCTATTGATTGAAATTTTGAAGCTATATGCCACATAACGGTTAGAGAATTTACTCTGTTTGGCAGCTTGGAAACCTATTTTATTTCATCTGACTATATTATGAACACAGGAACAATCAAGACAAATTTACATGTTCCAAGCTGTGCATAGATAAAAAATTCATACCCCAACATAAACAATTCATAGCCCACAACCTAATTGGGAATTTAATTCATTTAATCGAAATACTCATATTACGGTCAAACAGCCCTTGCCAAAGGAATGTCGAAGCAAGACATTAGAGTTGGTCATTCTGTATGGGTTTATGCCAAAATTTTTGACAGCGACAGAGAGGTGGAAAAATGGAGTGAGAGAAACTTTGGAGCTCGTGGGGGGAACACTATGCTGTTAGGAAAAGTCAAAGAAATGATTAGTTCCACCGATTTTGTTGTCTATTTTCCTTATGACAGTACAGAAATGGAAGTCGGCAAGAAACATATTCATGTACTAACTGACAGCTATGAGATATGGCAGAGGCATTTTGTGCGTAAGATACCGAAAGGTCAGAGGTCACGTGCGGAAGCGGCAGTAAGCAGCGGAACTGATTCAGGCAGCGACGATGAGATCGAACAGGAAGAAGGAGAAGAGCAGGAAGAAATGGATAGTTCTAACCCCATAACCTCTGCTAGTAACGTTCTACCTTGGGTTTTTGAGCCAATACTTGAAGACCCCCGCTCGGTGATGTACCCCAGTATCAAGCCAAAACTTCGGTGTGGTGAGCTTCAGTATAACGACAGCTCAGTTGATACCTCACTGATTTGGATTTTATTTACAAAATACTTTCCTATTGCTTTTGCCGAAGAGTGCATCATTCCTCAGACAAATTTGGCAGCTGAGCTTGATGACGAGTGGACAAGTCCGTTAACCATTGGTGAATTTCTGACTTTTCTTGGAGCTATTTGCTTTATGATATGCTACCCTTTGGGTGGTAGTCGTCGTCGTTATTGGCATTGGATGGGTGATGAAATATTTCCTGCAGCTAATTTAGGACGGTTTATCCAGTGGAGAAGGGTTGAACTGATTTGTAAGTATCTAACTCTTGGAAACAATGGACTACCAAATGATAAGCTGCGGTACTGGCGTGAATGGTTATTGGCTGTTAAAACATGTTTTCAGTGTGCCTTGATACCTGGTCGCAACATTATTTTGGATGAATCAATGATCAGAAACAAGAATTTTAAAGCAGCTGATTGTGTTATATACATTAGGCGAAAGCCTGAACCTTGGGGACACGAGTTATGGACTGTTGTAGATAAGGAAAGTGGCATTTGTACTAATTTTGAATTAAATGAGGGAAAAGAGATTACCCGACAGCTGAAATACTTTGCAGAGTTTGGGGCTACAACTGCTACTACTCTTCGTTTATTGGAACCCTACTTTGAAAGTCATCGCCTTGTGTTCATAGATTCGTGGTTTCAATCTGTAAAAACTGCAACTGAATTGAAGAGACGAGGGTTAGACAGCCTTGGTGTTGTGAAGACTGCCCACAAAAACTACCCCCGAGAAGATCTCGAGGCTAGGTGCATGAATGAGGCTGGTGCAGTAGCTTCTGCACATGTCAATATCCTTGATGATAATGTAGTTCTTCATGCTGTTCAGTGGAGGTCAAGCTCTCACCATAAGTTAACTCTTCTTTCAACTGCAAGCTCTAGTGCCCCTGCAGGGACACCTTATATTAGACCATGTGGGAAAGAAATACCAAGACCTGATATTGTAGAATTATGGTATGATTCATATGGAGCAGTTGATGCTTTTAATCATTGTAAAGTAGGTGGTGGTAAGAATGGCTGGGAACATCACTTAAAAGTTCAAGAATGTCCTAATCTTCCTCTATTTTCTGGAATGATGTCACTTATAGATGCAAATATATATCGAAGCATGGCATACTTCTTTCCACAGGCACATAGTAAAACTACCCATGTAGAAATGCGTCAAATGCTTGTCAAAGCACTTCTAATGAATCCATTGACTGTTGTGCTACCAGAAAAAAGGACATTTTCTCAATCTACTGAGCACAGACCAGCATTTTTCGGTCATGATAAAAGGAAGCGCTGTGTAATGTGTTCACGCAAAGGTCTTGAAAGAGAGACGAGCTTGTCTGATATGTACTGTACTTATTGTGGTGTTGACGCTGGTACATTTTGTCGGCATTCAAGTGGTCGCAAATGCTGGGAAGAGCATATTAATAATGGGATTCCATCAAGGAAACGCAGAAAATGACTAGAAATGTTGAATCTACTTTGTTAAAAACAACAGTTGTTTTTGTGCACCTACCTTGTGGTAGCCTTGATAAAACAGTGAATAATGTATTCCCTCATTATACTTTTCCAACTTTTTCCTTCACTTTGATTTAATATACTATTCATGCCTTTGCATCAGTTAAAAAAAAATTTGTATACTTGTGTTGCCCAATCATTCTTCTACTGTTTTGTTCCAGTTTTTACTTAACATTTGCTTGTTTCATAAAGCTATATATCATTAAACTTAGTGTCACCATTTGGTGACACTACCTTTCTTATTGTCACCAAATGGTGACACTATACAACTTAACATTATATAAGATGTTGATTGTTGTGTTTAATGTTCCAATTATCGTAATGGTCACTTACAATTTTAATAAGACAGCAAATCATACCCTTAATTAATTATCCATTAACCACAAAAGAAGATAAAATAAATAACCTGCATGTAGTTTATAAAGTGCATTAATAATTTTATTCCCCATATTTTAATTCTGCTACAAGTGCATTAAACACTGGACGGTTCTGGGGTTCATAAAACCAACATCGCTCCACCAGGAGAAAGCTGAAAAGCAAGTTAAATTAAAGATTAATACATTTCAATAGACCATCCAGTGATTCAGCTCACATTCTATGGGGACAAAGGGTGGGTTTTTGTAACCTTAGACCTTCGTTTATGCGTTCCAACATCTGATGATTTTCTACACCAGGATAGGGGGTTGCCCCCAGACTGAACACCTCCCAACAAGTCACTCCAAATGCCCACTACAATTAAGGACAATGGGCTATAAGTGTATCAATAAAAAAATATCTGATGTCTTACAACGTCTGACTTTTCTGAGCTAATTCCATCTTTCAGCACCTCTGGAGACATCCATTTAACAGGACAGTCTTTGGCTTTCAACATTCTGTAGTAGTTAGTTTCATTTTTCAGTCCAAAGTCAGATATCTTGATGCTGAGATTGATACCAACACTACACAAATAAATGGGCGAATGCTTATAAGTGATGCTAATTAACACACTAAGCTCAAAATCAAATAATGCATATGGTAACGGTATTGCTTCCCACTTCATCTGAACCACAAATAGCTCTGCCTCACTAATTTCGCTCATTCATTTGTTCAACTATTGATAAGCTCAGTGTTCTATACTAAAAATAATCAAAATGTGATTTATATACCATAATCCTCACTGTATCTGAAGATTATCAAAAATATCTTATTTGTAACCTTTACTTCAGTTATCGTGACTATATTAAAAACAAACTAATTTCATCATAAACATCAATTGAAGTAACAATTTACACTGCTCATATTCTCTCTTTAAACAGTTAACTTTCAAATCTAGACCTATTAGTATTCCCTCTTTTTATACATTATACATTAATTGCTGATCTCGATCTTTACTTTCCTTTTGTAGAATGTGTCACATGGAGTGATTTCCAATACATACCGCAGTTCATGTATATGTATTTATTAGTACACACCTTACCGAAATACAGCCAATAGAACACTCACAGACAGTTTCTTGCTGCGAGATTCATATGAACAAACTTCTGGTCAGCCAAATACTTCATTCCTTTTGCAATGTCCAGGCACATGGTCTTCAAAATGTTACAACACAAATTCTGTAATTAAAAAAGCATTATTAATGTAGCATGTTTGCTATATAACAAACAGTCTTAAATCAAGTTCAGTGCAAAAACACATAATGGAATTGATAGTGAATAGTACAACTAAATTTAGGACAAATTTTGTACAGTTGCCAATAATAATCCTGTGTGGAAATAGGGAATTCATAAATCTAATGTACTATATAAAGCTAATGAGGTTAAATATGGTAATAGGCTAGACTTAAATGATGGCGAAACCTGAGCAACACTTGAAATATATTTGAGTGAACTTGTACGCATGCTGAGCCCAAACAAGAGTGAGCTCCTCTAATGCTCCTGATGATGAGTAGAAGCAGAGTGAAAGATGTGATATGGTTGGCCCACTTGACTTAAAAAAATGTTTGCTTGCCCATGCCCAGGCCCAACCCTCCAAATAGTTAGTAAGGTGAAGGAAGGATGCTCAAAATGTAAGGATACTCATGTTTTTTTGCAGTCTTGTGAATAAATAGCAGACAGTTAATTAGGATTGTCTGTTGGGAATTTCAGTTTGATGATATGTAGAAATGAAATACATTTACATCAACTCAATCATATCATCTGCTGCCAATGCAAAGTGATTCAGTATCTTAGAGGTTAGAAAAAATGTTTGTAGGGACCTCACTCAACTAACTATCACGATTCCAAATCAGTTATGAACTAATCAAAATTTATTGTGGGACACCAAATTCACTTAGTGAGAAATGTCTTACATATGTTTGCAAGCCTTGGATGATTGTTGCTTACATGACTACTCTCTACCTATGACACTATGTCTACCCCTCTACCTATGACCCTGCATGGCTAATTTTCTATCTGTGACACTTTTTGTTGTGTTTTATCTATAATCAATTTTACACATCTATGTAGAATGATACCTGCAACTCTAAATGCTACTGAAAATTGAATTTATTTGTCATACTGCTCTGTTAAACAGAGTATGTTCTATACATCTCTTGTTTCAGTGAACTTAATACTGTAATTCCTGTGGTCTAAGAACTAAGATTCTCCATGACCATTGCTGTTGTCCATTTATTAAGGTGAGTACACTGTTCTTCCTGTTTCGTGTTGAATGCATTTTGTTATTGAGTAAATTGTACATTTGCAGTAGTATCACTTGAGACAGAGAGCCAGGAAAATATAATAAGTACATTGACTTTAAACAGATCACATTTAACAGAAACGTTTATCAACCACTTTGCATATCAAAACCACTAACTCACAATTGGATATTCATCTAGTTTAGGTGAAAAGCCTCGACTTTGCTGAAGATAACTCTTCAGGTTTCCATGTACAAGGAAGGGAAGCACCATCAGAGGCACTCCATCAGGAGAGTCGAGACACATTCCCAAAATTTCAACTATATTTGGATGTTTGAAGGACTTCATTCTAGTACTTTCTACAAAAATTTCTTGCAATTCATTTTTGCTATGTACTGCTGCAGGTGAAAAAAGAGATAAATATTAATATTTCAGCGTATTTTATATCATTCAACAAGGAATAAATGCATAGAGGGGTGGGCTTCCACCATAATGATATTTTGTGAAGAGCATAATACGTGAAGAGAAATTAACATTGCTGGGGTAGGCAATCTTACATGTTGTGAGCATAGACGTCCTTATTTATGCCACACAGTTACAACGTTTTTGCAAATTTAAAGAGCATTTTGTGAGCATGTAGTTATGGTATTAAGCAGAGAAGAAACCAAAATAAAATGCGAGTAATATCTTCCCCCTATCCATCCCCTCGCTCGAAGTAAAATAACCTGGTGCTTACAAAAGTATTCTGTTTTTTGATGCCTGTCAAAATGATAAATCCATCTCCACAATGGCTGACTGACAATGACAAATTATTCCTCTATCATGTACAAAATAATATATATTTTTTGAAACATCATTGAGCTGTACATATCACTACAATTAGTCGTATAAATTGCAGGGGTTTTGATACCAAGCAATAGTAGCAAATTAATGTGAGATTATGAAGTGCTGTAATAAGGTGCTGGTGTCAGGGGAACCTCCCAGTGTAGGCCTGTCAAGTGATGAAGAATAATAATTTGATCAGTGTGGCTTTAATAAGGAAGATACGGTTAAAAGCTGCCAGTACATAATAGTTATCTAGAACAGACCTAAGAGCGGCGAATTGCCCCGCCCTCATAAAAATGGGTTCGTATTCAAACTAGCATATCTCCGTGACCATTAATGCTTCAGCGTACCTTTATAACGCTGCAGAAAAGAAATAGTACTTCAACATGATTTTGAAAATGGTACGCCGCAGTGATAATGATTACAGAGTTACATTTACGCTCGTTTAAACAGGAACCTTTTTAATTTTTTCAAGGGCTGTCTTTTTGCGGTAGTTAGGCCTATTCATTCAAACGAACATCGCTAGAGCTGACCGCCGCGTGGTCTGCACATGCGTTCTCACGATCTGGCTTTTTGAGAAGCGTGCATGAAGCAAACATTTGAATATTACGTCCATATTTGCCAGATGAGCTACGTCTGTATACTTACAAATTATTGTAGGTTTCTTCCTAAAAAGCATTTAATTTTCGATGTGGCTAGGGCGCCACAGACCCCACTGTGGAAACTAGCAAAGCTCCCCCCCCCCCCCCGTTCTCCTTGCTGTCACGGAACGTTACGCCCCCTCCCATCGGGTGAATATGCTTATTGCCCCCCCCCCCCCCCACTCCCCTCTCCCTCCGCCGTTACCGAAATCCAGGATCCGCCACTGTGTGATATATACTATATCATCAAACAATGTGCATTTTCTACCATCACAGCATTTCCTGCATCATGATGAGTTGTTGTTCTTTATTAATTTTCATTCACTTTATTTTTTTTTATAATGCACATTACGCCTAGGTTTACCTTTAATGGTTTTCACAGCCACCACTTCTGTGCCATGATGTGGCCTGGTAAAGGTAGCTAGATAAACCACACCAAATGCTCCTGCACAATTTAAAGTGAATAACAAAGGCAAGCGTGACAGTTAAGTTTTATGTGTACCTTCTCCTATTGGTTTCGACTCAATCTTCAATTCATCAAAATACACCAATACATCTTCGAAAACCTCATTCATACTATTCAGGCTAAATTTGTCTGGTTCATTGCTAAGACCCCTCAGATATGCAGTACATTGATCTGCGTTGTTAGGTAATATTTCACATGAATACGTGCAATTATTCTCTTACCAAAAGTGATGCTATTGACCATAGTCACAGTACTTTTTTCTGTGGCACTTTGATAACAGTGAGTTGTTTGCAGTCAAAACATGCAAATAAAGACAGATGAAAATGGTAGTAGCATAAGAATATTCATACATAAGAAATTTGCTTGACTTAATAGCAATCGTAGCAGAAATTAGTACATTACTCCCAATGGATCTTTTTACCATGCAGAAATAATTATTCTATATACTGTACAAATGAAAAAATTCAAATAATAAATACTCTTCAGTATTATGCAATGGATAGCTTCAGATGAGATTCATGCACAATATTCATTTGCTAAAATGGAACAACAAACTGAACTACATTTAGCAACACAGGATATAATTAATTCACTAGTATATATAAATTGCATTAAATGTGCATGTGATGTATAAACATACAATTTATTATTTTTGCATCTCTGATGAAATGCAATGATAATCGAAGCTATTGATATGACAAAAACCAGTAGCCCTGAAACAGTGCTTCCCACAATGGTCCACAATGAAGTGTTTCCTGTGTCATATCAGTCGCCAGAATGAGAAAAACAAACAGCCACGTTAATGTTGAGTTTAAACATAAGTGCTTAACATGTTATAAATTATTCGTCATTCAAATTAGTTTCCTTATATAAGAATTCCTATGTTATCCATCGTCAGAGTGCACTTTAGAACTGTTTATAATTTACTTACATGTAGTGTAATTGTTTACTTATACAAAATCCCTTCTCTTGCTAATTGTTTTCAAGCACAAGCTGGCGAAAATAATACATACAATGAATGCTACACATAATAAACATGCAACTAAGCAAAGAGAATTAATAAATACAAATAATGATGATAATAGGTTTAGACAAAGAGACTGGTAACTCTTATTAAATGTTTAAGATCTGAAATACACATGGTAATATGATTGCACACTTGATGATGATGTCAAGTTCGGAGGCGTACTCAGCAAAGCTTAAATAATGAAGAAGGGGGAAAGGAATTAAAATGTAGGATCATACAAACAGTATTTTTATTCTGTTAATATCCATAGTAATACAGATTGATAAGTAACATATAATTCAATACACAAGCGCACAACAAACTAATGCCTATAGATTGCTTAGCAATGCCCTAGTAATGCCAGTAGACATTCATTCAGAACTGATCACTTTATATACAGTCAGCAAACCTGTAGCCACAGTTAAAGTCTGAACAACTGCTGGCACTGGTGACAGACTCCCATCATTCTCTATGCCATAGGCCACTACAGAGTACTCGCCTCTACTCAGAGGACCATCATAAGGTGAGAGACATGATAACACTTTGACTGGAACCTTCATGAATCTTTGCACCACTTTGCAGTATGATGTCAATGTCTTTTTATCCGTAAATGTGACCAGGCATCCTATTGCCAATGAGGCATGATTGAATTTGCACACCAGCCCAGCTATTGATGAGGTGTTCACTGTAATATCTAAGATAGCATATGTATCTAACAGGAATAGAAAAATTAAGCGTATAGAATATTGTGACCATAAGGGTATGTTGCTACTAGAAGTAGACACACTTATTGAAACAGTGTAACTTGTATTTCCATTCGTATTGAAAGCAGTGATAGTGAGGTTGAAATGGTTGTTGGGTAGTAAAGAAACAGATATGGTGGTATAGCCTTGACTTGATCGAATTGGTTTTACATATGGGAAGGTTAGCACATCAGGTACAGCTGCTGCCACAAGTTTGAAGTAGCACACCTGTTCAAACTGAAAATAGAGTGATTAATGTGATCATTTTAGACAAAATGGCAGTGGCCACATCATAGGAAAAGGACATCACACAATTGATCTGCATTTATGCATTCATAGATCTTACTGGAATGCTTATATCCAAAGTCACATTATTCTTGTTGAACACAAGCGAACGGTCACTTGATACAGCTGAGGGTGGAGCTGTCACAATAATAAGAGCAAGAATTGTTTAATTAATTTAAGAAGTAAGAAGAATTGTTTTTTATAAGTCTAAGTGCTGAAGTCAGCATTTTTGCTGACATTCTTAACTAAATGCACACTTAAGGATGGTGCACGTGCTCACAGGGGATGCAAAGTCCATCCTTAACTTTATAGCATGTCTGAGTTGCTGTTAGGTTATCAAACAATTTTTTTTTAATTGTGTACATTATGTATGTGTAATGTTATTCTTTGTGCTCAAATCCAATGGGGCAGGCACTAGCTGTCTGGAGGGAAATAAGTGTTTATTTTTATATCTAACATCACTAAATATAATCAATGATAACCTCACAATGGCACCAAAGTGATGTAAATGGTTCTAATATGCAAACACCTAAGGAAAATGTTGTCAACAGGGACATACAGCCTCCTCCTTTGAGTGTCTGTAGCACTGGCTTGCAATTTACAATGATATGCTATAAGCAGTATTCAATTCCACAAACTAAAAAAACAAACTTTATGTGGTTAATTCTATTTGTCTGGGAGTTCAGTAAGAGGATTATCATCATGTTGGTGTAAGATAATTTACTTTCTTAATACTTGGTTACCCACATTGCATATTCATATTTTATTGGTAAACCATTATTCTGGATGCTATAGTCAGAAAATCACAATTTTTGGTGCTAAATGCACTGATACACAAAGACTATACATATGAGAATCCATTTAACATCTTTCTAGATGAACTAAGTTTAGTCCCTTTTCTTCAGTTCCATGATCCCAATACATCCCTCAGCATTATTTCCCAAACCACAGTGACTCTTAGGAGCATGTACTAACTTTTCCAATATTGGATACTCTTTATCTCATACTTTCTCACCTCCTATCAATTGTATTGTAATTTCACAGCAAGCAGCTCCATACTGTAAAATAACTGTTGCTTCATAGTAATCACATGGGTCTGGAGTGGGAACAACCAACTGTGACTCTCTCACTGTCTCGTTATACACCAGTGTTCCGTTTCCCCTCTTCACTACGACTGTGTAGGTGGAGAGGGAAGAGGACTGGAAAACAGAGGGTGGCACCCAAGCCAGTTTCATGAAGGTGGCATTGTGTTCAATGATGGTCAGGTTAGAAGGAGGGTCTAATACAGTACTTAGCATTCATAAATCTAAAGTAAAGCATTCTTTATACATACCTTGCACTATTAAATATGCAAAATAACTGGTGATCACTTGGACTCCCAGTACATAGTGACACTGAACAGAAGCTCCTTGAAGCTGACTGGTAGCAGGACACGTCAGTGTGGACTGAGAACCATGAGGAAGTGTTTCAGATTTAGGCTGTGAACAGATCGATGAGTGTGAGTCTATGCCATTAATAAACCATATAATAGTTGTAGTCTCATTAACCCCACATGTGAACATGGCAGATAACCCCTGACATGTGGTCACATTGGTAGGGTGTTTAATAAAGATGGCTGATCCTGTAGTGGAGATGAGCAGTATTAGTATTGCACTTTCAGTTGTATCATATTTACCAAGGTGTAGAGACAGGTATAAAAGAGAGATGTACCACATTTCTCTGAAACTGACGAAGAGTAAAGAAGATATTAAATGAAGTAGACTATGAAGTGTAAAATGTGCACTACACTGCCTTATATATTTAAGATATTCCATAACTAAGTGTAACATTTAAAACTAATTTTAGCTGCATTACCATTTATAATTAATACACATGAATGAAGCGGGAGCCACAAGTGGGTCAGCAGCTAGTAAGGCCGAAGTTCACAAGCACAATGCTAACAATCTGAAGTGCAGAGAGCTAGGTTGGCCAGGCAGTAGAGACCTATGGTTGTTGGGGTGAGTAAGCGCATTACTTGGAATCAAACAACTGTGAAAAAGAGTAGGTCTTCAGCTTGTCAGAGAGGCTGTGTTGTGATGATTTATTGAGCAAGCAAGATTCAGTACATATTGTGTCAGAGGACATGACAGACAGATTGAATGAGTCAAACAATGACGCTAGATGTGAGTGATCTGGGGTGGCACATTCAGAGTTGCACAGAGATGAAAAATATGCAGCTGTCAAGTGATGGGTAAGTGTTCAAAAACCTAGACCTCCCCTGTGAGGGCTTAATTGAGCTTGGAGCCAGGATTGTGGTGTGTTGTTAATACCAGTGCACTTGGAGAAGCATTTATGAATAAGGTGACCAAAGTGCTCAAAAGTGGCAGTTGCCATTGATAGTGGTGTGGTTCTAGCAACGTATGGAAATATACAAAAAGTTGCGCAAGAGTGGAGGAGCATGTGGATCAATAGACCCAACTCTCTGTAAGTGACAGAGGTGATGCGTTGGAAATTCTTTAGGCAGAAATATTTATTT
Organism: Ephydatia muelleri; assembly: GCA_013339895.1. Taxonomy (NCBI): domain Eukaryota; kingdom Metazoa; phylum Porifera; class Demospongiae; order Spongillida; family Spongillidae; genus Ephydatia; species Ephydatia muelleri. The sequence continues at coordinate 289,538 of JABACO010000037.1, read as the reverse complement.
TTTGTTCTATTTTTTTACTAATTATTATTGCATATAGATGAAATTTTCATACGATGACAAAAGGGACACAAAAACAGACAAACTGGAAACAGTTACGAGGACTGGATCTTGCTTAATATGGCCGAAGAAACACATCAAACCAGACATGTGTTTAAGCAACCATACAGTTGGGGCTTTTGAAGCCTGATGGCAAGCCTCAATGCCAGCTGGAAGAAAGAGGCCATGGCCTCAGGTTCCCATGCTCTAAATATGTTTTAGTCACCAGGGGAACACAAACCCCATTAGCCAAATGCTTCTTAGCCTCTCCAGCCTGGGCTGCGGCACCTGCACAAGCACCCACTTCTGACAAGTAAGTGTATTAAGCGATGAAGACACTCAGATGTCAAAGGCTGCTTATTATTATTATTATTATTATTATTATTATTTATTTTTTTATTTTTATTATTATTATTATTTTATTATTATTATTATTATTATTATTATTATTATTATTATTATTATTATTATTATGCAGCGCTCACAAACCACATCTCCGCAGCACTTACAAACCACATCTCCGCGGCGCTCACCGCTAACACACCCAGAAATCCCCCCCCCCCCCCCGCATTGCAAGCGAAGTCTGTACAAACACACTTGGTAACACAATATCAGAATGAACTCCGGTCATTCAGAGTTTGCCAGTACTAACCACAGCAATGATCATTCCCTCCTTTCAATGTTCATCATGTGGGACTAACTTGGCATCAAAGAAAATCCATAAACATATGCAAGAACATGCCTTTGGAAAAATTACAGGTGAAGTGCTAGTTGAAAATAGTCAGAACTGCTCCAAATTAGTAGCCTGTTCTCATAACTATTCTCACTCTCGTTCTTGTGTCTGCAACCACACAGTGCCTTCTTCACCATCTAATTCCGAGTCAGCATTCACATCACCTTCTGCAACTCCCTTCCCAAGTATTGGCATTGAAGCAGGGAACTTTGAAATATATTCCATCTCGAGCACGCCACCAATTTGCTCAGGTCCTTGCAGAGGCACTAAAGAATGTTATTCATAATAATAACATTATTGCTTGGACTCGTCTACTGATGTTGCCTAAGTGCATTTTGGCTTCCTCTAAAAGAGGTGGCAAGAAAGATCGCCACAGAATCTCCATTGACACTCTTTGCCAGGAATGGTCACGTGGTAATGAGAAGTCACTATGGACTGCTGTAGTTTCCAGGGCATGCAAGAGTCATCAATCTAAACCTATTCCTCTGGCTTCCACCATCAAAGAACCTGACCATGTGCAATCTGACCATGCCAAGCTAAAGTCTGCCATTACTTGTGAGAGAGGGTCTGCTCTCTAAGGCTTGCCAGATTCTTACATCAAAAGGAATTGCACCAGACACCAATGAAACTTTTGAACGGCTTAAAGCCAAACATCCCTTTACTAATCCACCTTCTGTCCCAGTTGGAAACACTGACACCAAACCTGTACAACTTCAAGCTGATTTCAATCTCTTGGCTGTCTTATGGTCATTCAAGAAAGCAACAGCTTGTGGACCATCTGGTATGAGGATTCAGCACTTTCTAGATGTTGCCAGTGTACCCTTACCAGTATCAACCATTTCCCTCCTGCGTAAATTCTTAAACATTTTACTTGCTGGAAAGGCTCCTGAAGAGATTTGTGCCAGTGTTTCCAACTGGGACAGAAGGTGGATTAGTAAAGGGATGTTTAGCTTTAAGCCGTTCAAAAGTTTCATTGGTGTCTGTGTCGGTCCGATCAGAAAAGATAATCAGAAAAGATAATCCACAACCTCATAGAGGTTTTAGAGCAGCATTGGAGTGACCATGATTTTGCTGTCATTAAAATCGACATGCAAAATGCTTTTAATCTTGTATCTAGGGATGCTGTTCTCCAACAATGTTTAATGCATTTTCCAGAGATTTACCCATGGACCTCCTGGTGCTACTCACAACATCCAAAACTTTGGCATCCTGTCGGTTCAATTTCTTCAGCATCAGGGGTTCAGCAAGGTGATCCGCTTGGCCTCTACTGTTTGCTCTAGTCCTTCAATCAGTTCTGAAACAGTTAGCAGCTGACCCTCAATTTCAACAGCTCTTGCTTAATGCATGGTACCTAGATGATGGGGCCCTGGCTGGTCCGGGCTCTGCTGTGCTCAGGGCTTTAGAAGTCATAAGTTCAGAAGGCAAGCCAAATGGTCTGATCCTCAACCTATCCAAATGCGAACTGTTCAGTCCTAATGCAGATATTTTTCAACTTTTCGACTCCAGCATCCCTACATCAACTACACCTAACTTTGAAATCCTGGGGGCACCAATTGGAAGTCCAGAATTTTGTGGTGACTACATTGAGGCAAAGAGAAAGCAGGCTTGTTCTATTCTCCATCTTTTACCTCAGCTCTGCGACCCTCAAGTATCCATCTTGCTACTTCGCCACTGTGCAAGCTTTTGTAAGCTGTCCCATTTGAGTTATTCCATTCCCCCTTGGGATTCTTCTCTAAGGCAGTTTATGCTTTTTGATGAAGATGTCCTCCACTGTTTAGAAGAATGTGCAGCCTTTGAACTTACACATTCAGCCACCAAACAATTAAGTTCAACTACCATTACGGCATGGTGGTCTTGGATTGACATCAGTATCTAGCCACTCCTCCAGTGCATACATTTCATCCTTGTCAAATGCTATTGATGTCACCAGTGCTCAAAATTCTTTCCATCATCTCGATGAGGCAATAGCACTCTACAACATGAAGATCGATTCTGCTGATGCACGTAACTATTCAATCAGTAACTAGTTCTCCTCCACAGCAGCACCATCTATCAGGCAAAATAGAAGACAATTCCTTCCAGAATCTTCTTATTAACAACACAGTCTGCACCAGAGCAAGACTTAGAGCAGTGTCAGCCACTAATGCTAATGCCTGGTTGAGAGCTATTCCTTCCATTCACAATGACTTAGCTTTGGAGCCTCAAGAGGTGCAAGTCCTTTTGAAATGGTGGCTATCTCTACAGCTGACAGTAAATGTCCCCTTTGCTCAAGTGCCCTTGATCCAGATTGCCACCATGCCCTTACATGTCGTTTTGGAGGTGACATCATTGCACGGCACAATAAGCTTAGAGACTGTTTTGCCAACCTGTGCTCTAAAGCCTGCTCATCTCCTCAACTGGAGAACGGTCCTGGCTTAGACTTCTCTAGACCAGCTGATGTGCTGGTGCCAAACTGGTCCCTCTCCAACCCTGCAGCTTTTGACCTGAATATTATCCATCCGCTTAATACAGACCTGATTCTGGAAGCGAGCTTGGCTTCAGGCAATTCTGCAGAGTTTGGGGAGATTGGAAAGCATACCAAGAATGATCAGATGTGTAGAAGATTGGGCTGGACATTCATTCCATTAGTGGTTGAAGTTAATGGTGGTTGGGGATGTGAAGCCCAAGGATGCTTCTCTAGATTAAGTAAGAGGCTTGCCATGCAAGTGGGTGTTTGTGAACCTGAGGCACTGAGCCAAATGTACTGCCTGCTGGGTGTCACACTGATGAGGCAGAATGCAAGAGCCATTCTACTCAGATGTGCCCAAACACCCCTTCAGGATTGTTAATCTTAATTGGGTTATGCATGTGTATGTGTGTTTGCTCGTGTTTTCTTGTATTGTTATTATTATTATTATTACTATTATTATTGATTATTATTATTAGACTGCTTAGATATACACACATCAAGAAAAATTATGTTTTGCTCTATACTGGTGGTGCTATCCATGAAAGTATAGCTGTGGCAACGGCACGAACCAGGTGAACATTCAACCGGCCTGAGCACCACCAACTTTGGCTTGCCTGTGGAGGTGATGAGTCTCGAGGCAATAGGAGACTCCAGGTTCCATATGATTCAGCCACCATGGAGACACACACCCACCCAAGTTCAGAACACTTGGGGTCATTGGCCAGGTGTTTCCTTGCCTCTGTGACCTGAGAAGTCTTGGCCAACACTCCTGCTTCCAAAGGGTTAGAGGGTTAAGTGGTGAGGTGATTGAGACATCAAGTGCTGCTGTTTTGCCCAAGAACCAGTTTAGCAGAAAGATGTCAGCTGGGTGAGACTTGCTGTGGTCACAAGTCAGGTTGTTGCCTACTTTCACCTGGACCCCTATGTATGCTTGACGACAGGTTTACACACTTGAATCAAGTATTATTTACACATGAAACAGGTAATGACAACACACGCACACGCAAAGTCATGAAGGATGAAGATCTCTTGCCAGGGTGGCTCTGGCAATGGACCTGACTAAGGTAATGTTTAGCCTGCCATATATGCCTGCCAAAACTGTAGGCTTGGGGGAAGACATGCTGATGGCCAGGTGGGATGACAGCCTTGAAAATATATTCTATGACTCCTTTCCCCAACTGCAATAGGTCTCCACAGCTATGGGGATGCAGGTCCACTCCAACTCTAGGCATTTTGGACCATTAGAAAGTTGTTTACGAGCTTCATCAGCAAGGGTTGCTGCACCCGCCATTCGGCTTGATTCTCTCAAGATGGCAGAGGTGAGGGGTTATGTCACGGTTAAAATGGCTTAAATTATTTTCAGGAATAGGCTAGGCACTCTGTGGCTGTACCTAATCACATCGCATGAGGGGATCGCCCACTCACTACTGAGCAGATACATGTAGCTCCACAAAGGCACACGGTGTTTAGAGTCTCAGAGTTCATCATCGCTAGTGACTATCTATTTGAATTATAGTGGACGTAATCCATCCCCTGTTGTACACAGCTGGCGATCCAGTACGAGATTCCCTAATCACAAGAGATGCCTGCAAGCGCTGGGCGTAATCTATACTTGCTCCGCCCCCGCAAAACGGAGATCGTCCGGTGGAATGCACTAACGCATGGTCTCAACAGTCGAATGCAGTAATTAGCAGTTATTTGTTGTAAAGGACGATACTTGATAAAGTTCCGTCCAGCACATGCCAACCTCATCCATCTATACATTGTGGCAAACAATAAACTGGCCGTAAGAAAGGCGAATTTCATTTTGACGTAGCGACGGATAGTCTCCAAAGTGACATGAGAGAGCGTGGTCCACGGTAAATGATTTCCCACAGGTGAGGGTCCCATCTATATCTAAGAGCAAAGGTATCTTGGAAAGCACCTTTGTGCAACGTAAAGCTGCATGTGTTCAGAGTGGTAAACCAGCTAGAAGCACCTTTCTCTTGATAGATAACCATTGATCTCTGAGAAGCTTGGACATCTGTGGCAATAGGTTGGCTTCTGTGTCTTGTCACTTTGATTTATGCAATTGGTTTTTGGCCTGGATCTGTGCCTCAATTACTCCGAATGGATAATGTGTATTTTTTAGATCGTATAAAGGTTTGTGACTGACATGGAAACAAAAGTCTGATGGCAATTGGTGGGGATGGTGAAGCCATACCGTCAAGTCTTCGAGGCAAGGACAATAATGTTCGCCCTAGGTCACCAGGAGGTGCCTGCCTGTGAGGGATGGGATAAAGTTCGAATTCTTCGATGGGTGTGAAAAGCCTCCTTATGTTTGGAACGATCCTGTCAAGGTATGTTCATTGGTGAACCACACCGTGAGTGAAGGGTGAGTAGGTTGCATGTGGCATGTGGCTGAGTGTTTGCAATTGTGCAAAGGGTCTGCAGTTAAAGGCACCACTTCGCAACCTTGTTTCATATAAATTGTGTGCTGTACCAACTTGGACCCAAGGATGCTATGGAAGATATGCATATATCTTCCCAAACCGCAGGCGCAAGCATTTCTTAGATCAACTCAGCAAAATTGCCTTCCGAAATTCAATAGTCTAAAACTGGGTACATGCATTTATACACTTAATTTGTATCAATTTTCTGTCATGCTTGTCCCCATTACAAAATGCATTTATTAGGCACTTGCACTCATGACTCTGTCCTAGACCCCTCTAGCCTTTCTCTTTTTCTCTAACTGAGTTTATGTGTGTCCGGTGGACATGTGTGTTGTTTGCAAATTATTTCATCCTTTCACACAGATGTTTGTTAATGCATTTTCTATGTATGAATTGCAATCTATGTTTTATAACAAAACATGCAATAATCTGTTCAAAACAAGGCAATGCACAACTCACGACTACTGCCATATTAATCTAGGCATTTATTTATTACAGATCATGCCCGTACCCATGTTGACAACGGAGGGAATGTACGTCCCTACTAGAAATTACATGTACTGTTTTACAGAACGGCATTATATTTACTATTACTCTATTACTCCCCCCCCCCCCCCCGGTCTGTTTTGAAGCCATGAGGTCTAAGGTCTTGGAATTATGTGGAAAGTTAGATTTAATTACTTCCTTAAACTGTACGTTGTGCATGTAGTCTCGAATAGTATTCTGAAGCAATGCACGAGTCCGTACGGGCAAACAGCTTATAACCTTGTCATATAATTACAGACTGTTCCTACTTCCACTTATTTAGTTGAAACCAGTTCTGGTTAAAAGTATCAACCATTTTCTTTATAAGTACTGATTATTTGACTAGTATATGGACAGAGTGATATGTGTCAAGTGATTGCTTGCATTGGTACCAAATTAGATATTGGTGGAACAGCGCAGCTCACTCAGTAATGGACACAGGTATAAGGCTACCTTCCGAGGTTTATAAGCATAAGCCAGCGACGTGTGAGTTTGGAAAATGCGCGAGTCTTCTATTGATCACGTATTGCTATAGGATACCACTTTGGGTTTTAATCCCTATTTGATCCATAGCACAATAAAATAATAAACTCTTCGCTCATCGAGCATAGTCGGTTGCTTACCTCATTAGAGGTTTTCTGGCGATGGACTAGAGGACACTCGCACTATGCAAACAGTTGGTTATATGATACTATGCTATAGCGTATATTTGAATATACACCTTAAATATACGCACCAGTGCATGGAAACAGATACAAGGATGAATGAAACATAACCAATCACGCGACATGCCATGGTGGTTTGCTCGCGTGGAAAGTAGGCCGAAAAATTGAAATGGTTTACGTGCCCCATACCAACGAACCTGACAACCGATGTCTTTTAGAACTAGCTATGTTACTAAGTTCATAAGCGCATTAACACCTAAAAGCCACACTAGAAGCGACAAATACCTCTGACCTTTATTTTAACCATAACGTGGCCTGACGTTGATAACTGTTAGCTCTGGTTCTTCAACTTACAAATGGTGATCGTCAACTCGTGTGCTCAAACAACGATAACGGCGCTCAGGAACCGAGATAGAACAAACCCAAACTATCAGGGTAAGGTTAATTGAATGCTCTATCTGTTTTTTGGTACAAGCTAACGGTGACGCGTTTTCTGACGTTGTTTCAACCTTTAGAAAATCCGCCATTTTAGCGTCTTTTCGGGGTTGGTAACAGAACATGGAATGTTCTATACGAAAATGGGTCTTGTGGATTTTTATTTTATAACATAACATTTAAATCGATACATCTTCCGAAATATTAACGCTATCGGGTTTCTATTATTAACACAACATACCACACCATTACTATATGTGCAAATCCATTTTGGTGTCTTACACATGCGGGGTACCGACGTTACAAGGTCCGATACCCCGTAGGGTTCAAAACGGCCACATCTTCACGTAGGTGTGTCTAAATTGGTTCAAAATAGGTACCTATGTAGAAGGGTCCTACCGCTATTGATTTGTTCTGTTCGTTAAAATTTGCTTTATCCGTTATGGAGATACAAGTGTGCAAAGAAATTGCATATTTCCCGGGCGTTACGCGCCATTAACGTATTACGACTGGCTTCGAGGACGTCCTCGTAATACGTTAATGGCGCGTAAAGGCCGGCATACACGGGGCGACTTCCTGCCGATTTGTCGCATGCAACTCAAATGAATATGGACAAATGTTCCGCAAACCATCAGTAAACTAAACAATTACGGAACTTTTACCCATATTCATTCGAGTTGCATGCGACAAGTCGGCAGGAAGTCGCCCCGTGTATGCCGACCTTAACGCCGGGGACACTGTAGATTTGGAGATTCATTGAGCGAACGATTGCGGGATCAACTGATAATAGGAAAAATAACGATGCGTGGCAACAAGAGCTCTTCAGAAGACACACCACAAATGAGGCTACATTACAACAGGTAGAAGAGACAGCTTTGGTTCTTGAGCAAGCATTGATCCAACAACAACAGTTACATGGCATGGCAAAAGGGGACGGAATAACAAAGTCAGAAGTGTGTAGAGTGAAGAAATGAGAAGAGGGGAACAAGACACAGAAGAAGCTACAAAGAGGGATGGACTGTTTCAGGTGTGGGCATCCAAGACATGGTAGAAGTCAAAGCTGCCCTGCTGTAGGGACAAGGTGTCGAGCATGTAACGGTCCAGATCACTTTGCAAGAGTCTGCGTTAAGTCTGGGAGGGCATCAGTATTTGGAGATAGAATCAGAGACAAGAAACAGGTAAACAAACTATTAGAAGGGGAGCCTGGCATAGATGATACATCAGACGAATCACAAGGGAATGGCAGTGACCTTAATGTCATTCATATCCAGGCCATCAAAGGAATAACAGCAAAACTATCAGTTACATTAAATGGGGGTGACATTAGTTATGCTATATGACCCCGGAGCAGCACGTTCAGTTATTACAAAGAAAGTGTGGTCACAAATTGGATGTCCTAAGCTGAAATCAGCAGGCACATTAGTAGCATATTCTGGTGTGGCAGTGGATACAATGGGCGAAACTAAGGTGGAGGTAGAAGCATTTGGGAAAAGAAAGCAACTTTCAGTCATGGTGGCTGAAACAGATGACACACCATTATTTGGACTGGACTGGTGCCTGAGTTTTGACATTAAGATGCCCCCAGGAGTATCTATTCATCATGTAAGGAGTGACCACATGACACAAGGGGGCAGTCTTGGAAAGGAAATAGAAGGGCTATTATCAAGGACTTGTTTATTGAAGAGCCTGGGGTAATTGTATACGTCACAAAGCAGTAGTTCATTTGAAGGAAGGAGCAGTACCTAGAGTGTGTTCAGCCAGGCCGCCTGTGCCATTCCCAATCAAAGGAGCAGTAGAAGCGGAGTTAGACAGATTAGTGAAGCGGAACATCCAGGAGCCAGTGGATACAAAAGTAACACCGATAGAGTGGGCATCACCAATTGTAGTTGCAATGAAATCAACAGGTGCAATCCGAATCTGCGTAGATTTTAAGACCAACATGTCTTTATGGATCCACATCCTTTGCCCAGGTTTGAGGGACATCATGGTAAAGTTGTCGGGAAGCACAGTTTTCTCCATTATTGATTTGACGGATGCATACCTACAATTAGAAGTGGAGGAAAAATCAAGGTGATTGCAACTCACAAGGGGTATTATCGCTACAAACGACTACCATTTGGGATATGTTTTGCTACTTCTATTTTTCAAAGGACAATGGACACAATACTTGCCGGTATTGGAGAGACTGCAGTGTACATCGATGATATTATCATTGGGGGGAAAACAAAGGAGGAACATGTGAAACTTCTGCATGAGGTTTTGGTCGTCTTCGCCAAGCAAACATTCGGGTAAAGAAGGAAAAATGCAGATTTTTGAGACCACAGGTAACTTATATTTAGGGCATTGCATCGACAAGGAGGGTATACATCCAACTGAGGAACGCATAGCTGCCATTCGTGACATGCCTAGACCAACAAATGTTAAAGAATTACGATCATTTCTTGGACTAATAAACTACTACTCCAAATTCATTGCAAACCTACACCCAATGTGCAGCAGGTTGTACGAGTTCATACGGTACGGGACAAAGTGGAGATGGTCAGAGGCTGAAGAATCACTGTTCCAGAAATTAAAAACACTCATTTCAAACATTGGTGCATTATGATGAGTCACTGCCAATCATTTTACAAACGGATGCAAGTGATATAGTGGAGTAGGAGCGGTTCTTATGCATCACGTAAAAGAGGGCACTCACAGACCAATAGCATATGCCTCGCGCATTCTCGACGACCGTGAAAAATGGTACTCTGCAATTGACAGGAGGCACTGGCTATAATATTCGCGGAGTAACGAAGTTCCACCAATATATTTTTGGTTTACAATTCATTCGATGCTCTGATCACAAGCTGTTGGAAAGAATCTTGGGTCCAAAGAAGGAGATTTGTAAGTGGGGACATCATTGATAGTTGTCAACATTGTTCATATAGTAGCGGTGGGGTCGTTACAGTTACTTGTCCTGCTACTTTTCCAGATAGGTGAGGCAGTTTTTCTTGTACGAATTGTAATAGTGATGTGCACATATTCTGGATAATAGGTGCCTGTAAAAGTATAGCTATGTGAATTATGTGACATTAGACCTTCACAATACAAGAATGAATCACCATGCATCACGTGATGCTATGTAATAATATTATAATCTAATAATAGATATAGTCCAACAGTTAACTCCACAACTCTCTTCTTTCAGAGTCTTTGAGGTGGAAGGATACTCACTCCCGTCTTCAATCTGGTACGTGAGGCAATAGGACTGGATGGTGTTGAATAATTGGACCTCCCATCTACTGCAGGTTCCTCTTGGCTCACTACTGTTGATTTTGCCCCACATGTATTTCCTCCGGTACAGGGACCGGGTGTCCCCGAGTTCTCCTAACTTCATCTGATGGTGTCTCCACGATGTACGATCTGGGAGTGTCGGCTGATGATGTGAACTTGCCTCTGAGATGGTCATTGCCACCAGACGAGACCCACACTTCTGTACAGATTGGTATGTCTGATCTAGATCGAACACGATGACTAGTCTAGTTGCATCTCATTTTATCCTTATACTGTTGGTGTTTTTCTCTGAATGTATCCAGGAAGTCCCATTTGGGTACTAGATGTTCACTGATCTGAGGTATATTGGTCCGAATCAGTTGCCCCATCAAAAGCTGTGCTGGGCTTAGTCCATACCAGGATAATGGAGTTGCCCTGTAGCACAACATAGTGAGGTAGGGGTCTTCACCTGAGCTAAGGAGTCTCTTTACTGTCTGCACTGCCCTCTCGGCTTGGCCATTACTCTGGGGTAATGAGGGCTACTAGTAGTGTGTTGAAATCTGCTTTCAACTCTGTCTTGACTGATATAAATGCGTGGTCTTAACTGGTACCCCAAACCCATACAGACTTTGTGCTCAATAGTTCACATAACGGTTGTGAAATTTGTGCCACATTTGGGGAGAATTTCCCTAGTTGGTTCACCATTCCCATAAAACGTCTGAGCTCTGTGATGTTTGTAGGTGGTTTCATCTGTAAAACAGCTTTAGTTTTATCAGGATCGGCATTAACTCCATCTCTGCTTATGACATGGCCAAGGAATTTTAGCTTGTCCACACTGAACGAACATTTCTCACTGTTAAAAGTGACTCCTGCTGCCTTAATTGCTTTCAGGACTGCATGCAGTCTAAAGTCATGCTCCTGTTGATTGGAGCCAAGCACTAAAACATCATCCATTTGACACAGAACACCATAAAGACCCTCCAAAATCTATCCCATCTGCTTCTGAAAGAGCTCTGGAGCACTTGAGATACCGAATGGTAACTTATTAAAACAGTACCGTCCAAAGGGAGTTATGAAAGTTGTCAGCAACCAGCAGCCAAGGGAATCTGCCAAAAGCCGGAATTGGCATCAAGCTTGCTGAAGACAGTAGCACCTGTAAGTTGTGCAAGGGTTTAATCCAGGGGATACACTTCTCTTAACACACTTTCATTCAAAGCCTTTAGATCAACGCAAATTCCATTCTCCTTTGGTGCCACTACAATCCCTGCACACCGTGGAGTTGGTTGGTCATCTTGCTTTTTTAATTCAATTTGAATATTAACCAACTCTATGATGTACTATAAGCAGGTCTGATTATGATATATGTATTTCAAAAAATTATTCCATTAACCATTCTTTAACTCAAAACCATATCCGTTAAGTAATTAATTCGCGGTTTGCGAATCAAAGAATATTATATCTTCCCATAGACATATATGGGGTACTTCAATACCAAGCACGCCAGAGTTTTCTCAGCATTTGTCATGAGGGATTGTTAGTACACTACATTTGCCAAGATTTTTAGTGGGGTCGCTGGCTATTTAATATGTCGCTTCCCTAGGATTGTCCTCAATGTATGGTATAATCGTATAACCATATATCGAGGAGGAGGAGGAGGAGGAGGAGGAGGAGGAGGAGGAGGAGGAGGAGGAGGAGGAGGAGGAGGAGGAGGAGGAGGAGGAGGAGGAAGAGGAGGAGGAGGAGGAGGAGGAGGAGGAGGAGGAGGAGGAGGAGGAGGAGGAGGAAGAGGAGGAGGAGGAGGAGGAGGAGGAGGAGGAGGAGGAGGAGGAGGAGGAGGAGGAGGAGGAGGAGGAGGAGGAGGAGGAGGAGGAGAGAAGAAGACAACCAAGATTGTTTTAGGACTTGGCACGAAAAACAGGAATTCGTTTGTTTCTCTTAAAGCACACCGTTTTATGGCACGGAACAAACGTAGAACTGTAGATCTTTGAGTTCTCTTTCCATCGCGACAAAGAGATAAGCGATCCGTTTCTCCGTTGTCCCTCCAGACGCGAGTGAAGTTTTTTAATGATATTCATCAATCCTCAATCATCCTATATTGAACCTGCTGCCGCAGGTTCAGATTAGAAACGTGGACATTTCAACCCAGCTATGCTGATACTCCTGTTCCATGTGCATATTTCTCATTTGTGAACCTTGGAGGTGGCCGAATAATGAAAATGGTGGAAATAATGGAAAAGCAAACAGTACCACTAATATAGTACATATTATTTTCTTGATCTTAATAAAAAGATAAGAAGCAATGTAGTGAGATGCATGTTGCATTATTGCTGTGACTGCATGATCTGGGAAGAATTCCAGATTGGATTTATTAGCTATGAGAAAATGCTATCTGAACCTGCGGCAGCAGGTTCAATATAGGATTGATTGAGGATGGATGAATATCATTAAAAAAAACTTAACTCGCGTCTGGAGGGACAACGGAGAAACGGATCGCTTATCTTTTTGTCGCGATAGAACGAGAACTCAAAGATCTACAGTTCTACGTTTGTTCCGTGTCATAAAACAGTGTGCTTTTAGAGAAACAAACGAATTCCTTTTTCTCGTGCCCAGTCCTAAAATAATTCTTGGTCGTCTTCTTCTTCTTCCTTAGGAAGGTATAACTCGAGCTACGAACGGTTGTGAATAACGGCAATAGCACCAATATCTTCGGAATTCACCTGCACGTTATCCTTTAAGGTCATATAGACACCTAGAAAGAGAAGTACCTCATGCAGTAGCAAGTTCTATATAGGAATTGGTATGAAGTTATTGCAGAAGTTTATTTGGTTTATTAATGTGCAATGAAGTTATTTGTACAGCTTGCAGTAAACCTGCACGAAATTTATTTGGTGTTCCTATTATCGCAGTTTAATCGATACTTTGGCTAGTGAAGTTAAATGCCTTCGCGTAATCAAAAGAAGAGATCTAAGCAACGAGCGGAATACCTTCAAAAGCAAGACGATATTTTATCACAAGAAAACAAGGCTAAAGCCCGAGCGCGCTACAAGGCAGATCCCGAAAAGAAGAAGGCTCTGTACGCGACAGCTACAAGGCCGATCCCGAAAAGAAGAAGGCCTCTGTACGCGACAGCTACAAGGTCGATCCCGAAAAGAAGAAGGCCTCTGTACGCGACAGCTACAAGGCCGATCCCGAAAAGAAGAAGGCCTCTGTACGCGACAGCTACAACGCAGATATTGAATCTAAGCAATCTGCTAAAAGACAACGATATCAAGAGGACCTCGAGGAGAACCGTGCTGCTAAAAGGCAGAAATACTAAGGCATCTGAAAGGAATCGGTATTGGAATGACCCCGCTGTCCGATTGGCTAAACGTGCTGCCGAGAGGAAGCGATATCGCAGGGGTCAGCGAACTACCACTACCACCCAAAGGTATGTGATGGCACGTTGTATTGCACTAGCATTATAGGAAGATGTGCATGCAACATGTGTACAGCACGCATGTAAGGGGTCTGCCATTCACTTCACATGTAAAGCATGCACAGTTGTGTACAGTCCTTTGTGACCTGTCTATTGAATATTGGGGTGTCATCCTTAATCTGATGCACAAAAAGGCTTCCTTATCTGATGTAAAAAAGGCTACTTTTGACACAATGACAAACTTTTTACTACAATCAGCAGTAGCAGCAGCGCTGCCCCCACCACCAGCAGCAGCAGCAGCAGCGCTGCCCCCACCAGCAGCAGCAGCAGCAGCAGCAGCGCTGCCCCCACCGCCACCAGCAGAAGCAGCAGCAGAGCTGCCCCCGCCGCCACCACCAGCAGCAGCAGCAGCACTGCCCCCGCCGCTACCAGCAGAAGCAGCAGCAGAGCTGCCCCCGCCGCCACCAGCAGAAGCAGGAGCACCGCCGCTACCACCACCAGCCCCACCACCGGCACAAGCAGTATTGACACCAGTGCCCCCACCACCACTTCGCCTGCTGCTCCCCTGGCCGCTGCCACCACCACCCACATGGCTCCCATGGCCAGAACCAGGCCGCCGCGGCCATAGAAGAGGCTGGGGGAGACATAGAGGACAAGGCCGAACAGTAAATAAATAACATTAAGAACTCCTATACATATAATTTCTATTATTAAAATTTTAAACCTCCCTCCCTTCGAAAATTAAAATCAATTTGTGACCACTTATAAAGACGCCAGAGTAAAAACCTAATGAAACAAGTAAATAAAAACATTCTCTAACGAGAAAGTTGTTGGCATATAGGATTGACCAATGGTGGTGTAAAAAGCATGGAAACAAGAGTGACAGAAATTTGACTGGAAAATTGAAATAGGCCTATATTTAGCCCACTAACGTTATAACAGTGCATGCCTGAGTGATGGGCTAAATATAGGCCTATTTCAATTTTCCAGTCAAAATTCTGTCACTCTTGTTTCCATGCTTTTTACAACACCATTGGTAAATCCTATATATGCCAACAACTTTCTCGTTAGAGAATGTTTTTATTTACTTGTAATAGTTTGAGAGACTTCACTTGGACAATGAGTGTCACAAATATATAGTGTCACGGTCTTTGCAATCATATAAAAGAACTCCTTTTTGGCAAACTTCTATCCTTAAAGTGTATCTCTTTCCAATTGCTTCACATAAACATGAGAGCATGAAATGAATGATGATGTTAACCAAATAAAGAAAATAAACATTTATGCTGTTGTTCAGTGCTGGCTGAAGAACAGTATAAAATTGATTAATTTCAATTGGGCAAAATGAGACAGTTTAGTAGTTCAAAGGGTACAATACGATTCTTGATGTTATCAATGAGATAATCAAATTGCCATGCAAAATATTTTCTATTACTAAAAGTAGTTCATAGAATTGTAGAACATCAAATTAGTTGACCTGCCATGCTAAAAGTGCACAAAAATCACAACAAGAAGGCATTTTGTGTGAACTAATGTGAAAATTGGATATTCACTTTACATGTAAATGCACTGTTAAGATTCTTATCACATGCACATCACATGCAAACCTTAAGACATCAGTATAACAAGTGTTCTTATGATTGTATACAAATGTAAGTACAGTAGTTCGACACACTGAGCTAGTTTTTATGCAATTCTGCCCTTGTATTAAGACATCTACTGATGCACTTACAGTAGTGCCTTCTTAAACTGACTTGTTTGTACGTTGTGCACGTAGTCTCGAATAGTAGTGCATGTAGTCTCGACTCTCGAATAGTATTCTGAAGCAATGCACGAGTCCGTACCGGCAAACAGCTTAACCTTGCTGTATAATTACAGTCTGTTCCGATTTCACTTAGTTGAAACCAGTTCTGGTTAAAGTATTGAGCTGCATTTCTTTATAAGTACTGTTTATTTGACTAGTGTATGGACAGAGGGCTATGTGTCAAGTGGTTGCTTGCCTTGGCACCAGCGCAGTTCACTCAATAATAGACACAGGTATAAGGCTACCTTCCGAGGATCTTTATAAGCATAAGCCAGCGCATATGCATGAGTTTGGAAAATGTGCGAGTGTTCTATTGATCACGAATTGCTATAGGATACCAGTTTGGGTTTTTAATCCCCTGTTTTCCATAACAAAAATAATAAACTGTTCACCCGTCGAGCACAGTCGGTTGCATACCTCATTTGATATTTATCTGGCGATGGACTATAACTAGAGGACACGCGCACTATGTAAACAGTTTGTTATACGGAACTATTCTATACGCAACCACGGTTGAAATATAACCAATCACGCGACATGCATGTGGTAGCTGAATTCACTTTGCGGTTATGTTGCCCGGTCACCGTATACTAAACACTGCGTGTTCCGTATATTATCCTCCACCCATCGTTCCACGCCTATGTGGTGGGTTGGACCGCCCACTATTAATGCGGTCAGGGTACGAGCTTATTCTATCATGGCTGTAGGCGGGAAAAGGTGAGTCAGTGAGGGCTATTAGTCAATTGACGTTAGCTTCGAGGCCATCGTCCTTTTTAGTTTGTGCAGCCAACTGTTCTCAACAGAAGCACGTTTTCTCATGATACTGACAAGGTGATGTTTATTAACAGTTAAAATATGAAAACTCACTACATATAGTGCAGTGGCGTATAGGAACGAAATGGAGAGTGTAGCAAGCGGGGGTCCAACTTCAGCTAGGGTTCTGGGAAGCGTTGCGTGAGCCCTCCAGCCGCTTTTGATGTTTGCATTCCTTTTGACTGTTGTGACCAGCCAAAAATCAATCATACACACATATAGGCCTACGTAAGTGCAATTAAGCGTCATAGTTACTGGAAGATTCCGAGGGTTGCTTCGTGTGAGATAATGTGATGTAGCCTTTATCGCTGTACATGCAGCGTATGTTTAGCGATGATGTAGGGATCTGCCCGCAAGATGCGGAGGGTGTGCTACGCGAGACGGGTAAATTGTGAGGCATGGTAGTTCGATCAGCTTTAAAGATAGATTAGTCCTGATATAAGCAGTAGAGCTTATGTTTGCGTCTCTTATCAAATTGTTGTACGGGGAAGAAAGTCTGCATAAAGACGTTTTGGTGATTTGCTCTACAACATGTTAGGTGCATGCATCTAATTTTGGATTCTGATGTGAGTTGGTAGGGTTGTCCTCTACCAGCTGGTCATGATGCTAACATCCACTTATCTTCTATTAACTGCCTCCTTTCCAGAAAGTGCTCCATTTTTATTTTGATGAAGTCATGTGTGGGACTCTTACATTTGATATGATCCTGATTGGCAGACTATTTATTAAAATAACCATACAATTTCCATGACCATCTGAGTGTAGTCATTCAAGGTTATGTTGGGCACAGGGCCAGTGGTACTGATCATGCATGCATATTGGCATGCATATGCACATTTGTATTTCATCCTGTTTCAAATAGCCGCTGAGACAGTCAATGGACACAGTTTATGAACATCTTTCAGCCAGAAACTATTGAATTGACCATCACAGGTGTACACGTTCAGTTTGATGTTGAAATATTATGACACATGAATAATCTACAACAGCAAGTCACTCAAGACATTTCATTTTCAAAAGACATGTTATTTTTGACCACTAAAAACTTGCAGTTGCCCAGTTATGTTATCCCTTGTAACATTAACCCAATTCATGTATGTTTAGATGGTTGGTCTAAAATGCAACATAAAATGATACGATAGAATGTCCATTTTGGATAGCAGGCATAAGAATCTTGTACTACGCTGTTGAGAAATATGTATATTAATGCAGTAATTGTGAAACACTAGCAAATGCTTTGATTGATAGACAGGTTGTGTAATGAATAATTCTATTGAAGTCAAGATGTTGCTTCTTCTACACACAGGTGTCTAGTCCATCCACTGGTCTTCTCTCTGTATCTATGCTTCAGTCTTGGTAATTGCAATATGTTCTTACCAACATCATATTACTTATAAACTCATTGAATTCATTTCTTTCAGGAAATGCAGTGTTTGTTTTGAATCCTATGAACGTGTCAACGTGTATGGGATCAACTGCTGTATTCTCCTGTGCAGTCAATGAATCAGTAACAGTCCTCTGGCATATTAATGGAGAAGACTCATCCAACTTTGGTGTAATGCTCACCAGCTTGCCACGCACTCCCGGCCCAGGAAACCTGTCTCAATTAAAAGTTAATGCCACTAGTCAGCTTCATGGAGCACTAGTGACATGCCTTTATATTAATAATTTACTAAAGGTCGTTTTCAGCACTACAGCTTACCTAGCAGTACAAGGTTTGCAATAGGTCATATCTTTGTCCTCATCCTTTGTCATATAATTACATATATTCGTAGGACCTCCCACTAACTTGACCATTATTCAACTCAGTGCTACTATCTACAAAATGGACTGGGGACTACAATTTGATGTCCAGCCCCCATTTCTGTTTCAGTACTATGTGGAGGTCAGAAAGGAAAATGGAGCAGTTGTGTATAATGAGTCAGTGAGTGCTCGTCAGCTGATAATCAGCAGTTTAGACCCATGTGACCGATATTTGGCAACTGTTATTGCAAGATGTCAATACACAAGTGAAGTATATGACATTTCAGCTTGGTTTATTGGAGGTGAGTAAAACTTTCTTAGAGACACATTTGCAAGAATAACTGCTGGTGATCCGAAATGCAATCATCATTTGCAAGTAAATATATAAAACCTTTTCTACTAGCAAGAAACTGATAGTAGTTGAGTAGGTAATATGTCTATAATTTAGCACATCAGTTGAAATATTTCATTAGTCCCAGTTCTTAGCATTTCTATCAACCTATGCAATGTGAACAGGAGCCATAGCATGACAGACATATCTATTTAGTACACATGCCAGGACACAAATCTCTCATGCTTATTATATAATGGATATAATAATAAGTACCATATCATTGCCACTGTATTGAATATAGCATGCGTTACTCACTTTTGCATCGTAATAGAATAACTCAATTGTTTATTGAGATGAGTGCAACCTAAACTGATGTAACTTTCAGAATAAGTACATGGCACAAGGCATGTAATAAAAAACTCAATATATTATTTCATTAGTGGGCAATATGGCAGATGATGTTCACATTGCAACATTGTTTGTGCTTTTCAGATCAGCCATCATGTATTTCAAATAAGCAGATTACAGACACCTTTGTGTTTTCACAGGATAATGTGACTATGAGGATTGTAAGTGAGCAAGAAAATACAGCAATTGTTGTTCTTTACAAACCAGGTGCACAGTCTAAAGTTGTATTGTGTACAATCCTAGGATTGAGAAAGTTCTCAGTGATGCATTCATATAAGCATGCACAAAAGTCTTAATTGGCACACTATAGTACAATTCTATGATTGGGAGAGTGGTAAGTGGTAAATTGTTATGGATTTCAAGCCTGTAAATGGGTAAAATGAAATGTGATTTTTTTTTTGGGGGGGGGGGGGGGGGGGGGGGGGGGGGGTGGGGGGGGAGCCAAATATTACATATGCAGCAATGTCTAGGGGAATTTCATTTTGCAAATATAGCTTTGGATTGAATAGAGTAATTTTTCATGTACACAAATGGAAACTAAGAATGTTGTGATTTTTTATTTATGTCATCTTGCTGACACGCTTTTCTGGGTCCTCAAGTACAAGCTGGAAATGCACGATACTTTGCACAGCTGTATCTCTGTAATTGGTAAATTTAAAAAAATATTGAACAGATGATGTCAATAGCAACAAGACCTCTCTACGTACACATCAAATTTTAAGTGATTTGAACACACCTACCTGAAGATGTGGCAGTTTTAAATCCCCAGGGTATATGACCTTGTAACGTCGGCACTGTACTTGTTCAAGACAAAAAACTATGCTTACAGATAGAGCATGGTGTGGTGTAAATAGAATGTCGATAGCATAAACCTTGTGAGTGATATAGCGATTTGAATTGGATCGTGGAACAGTTCCTCATACTTCTTTTACGCATATACATATTGCGTTCTAATTATAATGAAATAATGATTCCTGACAAGTCATTCAACCTGGTTTCAAAGAGATGCAGACTACCACATTAAATCCATCATTATCAAGAAGTACAGCACTTCTTATGTTGGGACCATCATGGATGTGATCCTATCTATGCTATCAGTGAAAATATAACTGCCAATGGAAAGGGGAAAGGTGTGGGTATACAAGTGTAGAATTATTTATGAATTGTTGCAATAATCATAGTTCACTGAGATCTATGTACATTTCAACTGAGATTATTG
The DNA here is from genome assembly GCA_013339895.1 of Ephydatia muelleri. Taxonomy (NCBI): domain Eukaryota; kingdom Metazoa; phylum Porifera; class Demospongiae; order Spongillida; family Spongillidae; genus Ephydatia; species Ephydatia muelleri. Next base: position 269,275 of record JABACO010000037.1, on the reverse strand, counting down.
TTTGCATGATGTCTTTGTCATGTAATTTTTGAATCACTTGTTGTAGCATTCAATCAAATTACAGCATTGTTGCAGTACATGGCTTTTCAGTGCCCTGAATTGTTCAGTGTCCTTGCAGGATTAAGTATCTGTAAAAAATAAGGTCTGCTTTTCTTGATCTAGGTATGTAAAAGGTTGTCAAAGTACTTGCTTACATGCATTTGATAACTCAGATGTAACCAGGATGTTGAGATTTGTAAGTGGTGCAGCATTGTCCCAAGTCTTGTCCCAATTTTGCTATACTGGTTTATGAATGAATAGATGATTGGAGCAATTTGATCACATAACTTACGGTATTAAAGAAAACCAAAATGACAGTGCGATTGCATTTACATGTACATGTGGCTTTATCATGTACCTTCTGTCTCAGCCTCTTTGTTAATTGTTACGAGCTTTAGTTTTGAACTGACAGTAAAAGTTTTCAATATAATTATAATTATTGAATTCTTATTTTACCCTAAACACTTTATTTTACCGAATAGTCTCAACCAGGAGTGTGCTATTTCAGAATGGAGGCAATATCCGGATCAGATGTATTTTTATTTCCACACCTTACACCACTTCTATCAAATGGAGATCAAAGGATTGCTGCAGTTTCTTTACCCACTAACAAGCTCTACAAAATTAACATAACAGCATACAATGTGTATGGACACAACAGCTCTACCTTCACCATGAGTGAGTCAATATTTAATCCTGTGTATGTATTATTTGTTTATTATTTTTTTTTATTTAGGTACATTTGACATTATTGATATCATTTGTGATATTAACCTGACATGCATTTACAACACTGGCTCATTTGCAAGAGGTTGTTTGCTGAAAATAATCAACCCAGCAACCAACAATACGGCATACTGCAGAGAGATTGAAAGATCTTTGAATACTTCATTCAACACGTCCCTGTGTTCTTCTTCTTGCAATGGTCTCCTGAGTACAGGTGTATACATAGCTGAGGCCTATGATATTGAAAGTGATGAAACTGTTTCAACTGTACCAGCAGTCAGAGTCAAATTAACTTTGCCTGGACTTTCTACATGTGCTTTACCTGGTGCTTCTACGTGTACTTTACCTGGACCTTCTACATATCCAGGTATTATCAAATGTTCATCAGTATAGTTATCGTACTAAAGCTTTGCAAGTAAATTGCATTTTAGAATATATTATCTGTTAATAAAAAAAAACTATCTTTGAAATTGGTTTCAAACTGATTTTGTCTGTAAAGCCATTCTATTATCATGTTGGACCTAATGTAGATTCCAATTTTGAATAAATATTTTAGAAGTCTAAAATGTCCACTGCTGTACATAGCGATTCTTACAATCCAAGAATCAGACTATCTGTCACGGATTTTTAAGGCACTGGACTGTTAATTCATCATACATTTAAGCGTACGTTTCTGTACTGGACATATTTGCATTAGGTCTCTTTTTCGTGACATCCCATCATGCATGTATATTGTGGTGTGGAACAGCACTGCTCAAGTTCTATTAGCATGTGAACGTAAGCAAATCACACAAAGTGAGATGGCATTCTTCATCATACTATTTTGGTGCATGCAATTGTCTTGAAACACAGGATTAACTTGTGTATCATAACACTATAGCCACCATTGTGTTTTATATTATAGGATACTCTGAGGCTCTTATTTTTGCTTATCAGTCATCTTTTGCTGCAGGTATTCCTATTGGTGGAATTATTGGTATCATCATTGTCTGCATACTGCTCAGCCTAATACTTTGCCTCATTGTTGGGATCCCTGCATTACTGTGGCGTATACGCACACCTCAAAGTAAGTTATTTACTTAACTTATATAAATATAAATTTTACTTTGATACTATTGTATGGCTCATCAGACGTATAACATTCTGTTTCAATATGAGCTTATGATTTTCGTGCCCATATGGATAACTGCCATTTAATACATCATCTGGGTCTGGCATCCTCACTAATTCCACTAACACTGCCACACTCACCGCCTCCATTACCACTATTGCCACTACTGTGGTGCCCACTTCTTCACATATCACCACCATGTAATACCTGGTTACTTTAGTCAGTGGTTAAGTGCCAACTATCCGGCAGACCCAATTGGATTACAGCTTACATAAAGTCATGTGAGAGTTGCTTATGAATATTGTTTCAAGTTATATTGGAAATGGCTATATACGGTGAAGCAGTGATAAAAGGTGCAATCAAGAGAGCTTAGGGTGTCTACGATATTCTGAAATACGGGAGAAGCAAGGTATAGCGGTGAAGCAAAGAGGGAATTATGTGTTCGTGTGTATCCCACGACCTTTGCTTGAAGTACGTGTACAGATGCTGTTTTGATACTTGACATCACTATTATTTCTTTTTGGATGCCTACATGTACTTTCAGCAAGCTCAATTTTGTTGAATCACACATAACGTTTCATGCAATTGACCAGCGATTCTTTTGTCCAGTTGTACCTGGCAAGAGTTTTAAAACCTTTGTAATCATGTGCATACGACCTCTCTTCATCCTTGCACCTTTTCAAGCACCTAAGTGAATAGAAATGTATACCAAATGCTGGAAGTAGACTACTTATGGCAACAGTTTGACTTTTTTGTTAAAGGCTGTGAATTGTTCATTCGCTGACAGTAAAGTGAAATTCTCATGCTATGACAATGAGATCTGCTTCAAGACCCAGTTCAGGCTACACTTCTATCGCTGCTACCCCACTTCTCTGGTTGACAAAAAAAGAGGCTATTCTCTGACTTAAATGAGAACTTTGGAAATGATTCATGAAGGGTATTTCCTATGGAATGGAGAGACAACATTTGTAGGTCTACAATGACCATGGATTAGGTGCTTGCAGATGCCTATCAACATGGAAGAACTGTGTCAAATTGTTGATCAACTCTTTTACCCTGAGTTCACTTGACGACACTCACAAGCTAGTATGCAAGTAAAGCAGTTCCAACACATGCACACATGCTGGTCTGGTCCACACCCTTTATGTGGGTTGTGTTTGCGCACTAATCCTAAAGCAGTATTGCGTTTTGCGCACAGGTCAAGGTGACGGTTTCTATACTATCCTGTCTATACAGCCTATACACTGTACGTCGAATGTGTAGTACTGTTCCGCAGAGCAATAATCACCAATTCCTACACCAAAAGATATATACTGACTCAACCGTGGACACAAAAGCACAAAGCAACAATGCACTCTACAATAGTCAGGCCAGCGGCCCCCGACAAGACGGCGCTGCCCCGGCCTCCGCCAATTGTTCACAAAAGAGTCAGTAGGGACGTAATTGGGTACCCAGACTCTCACACTCCCTCCACCTTATCTGGAGGCTGATCCTGGGATGACCTCAACGGTAGGGAGCCTCTGGAGGGGCGTCTGCGTTCCCATTCAATTTTCCTGACCGGTGTTCCACCTCAAACTGGTAAGGCTGGAGGAAAAGGTACCATCGGGTCAGCCATGGGTTGTTATCTTTCATGGTGTTCAACCATTTGAGCGCCCTATGGTCTGTCACTACAGTGAACTTGAACCCCACTAGGCAGACCCTGAAGTTCTGAATTGCAGCCTTGGACAAGCACTCCTTTTCTATAGTGGCATAGTTTTTCTCCCTTGGTGCCAGTTTCCGACTGTAATAAGCCATAGTCCACACAGAACCTTATGCCTCCGTCTATCAGGACAATGGGACAGGCCCAGTCACTCATTGATGGTTCGATCACTCCGTCCAGCAGCATGGCCTCCATATCCTTCTTCACCCATTCCCAATGGGCATATGGAAGTCTGTATGGAGCTTGTCGTACTGGTATAGAGGATCCGGTAAGAATGCTATGCTCTATTAACCTTGTGCATCCTGGTTTACCCTGTAGCACATCTTGGAAGTCAGACCATAGTGATTGTAACTCCTGATACTGGCTCTCACCAGATCTCAGTTTCCCTCCAGTACTGAGTCCACTGTCCAGGCTCTCCTCATCAGCATCATCCTCCTCAAAATACAGCAGTGATTTCACTTCATTCCACCTCTTCAGCATGTTGATGTGGAATATGCAGTTTCGTTTTTGGGTTCCGATCATGTCTACTTCGTGCAAGACATCGCTGACCCTCTTGACCACAGGATATGGACCCTTCCACTGGGCAAGAAACTTGCTGGTATCTGTTGGTAACAGCACCAGTACCTTATCTCCGGGTTCAAAACTCCTGAGTCTGGCATGCTTATCATACCACGTCTTCTGCCCCTGTTGCGCTTGGCTTGTGTTGGTTTGGGCAAGTTGAGACATCTTTTCCAGTCGTTCCCTCATAATCATCAGATAGAACAAAACACTCTCATTGGTTTTCTCCCTTGCTTTCCATGTCTCCTTGAGAACATCAAGTGGGCCTCTGACGCTTCGCCCATAGAGGAGCTCAAAGGGAAAAAAAATCCTGTAGACTCCTGAGGGATCTCCCTATATGCAAAGAGGAGGTAGGGTAGAAGCTTGTCCCAGTCCTTCCCATCCTTGGTTGCTGACTTCCTCAGCATGGCTTTCAAGGTTTGATTAAACCTCTCAACCAAACCATTGCACTGGGGATGGTAGGGAGTTGTCCGTAAGTGCTGAATATCGAGGAGTTTATACATTTCGGCAAGGAGAGTTGACATAAAGTTGGTTCCCTGGTCTGACATTATCTCCTAAGGAATCCCTACTCTAGAGAAGACTTGCACCAACTGTTCTGCCACATGTTCTGCATCAACTGAGCGAAGGGGAATGGCCTCTGGGTACCTGGTAGCGTAATCGCAGATCACAAGTACAAAGTGATTCCCAGACCTGCTACTTGGAAGAGACCCAACAATATCTAGAGCGATTCTAGAGAAAGGTTCCGCAATTACAGGTAGAGGTATCAGTGGTGCTGGGGTCACTCGTTTGGAAGAGGCCTTCTGACAGCTAGAGCAGTTCCTACAGTATTCTGCAACATCCTTGCTTACACCAGGCCAGAAGAACCTCTGTAGAACTCGCTCAGTAGTTTTCTTTCTTCCCAAGTGCCCTGCCATTGGAATTGCATGTGCCATCTGCAACACTGGGTCCCTACATGCTTTCAGTAGTACCAGCTGCTCCACTATCTCATCCTTTAGCTTTCGGTTTCGATAGTATGTACCTTCTCGTTGGAAGAACTCTGCTTCTTTTTTCCATGGCTGAATCTGCTGCCACATCCCGGATCTCCTTCAGGGTATCGTCCTCTCTCTGCTGCCTTCGTATTTCCTCAAGCTTCCCATTTCTGTTGCATAAGCTTGGAACGTGTGACCACAGCCATGGCAGAATCTTCTTGAGATCTCACCCTTGGACAATAAGGTAAATAGTTATAGTTCTGGAACATCTGTACCCAGTAATTCCAAAACTGGTAATGACTTGCACATGGCTGTCGCCACGCAAACTTGTAGACCGTCAATTTCCATGTTGACCAATGCGGTTGGATACCTTACAGCTTCACCATGAGCACACCGAATCGACACCTGCTGTGTCTTGGATACTGAACTAGGCAATACTAAGTCAGTATGCACTATTGTTCTGGAGCAACTGTATCTAGGAGAATGTCCTCAGTTGACTGTCCTTCCACGGTTCCTGAGCAGGTTGGACCATCCTTACTGTTGTGCCAGACTGAGGATTCCAAACAGGTCAACGCCTTGCTAGGACACTTCATTGACATGTGTCCCCTTCCGCCACAGTTGAAACACCGTAACTCTGACCTTCCTTCTTCTTCTCCTCCTCCTTCTTGTTCCTTTTCTGCCCTCCCATAGACTTCATTCTGCAATCTCGAGCAGTATGGCCTGCCTTCCCACATGTGTGACACTGAAGTGGTTCTTTGTTACTCTTTTCACCTGAGATCTGTTTGCTCTCCTGAGTAGACTTCCTAGTCTGTACATATTCATCTGCCATCTGTCCCGCCTCCGTACTATAGTCTTGGGCTTCCGATCTGTATCCCAGACCCGCAGCTCCTGAGGAAGGGTAGTTAAAAACTGCTCTGTCACCATCAGGTCCACGATCTCCTCCGCACTAGTTTTATCCTTCGTCCATTTTCGCGATAGATCCTGAAGTCTAACAATTAAGTCCCTGTATGACCAATCTTCCTGCTTTTTGGTGGTACGAAAGCGTTGTCGATATGTCTCCGTATTATTGATATTAAAGTGTAGCAGAATTGTCTCCTTGATTTGCCGATAGTCTTTTGCATCCTCACTGTCCATTGCGACGTACGCCAGTTAAGCCTTGTCAGAAAGGTTGGGAGCCAGCTTTAATGCCCATTTTTCCTTATCCACTTCGTGGGCCGCCATCATCTGTTCGAAGGTGGTCAAGTAAGCGTCTATGTCTTCGCTCTCGGTTAGTTTGGTGAGCTTTGCGGTCTCCCTTCGGTGCTGACTGGCAATGGGTGCTTGAGCCTCCAGTATCGTCTCCAATATGCGTCTCTGCTCCCTTCTTTCCTCTGCCAATACCGCTTCCATACGTTCCCTCTCTGCTACTTTTATCCGATGACTTTCCTCCTCACGCTGACGTCTCTCCTGCTCCTCGGCACGGCGACGTTACTCTTCGCGCTGACGTCTCTCCTCCGCTCTGCGCGTTCGTCATCTTCCCCGCGGTGGCGTTCTTCCTCTCGTCGGCGTCTCTCCTCAGCCTGCTCTTCTCTTTGCACCAACAGCCTCAGCAGTTCTGCAACTGCACCTACTGCCTGGTTCTGCTCAACGGTGTTTGCTCCGATCACCTGATTCTGCTCGGCGGTGTTTGCCATTTGCAATTCTTTCTGGTATTTACAACCAGATCGAGTTGACATCAACAGGGTCTCGATGTATTTCGTCAACGATAATCCCGACGCTGCCACCAAATGTGACGGTTTCTATACTATCCTGTCTATACAGCCTATACGTCGAACGCGTAGTTAGGTACTTCAAGATTTTTTTGAAATCGTGTTTTGTGCTGCGATTATAATATCATCAAAAAGAGCACAAAAAAATGCTGCAGAATGGCACCTTATGCATGATATTTGGATTAGTATATCAAAAGTTACAGCGTTCCAAACACTGCATTTTGAGTGAACGGTATGGTATGCGCGATCGTAGAAAAAATTGTGACGGTTTATGTACTCTTTACTGCAGCTATTGAACCACTCTATATTATCTTGCCAGTATAATTACATGTAGGGTTCACATATACATGCATACACATTAGATTAAATACCAATTTCAGGTATTTGCAGGTCATCAGTAACATAGTCAACTATAAACTCATAAATGGTCATAGTAACGTCTTCTCCGATTTTCATCGTGGGTAACAGTAACTTTTGGCATATTTGACCTTTTGGAACACTTTACTGATAAGACATAACCTTGGTAAAGGACATTTTGGTTGTTGACAAACCACATATGCTCAAAGTGTAGTCCAATAATTACGGCTGGATTGGTGAGTATTGCAGTAATGGTGCTTCTCTGATTATCCTGTAGTTCTGGGAACTCATCTTGTATAACTGCTCATTACGCTTGTGAACAGACCTCATTTTGGCCTTTGAACGTTTGAGATGGGTTATTTCACACCACCTACTTGTTTTCTTCAACAACTAGTTTTCATTTTTGAGATGCGAGCGAAGGTTGCTTTGAATTCTTAATTTTCTACACAAAGCCTGTTGTTGCTTGCGGCTGTCATACTTTCTGTTTAAAATAGTTTGAAACTTTCGCTTGAGAAGCTGCTTTGAAATCAAAATCTCCTTTAGTTACAATTGTCTGTGTAAACATCGTTCACAGTGGGTTCTTAGCTTCCATGAGATGGAACAATAAGAACTACTTGGTTTGTCAACTACTGGACACAATGAGGTAGAAGTATGAGGTCCTGAAAGGGTTTGAATTGGTAGGATAAATTGCTGATCTAACAGCTTAATCATGGCATTCCAATTCCGATCTACATGCTTCTTCATTGTTTTCATTGTATCTGTGAAACGTTGTATTGACCTCTGTAAGGCATCCATGTTGACAAATGCTCCAGCTTGCAGAGAAGCCACTTTTTGGCAGTCTCTGAAATGCTTTTATTTGTGTCATTTGTGTATGGTACATCACCAATCCTTTTCTTAATACTGCAGCCTGTAGAATATTGTCAGCACTCATGTCACTTCTAAATTCTTCAAGATGCTTGTTAAAATCATTGGCAGTTTCATCCTAATATAAAAATGACAGATTTGTTTACAACGTCTACATATGTTTCGACATTTACTTCGTGACCGTAAAAGTAAGTCAATATATATGGCCTGGGGACTAGGCTTGAAATGAAAACCTTGTTTAAAAAGTGCCTTGGGAGTCGGTTGTAAATTACATAATTGCAATCCCTAGTAGTGTGCATTAGCCATGAAAGGAATCTTAACTAAAAAGTTGCGCCGCTCGAAGATTAAGGTACACTCTAATTAGAGTTATAATGTGCTCGATCATTCGATACATAAAACTATTTTCTGCTGTTTTTAAAGTTACAGAAACTAGTACAAAAAACAGTGCTTTTTACACTAGGAGGCTTTGTAAGTGATTTGGTTTTACACAGAGCGTATACCAAGTGCAAACACGTAGGCCATTTGATAACACCTTGGGAATTGTCTGAAGTCCATGAAAAAAGAAATGCAAGTAGATAATAACCTTAGGAACCTGTTTATCAGAACTCTATCCCCGCCACTCAACATGTATAAAAGTTTTGCAAATATAAAAGTCAACCATTATTTCAGCGTGCCAGAAATATTGAACAAGTGTAGTTTTCTAGGTTTTGACTACACAAAGGCTTAGATAAATTTGTATCCTACCTGAAAAGCACAGCAGAGTCCTCAATTGCTACCAAACCAATACAAACTAGCCTTCGCTTCTATGTCCCGTACAACTTCAATCCGTCACTTCCGTCACAATTTTTACTCGTTATTTCGGTTACCACTTTTTCGGTACACTTACGTCAAATATTGAAGTACCTAGCGTAGTAATGTTCCGCAGAGCATGCAATAATCACTCATTCCTGCACCAAGAGATGTTTATTTTCAAAGGTACCCGCATTGTATACTGACTACATACACACAAAGCAACAATGCACTCTACAATAGTCAGGCCAGCGGCCCCCGACAAGACGGTGCAGCCCCGGCCTCCGCCAATTGTTCACAAAAGAGTTAGTAGGGACGTAATCGGGTATCCAGACTCTCAAATAGCTGCACAGGTGGAAAGTAAATATAAAGGGCTGAATGAGTGTATGCTCTATATGATTGCTCATTGCTCTGCCCTAACACTGTAATTAACCATGACATAGCTTTTGATAGAGGCTATAGTTCAAGTCATTATGTATACAAATGTGCAAATAGTTGGACAGTGACACACAGTTAAGTTCATGCTGGGCCATTTATGAATAAACACATGAGTTTTAACGGAGGTATAATGAAACTGCAGTATGTATTCAGCAAAGATGCACATAGATATGCTAATCATGAAGGTTTTATATCTCACAGTGCGCATGTGCTATTATACATACTTAGCATATATAATTAAGTTTTGTATTAGTATTCACCTCTGTGTGTCGCTTATGATGCAATAGCTGTGTGCTAAGCATCAAAACACACAAACATATATGTGATATCGAAATAACTGCTATATTGGTGTATTAGAACCATTAGCTAATATGGCCGATGTTGCAGAATATCCTTACTCTGAATCAAGTAACTTGACAGTCTTCAATAACATTAATACGCTATGAGCCAAATGGTTACTGCAAAGGTTATATAAATGAAAATGTTACAATGCATTTAAACACTCAGCTGTAGCAGTTCAATTGAAAAATATACCAAAATTATGGTTAATAATTTTTGGCACCAAGGTTAAGTCTCCACAGCAAAACAACTCACCCCAGGGGCAGCAATGGTTACTCAAAGGTTCTGTGCTCTGCTCTGACCAAACCCATAGCCAGCCAGGCTCATAATGTAATGTATGCATTCTGATGATAGTATCTTATTAGCTGCCACATTAATTTTCATTGTTGCTTTTGATACCATATTACGTCATCCTTTATTTGGTAACATAGATGTGATCCTTACTACATTTCTATGAATAACAAGAAAAGTTAAATTATTTCCATACTTCTTTGTACATCTAGAAGGCGGTGTTAATGGTGCTGAAACTCCTCTAATGGTAAGATGTTTGCAAGCATGCTAATCATCCTATATACATGTACTATAAACCATATTTGCTTTGCAATTTGATTATGGAATTGTCTACTTGCTAATGTGTCCAATTAATGTATATGGAATCCCGGGAGAAAAAAACGGCGTTATCGCGCGTTATCGCGCTTGAAAAACGGCCATAACAACGCCAAATTACGCGGTCTTCAAAACGCTGTATCTTCTTGATTGTGCAATATAGTGGAGCTGCATTTTGCACATTTACAAAGCGGTCCTGTGTCTGTAGAAGTCCAAAGATGGTTTAGTTTGCGATGCATCGTTCGGAAGATATTCACAATCAACTTAGAGCAAGATTTCGCGGGCTTCAAGTACAAAACCCCGCGAAATCAAGCCCTTTACTTGAATGTGAATATCTTCGGAACGATGCATCGCAAACTAAACCATCTTTGGACTTCTACAGACACAGGACCGCTTTGTAAATGTGCAAAATGCAGCTCCACTATATTGCACAATCAAGAAGATACAGCGTTTTGAAGACCGCGTAATTTGGCGTTGTTATGGCCGTTTTTCAAGCGCGATAACGCGCGATAACGCCGTTTTTTTCTCCCGGGATGTCACACCTGTATAATTGACATATACCGTATACAAATTGTTTCATAATTGATGTGCATTGTTCTGTTTGGTATATATACACATGGACACACACACTGTGGCACCATATCCTAATGCATCATCATTTCACCAACATATTGGTCAAATTTTTTATTTTTTATATTTTTCTATGTACCTTCATATTCACAATAGAAAAGCTTAAAATCCAGTTCCCCGTCATTATTTTTGTATGCTAATATCGACACACTTCTTTTTCATGAAGTAATAAAATTAAGAGCTGGTACATGTACATCACATATTGTAAATTTATTTCAGTTTGCATAATGTAGAATAGATCCAGAGCAGTTCTGTTATATTAATTTTAAATAAACATGACCAAATTTTAGGGGTGGAAGTGTTTCTTTGGGTGGTATTCATGGACAATACTGACAGAATATGAAATAACAAGGTAAAATAAATTTATAGTTTCTGAAAGTTGGATGATTTAGCATTATTTCTATTTATATGCATTGAGAATCAAACTGATTATAGATAGTATAAACCATAGAACCAGTACCATATGTGAATAGAATTACTTGGAGTATGAATACACAAGAGCAGTTGGAAATTAAACATGGCTCGGCATGTAGAAATAGAGAACTCCATATTTAAATGCTTTTATTTATTTGTGATTATTTGAAGACCAACTGCTCTCCTCCCCACTTCCCATATCCATACATGAATATAAACACCACTGCGTATGCATTGTTTTCCATTCAGAGGTGCCAAGCAATATATTCACTGCAATGTGGGGGAAATGTTACTTAACAGATATGATTTTATTTCGTCTACCCATTGCTTAGATAAGTACAGAAGGCAGCAGATTTTGTCGTATGAAGATATAGATAATGCCTTTTTAATTATTTAACTGAAATGGTTTCAAAACCTGAAAATTGCTCACTATGACTCTATATATTGACCATAAGTGAGCTATACATTAACCTTTAACACCCTATTGATATAAAAATCAAATCATTTCAGGGTACAAATATTGAATGCAATATATTTATAATCATTTGGAACAGTTTCCGCAAAAATTGCCCCACGGTTAAAATGTTATAAAAATGCATCGCGTTTGAATCGCTATAACGTCCCAACGGATAACGCTATCGACTTCCTATTTTCAACACTTCATACTACACCATTTCACTATGATGTGTTGAAAATAGAAAGTCGATAGCGTTATCGTTGGGAAGTTATAGCGATTCAAACGCGATGCATTTTTATAACATTTTAACCGTGGGGCAATTTTCACGGAAACTGTCCCATTTATTACATATTCAAATAATAATGTTTTCCAACTCAATAGAATATGTTATATTAAGTACTTGATTTATTATTTGCCCTGCTCATCACTCTCTCACATGAATCTGAATGTGTTACACATCGCAGCCTATGAGGTATGTTGATATGGTTACGTAAATAAAAATAATTATATTACCTAGTGTATAAGCTCATTAGTACTATTCTGAATTAGAATGGATGATAAGAGACAAATTCACAATCTGATTATTTTGTACTCCGTATGTGATGTCACACAGTTGTAGCGCTCATTCGTTACAAGTAAAAAGAAAAGTAAAGTATGATAGATAATGTTTGTAATGTGTGCTGGAATATAAGCTAGGGACAATGGACTTCGTCGTAACGTACAGATGAGCGCTACTATGTGACATACAGAGTGCAAAATAATCAGATTGTGAAGTTGTCTATGGGGTGGGTGTATTACTGCTTCTACATGTACATGTGTATGACTACGAAGGCAACAATTCTTCAAGCAACCAGTGGCATATCATTTTGTTTACATGTGGTACTAACACTGTATATTACTGGGCTCAAATTTGCATAAGAGCACATTTATTTGTAGCATTAATGCATAGATCATCTGTGTGATGCCACTGTCTGCATGTGTGTGCAGGCAAAAGTGTTGTTTCTAAGGTACAAAATTAATATTATATATAGGAATCCAAATAACTATGCATGCGTTATATAAGCAACTACTTTAATCAGTCACAACGCAGTTGTAAATTAGTGAATTAAAATACTGCTTTGTTTCCAAAACAAAACCAGTAATTATGGTGCGTGTGGCCACAGATACATGTGATACAGACTGATTGTACAGACAAAAAATATATATTTGCGATCACTGTTACAATCGACTGCAAAATGTTCCATCAGTATATACATGTAGTACTGCACAAGCGCAGACTATCCTGAATTACACTGCTCTCTTCATTTTACTGTTCCACGTACATGTAATTCCGTAGCTCCGCTGGCCCATCATGCAGTTTGTTATCACTTCTCAAGCAGATCCAGATTAGTACCCACAGGTAGAAGATGATCTGGAATCCGTATGAACCTAGTTTTCTGGACTCTGATTGTCAGCATCTGATACCAATATTACATCCAGCTTGAGCCTGGAGGCTTTTGATTTTGTACCCAGTCTCGCCCAGTCATTCCATAACTTTAATTTCCACACGGGTGGTGTACCTTACGAGGATTAGCTATGAGGGTAGCAACACCAACTTGCCCCTAGGCTAAATGAGTTCCCATGAACTTTTTTGTCGTTCAACTCTTTCTGCTTTCTATGTTCAGCCTGAAATTGCTCTCTCACCAGTGCATACATGTATGCATGTATGTATGTATGCATGTACATGTATGCAGCCTGCAAGGCCTCTTTCAGGCTCTGTTTATACTCCAAGGTAGTAGGATGTTTTTTGCAGTGTAGTGTTGTACATCATGCTGGGTCTAAACATCAAGAAGAATAGACTGAATCCTGTGGAGGAATGGATGCCAAACAGAGTTTAGGTATGTGCTGCTGCCAATCAGCATGATTGTTGTCAACTGCAGTGATCAAAGTGCTCCACCATTCCATAGCACTGTGTGTGGTATGTCTTTGTCTGATCTACAACAGTTAACTTCTTCAGCAAATCAGATTCAAGCTGGCGCCCATGGTCGCTGTGGAGCTGTTCTGAAGGGGGAGAAACAGCAAAACATTTCATCTGCAAGCATTTTAGCTACTGTTGTGGCCTCCAGGTTCCATATAGCATACACTTGTACCACCAAGTGAAATAAATGACAGCTACCATGCGTACAATTGCCTCTTACTGTTGGGCTCGAAATGCTTGTGTAGAGCCTCAGGTGTTGTAATTCCGTCACCCACTAAATGCTTCACGCAACTTGCGCTTTTCAAGTTAGATAAACCAGGTAACACATCAATTTTTTACTGGTGTACTAGTTCCAACCATTCATTGTAGCAGCTGCCTCTAAATGATCGACCCAGTCATTCCAGTTTGAATCGCCTGTAAAAGGCTCCCAACGATACAAGTATGAGCGGTCTCGTGGTCAGCAGCTTGACTCTCCGAATCAGTATAGTAATGCCAACTACGCCTAATGTAGTGCACGTGTCACTGTTCACAGCTAAGGATATAGTCGGTGTAATTAGTACTGTAGTAATTATGCACCAGGTTATATACATACTATATAAAGAGTTTGATGATGTCAGAGCACATGCACAAATGAAGTCCCAATACAAAGTGTTACTCTACTGTATTAATAATGTTCAAATATATGGCTGTGTTGCTATACATCAGTTGGACATGATACTCAAGAGACATATCCCCCCCAGGCCCGGACCCTTTGCAGCATCCCTGCAATGCTCAGGACACTTTACTTGAAATAGTGGTTCTACATACATGTACCTCATTCCTACTGCACTTATCAGTTTTCTAAAATCATGTGAACCTATTTTTTTTCTCCATCTTCAGCCAAGAACCCCCTGCTAGGTGGGGTCATGTGGCAGCAATTTATAAAGACAAATTGTACATTTGGGGTGGATGCATAAAGCCTATGTCCAAAAAAGACAACAATTTAAAGAAGGATATATACATATTTGATCATAAATCAAAGGAATGGACAAAACAGACGATCAAAAGTGGCTCTCCTAGTAGTTACTATTGCTGTGCCTATGCCAATGCCAATGAATTAGTTTATATATTTGGTGGGCGTGGAAATAAAAACAAGCATCGATTTAATATGCTGTGTTGCCTGGACCTTGAAAATATGACATGGTCTGAGATGAAAAACACAGGCGATACTCCAGGAAGCAAGTCTGGTGCAGGGATGATTATTTGGAATGGTCAACTTATACTCTTCGGTGGTTATGGCTATCGTCGAAAAAATCAACCATTTGAAGATGACGATACAAGCTTTATTGAGGATTTTGAATATAAAATTGGCTTGGGATGGACTAATGACCTTCATTTTTATGACCTCTCTAAGGGTGAGTATTGATTACAATGCATTGTAAATATTAGTGAGTGGGTATTTAAAATGTACAGGTGTGTAACTTGGTACAATGTTGTATCAATTTTAATATTTGTAGCTTGCATTGCACAACATATATTGTTTTTAGTACTGATTTGTATAACGTGGCAAGTATTTATATGCAGACATAATGATTTGTCGTATCTAAATGTTACCAAAAATATGTATACAGGGCTAGCTGCTATTCCAGTTTATATGAAGGCATGTACATAACAACCTGGCACAACATTGCCTTTTTGAAAGACTATTTTAGTCCCAGAACACACTTTACTCAATGGTACTACTCTGATTGCAACCTAGAACTGTCTTAATGACTTAAGGTATAAAAATAGATTTTTGTACATAGTTGCAAAGGCTAGTAACCCACTCTGCTCATTATTATATACATAAGCATCAATAAGGAATAAAGCTTTAAAATAAGAGGTTCCTCCTACTAGTACTTATTGCTATGAAAGCAAATAGAAATTGCCAACTTTGAATTTGACCTATTGAAGGTTTCACATTACTACCAGTAATAGGAAGTCTGTGGAAGGCAATATGTTTAGATGTTAACCATAGTCAGTGTGACAGTCTGTACGTATTCACTAGCTAACTAAGCGAATCACCAACCCGTCACTCATAAGTCGAGGATGCAAAGAGAATCTCTACTGCACTATTGCACACTTCAAACAGAGATAATATATTAAGGGATTGGCAACGTGTCACGTGAGCCATAGAGATTTTTCGCGTGCCATCCGACCTGCTGTGAATCGCACCTGCGTAGAAGTGAGGACAGAGTCTAAAACTCGCTGGTTTGTTTGAACTAAAAGGAGAAGGCTTATTTGATTGTAATTTTCAAGTTCACCATCACATGCACTACGTGTAGCTCTTTTTTGAAGGGGCGCGAGTGTTCTGTTGCACAATTTCGAGCTTTTTTGCCAAAATTGCGATTTTTCCGGAGCGCCGTTTTTTGTGGGACAGTATCTTACGAATCGATGGTCTTTTCTGTTTGAAAATGGCTCTATAACGTGCAAGATAGTTAAATTGTAGTGTGGTGTTGTTTGTTTGTAACGGCAGTGCTCAGAACCGCTCCAACAGAACGTTGGATATGGTAATTTTGTGGGACAGTGTAGCCTTTATTGTGTAAGCTAGATCGCTAAATCTGACGCTGTCTTGTAGCTCTTGGTTCATATTTTAGCATCCGAATATTTTTATATCTAGCGCGCGACTACGTTATGGCTTGTATTGTGTCAAAGGTGATGGTTTTATGGTTTCTCTAACTTGCTAGCCCATTTTGCAGTCTATAGCGGGTTACAACGCAATTAGCTACTCATCGCATCCTATAATGATAATTGACCTATTTGTGTACACGCATACATTTGTTGGTTGTGGGTTCGAGTACAGGTGCGGATGGCACGCGCTAATGCGTGAAAAGTCCCTTTATATATTATCTCTGCTTCAAAATAGTACAACGAGAGCTAACATCACACGCATGCGCACTTCAGTCATGGATTAACTAAAACTTAAATAATTGTTCAGGTAATTGTATTGTGGAGAGGCATTTCGGACCTCTACAGTCAGCAAGTTGCAGACCTGCCAACTTGCCAATAATACACGTCGTGAGAATATGCAACCTACCCATCCCCAGACCAAATTTTAATAATACACACGCAATAAACAGGTGCACACGCAATAAACAGATGCACAACTAGTTTAATTCAGCTTTTTCATTCTGTTGTACTGCCGTGTAGCCCCTTTGGCTTTTTCAAGCACTTCTTTTGTAGGTTTCCATTCAAGAGGGTCACTGATGTGGGTCTTTAATACCATATTTGATGACAGTGATCCATCAAGATGAAGTGGACTCCTGTTGGGTGTCTTACATTTGGAAATGTACTTTCTTCACTTGCATTGGAATGTGGTATGGTCAAAATTGTTTTTGCAACTCGAAACAAAAGGTCAAATTGTGGTACTTTAGTTCCTGGTTTATTAACTGAACGCAAGTAACTCCAAAGAGCATCAATTCTACAGGGATGATCATCATCGGTATAATGGCATGTCTCCTTTAAATTTTCTGGAAGATCAGTTAGAGACATAAATTGGTTTTGAAGAAACTCTTCATTGAGATTGTCATGGTTTTGTCACCTAAAATACATGTACTTGGAAAGCAGCCAACAAAATATTCCACTGAATCAAATGTTACATCTAGTTTTCTTTCAAAGTCAATCCAAACTGCATGTCCAAATTACTTCACCCAAGGGACACCACATAATTAGATAGTCCATTGCTGATGTGAAAAATTGTCTAACAGACTTGTAAATTTTCAACACAGTTTGTTTATCTATACTGCCTTCATTAAAAAGTTTCATAATGGTTTGTCGTGTAGTAAATCCAATGACTAGTTCTCTGTCCTCAACTTGATTACATCTGTCGGTGTAGTCAATGGAACTGAGGTTATTCAAGTTTGCAGAAATTTCAGTCGGTATGACAAATTTACCCAACATACTGTTGTACAAATGGAGAAGATGAGCCTTCAGTAGGTGAAACATGGGTTCCTCACACTGAAGGAATTTATTTGCATGTGTGAAAGCTGGTAAGGTAGCTTGGTAAAATAGCAGGTACACTTCTGCCATAGGATTTTCTAAAGCTGTTTTGAGTCGCTTAAATTTAAATTAAAGTTCATTCTTGCGCTTGGTGGATTTGTCAAACCAATAATAAAGATCTATTACTAATTCTTCAACATCAAAGTTCGTGCCATCAACAAACATTTCACTTGCTTTTTGAGCTGCATTATGAAGTATATGACAATTGCAACCACTAATATGAACAGAAGGGTTCTTAATTTTTATTCGGGTTTTTAAAGAATTACATGAGCCAATATTAACAGAAGTGTTGTCCACTCCAAATGATGTACACCTAAGCCAAGGATTATCTTCATCCAATCATGAGACTAATTTGTGATCCATGGCATTAAATATTGCTTCTGCTGTAGCACTAGTAGTCGTACACATATCTAAGAAATGTGTCACAACTTTACTCACACTGTTGTCGTAAATTCGCACAGTAACTTTTGTAACTCACAATCATTAGTACAATCAATGGCTAGGGAAAAAGCATGGTACTTCATGTGCTTCACCAGTACAGAAATTAAATGGGGAACTACAGCAATATTAAGTATACTGGTTGCTTTGGTTCTGGCAGAATGATACACTGAGGCCACTTTAGAATCTGGAAATAGAGTTCTGATAGCAGGTGATAAACGGTCATTAAATGCAATTGGTATATTTTAACAAGCAACAAGTACTGCCATTTTAACTTCAGATTCAATGCACTGCACTGCATTGATAATTGTGATGAGGCATCAGTACATGTAAAGTCCAATTTAGATTGGTTCACTTTAGTTTTTGCAATCAATGTGTGACTTTAGCTGTGTTTCGTAATATCGGTTTTTCCCATGTGGCTGCATTTAACAACTTTATTGCATATATTGCAGCGAAATCAAGAGGTAAAACGTACAGATGTCGCATTTATGCGAACACAAAAGCGTAACGGTGGATAGGCCTTACCTGTAAGGATCACTCGCACTAGTGATCCAAGGAAACTCTTTCTTCCATTCAGGTTTGAATTTGATGCGATACATAGCTGCCCCAGGATGAGGACGCTTCCGAGCGCAAGTGGCACGGGCACTGGTAGCATTGCTTTTCTTTCTTGCTTCAGGTTGTGCAAAATCAGAATAGCATATGACAGAGTTTGAGTCACCCGAGTCACCATCAACGTCCAAAGACATAGTACAGTCAACGACTGAGTCGGCATCTTCACGATCGTAATCAACACACTCTGACTCACTACAGTGCTTAGTTGAACCATAGATTATAGAATACAGGGATTGGAAATGGTAAAGATTACAGGATTCATCCTCATTTCGCAATACCGTAAATTGTGTTGCCATTCTCCCAATGTCTGCCGCGATACTTCGAAGCGCTATTTGTTCCATTTTGGATGACGAGCACTGTCAGTTAGACACTCCTAGAATGAGGCTAGCTAAGGAAGCAGCTACTTGACTCCATTGCCGATGACCACCATAATGGCCGGGACAAGTTTGAGAGCTTTGCCGAGAAAATAGTCGGTAGATTTGAGAAACTTGTGCCTGATCCCGCTGTCCCAAAGAATAAAAAGGCTTTTTACAGTAAGAAGAGGCATTTGTGGAGCAATATCCATTCGAAAAGGATATCGCAGCTTTGTTTACTTTGGAAAGATTACTTGCAAAGCAGTGCTTTAGATGTCAAGTACTTTGAAGATCCTTTGCTAAGGGAATAGTGCCCGGAATACGTGAAATTGTTTGGAATGTTTGTGATGACGAAATACTAAGTGAATGAGCAGCAAATTGAAGATGTTGACCTCACTGAGAATGACCTGAATGCATTGCGCTATGCTGCAGGGTATGTTCCATGGAAACTTTTGCAGAAGTGTACTAAACCAACCTGTACACAGCCGAATAAACAGGATTTCATAGCGTGCCTATCAAGTTTATCTCAGAAGGGTGAAGACTCTGTTACAAGCTCTTACCTGGAGTACACTAAGAGGTGGCTTTTAGCAGTAGACCGGGGAAGCTTGTTCCATATAAATTGAATGTTTGGTTAATAAATTGTTAACAACATTGGATAGCTCTAAAAAAGACAAGAAAGACACCATTGCTCAGATAGCTAACAATGATAGCATTCAATTCTACTGGTCAATGATTACTGTAGAACTGGATGATGTAGTTGGACAACAACTGTTAATGGAAATCATTGAATTCTGGGTGACAAGCTAAGGATTTTCAATTGCTGGAGCATTTGTGGAACAATACAAGCAAATAACAAAAACAAGTACTAAAAAGTCAACTGGATTACGAAAGCAACTTAAACGTAGGAAGTTAGATATGAACAATGCTACTGCTGATGATGTTTAAAATGAATGTGGTGTGCTGTGTGTAATGAAGTGCACTCTTTTTTTCATGCTTATCCTTTTACATTTGGGAGTGGTTTATGATCAATACACACATCATCTGTTATTCGACATTTGCAGTTCCCTCTATGTGGTTGTATTGCAGTAGACCTTTGAACACGCAATGACTGGGCCCCACTAATGAAGGAGGATACATTTGGGTTTTCACAATACCCACCTCTCATTCTTTGCTTGCCAAAGAATGATTCCACACAATCTTGAGACAGTTTGGCACTCAGCACATAGTGCACATTGGGTTGCTTTAGCAGATATCTCATCAGTTCAATGAATGCATTGACTACAGTACAGTTGTTTGGTAAAATACTGTAATCAGGGATTAGTGATATAGAATCTACCTGTTATGCGAAGCCCCAGCAATGTTTCCTGACAAGCACAACTTGATTTGTTCAGTAGAAGTTAAATGCTCTTGAGCATGACCATATGATTCCCACTCATCAAGGTATGGTAAAAACACATTCTGCAACCACTAGAACAATATAGCAACCCTAATTCAATTAGCTTATTATTGCCACTTATGCATACAATGTACCTTCAGGCGCTCTTCAGATTCAGGAGTATTAGCATATGGGGCAAGATTAGGTTTGCGCTTAAGTACAAACTCTTTAGTATTTCTGGTGTTCATCAGGTCAAAGAATTTGTCAAAGATACGAACAAATCTTTCTGTCTCTTTGGTACAGGGGGTTGTTCTCATATAAAAATGCCTCAGCTACAGTAGTGCTGAGAACCTGCAGAAGACATATACTAGTCACATGCTATTCCAATATAGATCTTACTTGTGATGCAAGATCTACTCTCATTTTTGAGTAAGAATTCAGTTCAATGTGTTCCCACTTCAGCTTAGGTAGAATAGACAGTCCAAGTGTTGCACAATCAGCGCCTCTATGTGCTTTGTACAGTCCACTAAATGTTGCCAACTTATGTCTTGACCATTGATCTAATGAGAGGAAATAAAACAAATCGATGAGAATAAACATAAACATATATACTATAGCTGTGACCATATGAATTTGCCCAACAATTGCGCACTGTCTTTATTAAGTGAGAAGGATCATAAAATGAAGAATAGGGGCCGATCCTCATTGGCGTATGGATTAATAGTTTTGTAGGTTAAGTTCCCACCAGAGTGGTGTAATTTCATAAATGTGCGGTTTGAAGATGCACCATCACAAGTGACTGCTATCACTTTAAATCCACATGTTTCAAGTCTCCTGATGCACCCCTATACCATTGAATACAGCTGGTCAACAGAAGTAGTTGAGCATGGAAATGAAACATAAGGGAACTGCAAATCAGTCATAATTCCAGAGACCATAAAGCTTACCATATGTGTGGCAAGTTGTGGTGCTGTAGTACTTTGCTGTGGCATACTGCAGCTTTCAAATTTTGACAAGTGAGAATTTATATCACCTATTTGAACAAAGCCTACAAGCTCTAATGAATGTTTGTCAAAGACAAGATTTTCCTTTATTTTAACTTCATCAAACACCAGGCACACATAGTTTTGATGATCCGGAATGCAATCTATATTTGCTTCACGATACAGCTGTGCATCAATTCCTGCTCAAAATCCAGTCTTGGCTTTTACAATATGAGTATAATCTCGGAGTGTTCGTTCAGATGGTAAGATAACTAAGTTTGATGACCTTAGAGCATGATAAGATGCAGAAGAAAGCAGCTTTAGGCTAAGACACCATCTAATCATCATAGGATGCCATCTTATTTGTCGTTTGTCTTTCAATTTTAAACGCTCAAGTTGTTGATTCCAAAATAAAGCATCTTCTATGTATATTCCATGCTGCTCAGTGGCAACATTCACACAACACTTTAACCTTTCTAATTCTTTTCTTCTGTTCACTATTTCATTCCTGAGTCCTCTTATTCTCTGTTGGCGCTCAGGTGTCTTTAAGTAACGGAAGTTAGTATGACTTGATATTAAGGCATGATTGGTAATTTTTTTTTCTGACGTAACCACTGACTATGCAGAGCTTGTAGATTACAACGATACTGCTTGCAAGCATCACATCTATTGTTGCTAACTAAGAGTTCACATTCATTGCAGCGTTGTGTTCTGTTATACATTTCATCCTCAAACATAACAGGGAAGAATGAATCTATAAAAGCTACTGCGCCTTTGCTTGGAGAATGAAAAATGCCCTTGCGAGCATCTGCTAGTGCAAGAAAATGACTGTCAGGATTTCCTGGACAAACAATTAAGCTGTCTATTTGTCATATCAGTGTACTAAGTGCTGGTTTTATTGTTATCTTGTCATGTACATTCCACAAAGCTTTGCACTTACCAGCATTCAACTTGTGTCCATGAACATTCACTGACCAACTTAGATCTTCAGTTATTGTGATGGACTTAGTAACAGTAGCTGCTGTTGGGTTGGGGCTTCCATGGTCGATTTTACACACATGTACAAACTGCATTGTGGACTGGTCATTGTGGACTGGTTACTCCAAAATGGTAGCAAATGTATCCCAGTGGAAAGTTGTTGAATACCAATCTGCAGCTTGTAGGTAGTGCTAAATATAGGAAGATTTATGTTCCTTAACTCACTTTCTTTGTAGGCCTCCCTTTTTTCACAATACCCATTGATTTTTTTTTGTAGTAGGAATTTTCTCTCCGCATTCTTGCGCGACCGATCCAACCTAAATTTGCGAGCCATTTGGCCCTATAACACATGAACAACACATATGAAATACTGATCACGCCACTCAGCATTCAATGTATATACTTAACGGTAGATCTACCGCGCTGTGTTAACGCTGATGTTCGCTGGAGCTAACATTTATCTGTGTGTACCTAGGTTAACTGTACTGGTTGTATGAGCTAATGAATATCTTTTAAAACCACAATGTAAACAATCAGCTGTACGGTTTGTTTTGTTATGATTATTATTTTAAAAACGTGACTATGATATCATCAAGTACATGTACTTTAGCACAATTGCAGATCACATGTAACTGAGAATAATACAATAGTCACTGCTGCATCAGTACAGATCACTGAATACATGTAACTGAGAATATAATGGAAGTTACTGCTGCATAGCTGCATGTTTCATCAAACATTCACTGCCACGCTGGAGTGGAGACCACAGAGAGTAACAATTTCCCCATCCATAACATCAGAACAGGTTGTGCAGTAGTATGTTGCAATTGATCCACACTCAGAGCAACGTCTCAGCCCTCTTTTCCCATGACTAATGTATACATCCAATGAACTAAGTGACTTGTAGTCATGTTGATATGCAGCTTGTGATTTGACTGGGGGGCTCTAATAAAGTTGAATCCATGCAAAGCCTCACTTGCAGAAGGTTCTTCAGAGGTCAGCAAACGGTACGCAACTTCCGCTGTGAAATCTGCATGGCTGTAATCTTTACCTTGTGGATGAAAGTGTTGCCACATATGAAATGCATCTGTCTCAATAATTCCTAGGATTGTTGAAATCACTCTGTGATCCCACTATTGAGTTGCAGCATTCACGTCTTCATCCACATGCACATCCACAGCATTCACGTCTTCATCCACACGTACATCCACAGCATTCATTTGTATCGTATTCTGTACACCAGAATTACTAAGGGTTGGTATGCCTGATTCAACCATTTCTAGTGAACGAGATGAAAACTCTGTACGCTTGTTCAAGATAGGGGGAAAAAAAAAACATTTTCGCGACCGACCTCTACCGTTGGTACCTCTGATAGTTCCAGTGACACGCTTGGACTTACTATTCTTTCCATAGAGTGCTGCTGCAGCGCGAGAGCCGATGACTTTGCCCACACGAGCAGTAACAGCAGCACCGATTTTCAAGAGCTTAGCCATGTACTGTGTGGACAATAATTAGCACGAGGGAGGCGAAAGCAAAACCACAGCATTTGTTAGGTTTTGTCCGCATTTGAACCGCTTCGGTCTGTAAAACAACGGATGTTTACCGTGGTTAATGTCTATTGTCCTGAATGTCCACCCGGGGGTACAATTGGACACCCGGGTGGACAGCAAAAAAAGTTTTTGCCGTTCGGTCATGGAAGGAGCCTAATTGCATTTAACGGTACTGGCATATAGAACAAGTCTTTTTAGGATCGGGCCGAGATAAGTAAGGCTTAAATCCTTTCGATACCCGTAAAACGAGCCGTGCTATCCATTACGCTCGTGCCGCGGTTGTGCGGTACATTGTACGAGCTACGGAAGGTGTTTTTTTGCTAGCGTTTGGACAGTTCAACAGCAAGTAGCTGCTTTGCTTAATTATAGTCTGTCACCAAAGGCGATCGAGAGCTTCCAGTTTTTTTTTTTTTTTTTATGGGGTTGAGTAGGCTGTAGCATGCACGTGCGCAATTATAACTTTTGTGTCCTATAGAGGCTAGAGAGGTAGAATAAGCTTTGCCAACGGTACGATTGAGGTTCTGACAAGAACAAATGTTACGCAGAAGTCATTTTTAGGGCTAGGCCATGCTGGTGAGTTATATGTACTCAGTAGTAGGTCCATAAATATGTTATCTGTGGACATTAGAAGGTGTACCTAAAAGCAGAGATACTAGCTGTGCTAAAAGTTTTAAGTAAGGAGTGTACACCTCCCACTCTCACGTGATACATATACAAAAAAAGGGTACATGATAGATATGGATTGAGTTCAGACAGCTTCTTTCAGTACAGTGAAGAGATGTGGTGGATTAAACAATCACGCCCTGTGCTGGAACTGAAAATAACCATGATTGCACCACCAGTATGCTCATAACAGGTGGCACAGAAAAATGCTGCTTTTTTGCTACAGACAATGCAGCGTCATCTTGCACGATAGTTGCATATTGATGTTGACTCTGCACATTTTCTTTTCTTCTCACCATATGCTGGCAGAGTGTACAGGGGTTTGAGGGTGTGAATGGCTTGACCATTTCTAGCATGAACCGATTCCTGTTCATTAGAATAAGCACTTGTCCTAACACCATAGATATCACTATTGATTAACTGGTATGCCAATCTGTCTACATACTCACGAAAATCAACTCCTGACATTTCTGCTGGATGAAATTATATCTGGATGCATAGTAGCAATCTGTTACTATCACTCCAAACAATGTTGAAAGGACCCTGTACACCCAGTTTCATGTCAGCCAGTGCTGCTCCAACTTCAATATGCCTTGACGCATATGATCATGCACATCTATGAAATGGAAGTTGTCAAAGTAGGAGGCAACAATGTTGCAGCGAGGTGTTATGCGTAGATAAGGACAAGTACTGACCCCTTTATCGGCTGAAACCACCACCTCCTGGCGTGTACGTGTTGCAGGAGTACTTGGAAGTGTTGTGCCGCAAGTGGACACCAGGTCTTTCCTCTTGCCATCCAACCATCCAACAGCAAATAACTGGTGGCCCTGCACATTTGCACTGAGTGCAACATGATCACCCCTTTTGGAAAAGTCATGAGTTCCCATGAATTGCTTTGGATACATTTTATGGGCTGTTTTGACTATGCCAATAAAGTATGTACCATGCTGTTTCAAGGCTACTGCTATGGCTACAGAACTGAATGCACTGTCTGCAATAACAATATGTGCTTTACCATGCCATGGAGCTGACACGCGTAAAGTTACAGCTGTTCCATATTCCTGTTCATAAAGTTTGCTGCACTGGCGCAAAGCTCCTTCACAAAGCTCAAGACGCATCATTATTGAACTCTTACAGTCTATAAGTGCCTTTAGCTCTACCTTTGGTTTTCGCTTTATCTTGGTTTTGTGTGGTATGCCATTCAAAGAATACTCAGCCTTCAGACCCAGCCAGGAACTCATTATTTCATCCAACAGAATAAATGTGCCAGGACTGACAACTTTTGTTCTGTTGGTATTGAAAGCATCAATGAAGCATTGCACTGGTAGCCAAGGGTTATGCAGCAGTTCCAGATCAGAGAATTTGCCAAACCGCAAGCAAGAAAGAATAGCATCATACCTGTTACGGGACATACCAAACCTTGTGCCAAATGCAGCAGGCAAGCAACAACTTTCAACATGCATCTCAGTCCGCCACAGGTCACGGCCTTGTTCTTTAAATAGAGTCCTTGCAAAGGTTATGCCAAACCACTTCTCCATTTCAGTTGAGGTTGTTGGTGGCAGCCCTCCCTTCTCCAACAGGAGGGATGTGTTCTGAACACAATCGAGCATTATGTCATAAGGAAACAACAACTTCCAAATGGAATAGAAATTTCCAAAATCAGGAACTACTCCATTGGGGAAGTTGATAATAGTATTCTTTGGCTGATCCCTGCATACGTCCATTGAAATGCATTCTTCTAGTGTCCACTTCAGTCCATGGGCTATCAGAGGATTTGTTGCATCATCCTCTGGAATAGTAGTGCCAGTTCCAAGGAGCTGTTGCATACTTGCATCAGGGATGTCATCAAACATTGGTTGGTCTTCTGTACCAGATTCATCGCCGTCATCAATGCTGGTGTCTTGGACTGCTCCCTGAGTATTTCCTTGCTCTCTCTTCATCAAAATTAGATGCTGGAGACATCAAAACCTCTAGAGGAGGACATGTTGGAGGCAACTGTACTGGAGGTGCCAACTGTATGACAGCTCCAAGTGAGACGGCTGCTTCTAAACCGGCCTCACCTCCACCTGATGTAGAACCATAGAACATTTCTTCAGTAGTATTGTATAGCCTATGCCATTAATAATAAAGTGCATAGCCCCCACCATAGATAGTTTAGAAACTATCTATGCCCCTTCCCACTAGCTCCACTATCATGAAAAGACTTACCTGCAGCAATAAATGCTTGCTTTATTTGTTGCGGTGAATGTGGGAGGAATGCTGGGTCGCATTGAATGGCTCTAGAAGTCACTTCTTGTGGTTTAGAATCCTGTGGGTATCAACCTTAGTTAGTTTCCACATGTAAATACGATCCATGCACTGAGGTGCAAAATCTGACTTACACCCTCGAATAGGACATGGTACTTGGAAATTGTGCCTTCAGCAACCACTTTCTGAATGACCCCTTTTCTGTTCATAAATTTTTTGATCTTACCTAAAATGTGGTCATTTTGCTTCAGAGGTTGCTTTTTTGATGGCATCTTTGAGAGTATGTAGCTATACCTGCGCGCCGTTTTCAATACTACTTGTCGTCCGTAAAATTTGGTAGTAACATTAATAGTACAACGTACACTGTATATGTACTAGTACTATATGTAGTACTATAAAACTTACGTCTAGCTACATGCATGTACATGTACTACGAAAAGTGGGCGGGACTGATTTATACATGAACATGTATTGTATGGCCCTGAAAATGACTACTGCGTCACTTTGAACAAAGAACAACCCTCTCCAATCGTACTGTTAGCCAGCCAAGCTTATTTTAGCTCTCAGACACGTATTGAGTAGCCAATTTGCCATTTTGGATACGCGACAGTAAACATGTAGGCCTAAACAGACAGCTGAAAGCTCTCAATCGCCTTTACTTGACAAACACTAGTCCAGAGAAACAACTATTTTCCTGTATGAACGTTGGCAAAAAAAAACAACGTACCTTCCGTAGCTCGTATTCTATGTGTACATGTACCGCACGGAGCGTAATAGATAGGTCCGCTAGCACGGCTCGTTTTATGAATACCAAAAGATTTAAGCCTTACTTATCTCGGCCCGATCCTAAAAAGACTTGTTCTATAAGCCAGTACCGTTAAATGCAACTAGGTCCCTTCCATGAACCGAACGGCAAAAACTTTTTTTGCTGTCCACCCGGGTGTCCAATTGTACCCCCGGGTGGACATTCAGGACAATAGACATTAACGCTCTATTTTGTAAATCGACGGCAATTGTGACCGCTTCAGTGAAATTGCACATTTTCATACGCTATATGTGACACATTAAGTAATAAATTATGTTTCGCTAGTACCCAAATGCATGCCAAACACAACCGAGGTTGTTTGGTTGCTATGCTTTAAAAGATGCTTAGAATATGATTGAAAGAAAGGGAAGGAAAAACGTTATCTACGGTTAACAAAATGTTAACCGGAGATAACATCGGTAGATCTATGGTTAAACATTCTACAACCCTAATAACTTTTCTGTGAAAAGTACACGCTTTTCGGATACCAATAGCAGGCATATTCACGATCTACAATTCGTAGAGACTCTAAAAGGTTACTACGCCACGTTACCAACTACGTGTTCAATAAGGGAACTCACAGAATGGATTTGTAATGTTACCTGTGTCCAGGAAAATCCCACAACCACTACCCGATCACGTGGTAGCTACGATCGCTCGCTGGCTCAGCTAAAACTCTGTAAAAAGAATAGTTATAAGTCAAAGAGGCTGTCCTCACACAGTTATAGGCTAAACAACCTCTCTACAGAAGGATGTTTAACAGCTCACACGCCCACCAAAGGATTCAATGCGAAGCACAGTCATGTAACGGAACGTGACGTAACGTCACGTAAATATATATACCCCTGTATTCTATAATCTATGGTTGAACCGTATGAACAGGATGCAACCATTTTATTTTAAAAAATAAACAAGCTAATAATAAAACGCGTTAACGCGTACGCTTAAGTTACGTACGTACGCGGTTAACGGGCACTACAAATAACTAAAAGTCACAGCAGGTGTTTGGTGAGACACATCTGGCCAAAATTGCCCTGGCATTCTGCCTCATGAGGGTGAGGCTGAGGCGACTGTAGATGTTTGATATAACCTCATTTAGAGGTCGACATAGATGCGTGGCTACCTTTTTGGATATGGTTAAAAGTACATTGATAGCTTCATTGCCCCATCCCCGGCCTCTTCTCCCATCTCAGCTGCATGACCACAGGTTTGAGCCGCTTCTTGTATAAATTGCAAATTAAGCGGATTGATGACCTTTATGTCAAATGCAGCTGGGCGTGAGAGGGACCAGTTTGGCACTAGAATGTCTGCTGGTCTTGATTGGTCTTTAGGAAGAATGCCACTTCCTTTCTCAATTTGTGGGGAAAGGCATGCCTTGTGGCAGAAGTCAGCAATGAAACATGATTTACCAGCGATCGTGAGAAATAGGAACTTGGTCGTGAGATCGTGAGAAAAGGTCGAAAATCGTGAGTCAAATTGTGAGAGTTGGCAGGTCTGAGCAAGCACTCCAGTTAGAACACGTTCGAATGCATGTGACCATGAGTGTATATCTGTTGTTTGTGTGCCTATAAGATTCATTCTAGTTTATGATTGCAACTTGTCACATCGGTACCAGAGAATGGCTTTAGCAAGCCTTACTATTAGTGTGCCGAAGTGTTCTCGTCTGCAATGCCACCGAGTGGTTTCAGCACTTGACATATGGCATTCACAGCTGGAAAGATGAGGTGAATGCAGTCAAATTGCCAATCAGGGGGGAAGCACTTGCCGCTTGGTTTAATCTTAGCAAAGAGGAACAAAAGGTGTACACAACCACATGTACATGTAAACTACTGGTGGAGGCGCTGATGCCAATTGGGTTTACCTTTTTAAACAAGTTCCATAGTCATAGGCCTCTGCCAGAGGAATCGCTCCCTCTGTTCAGCCACGAATCGGAAAACATGATGATTGAACCACACAGTGCGCAATCACATCACTTTGTTGTTGGTACTGTTGTATGTCAGCAAGCAACTGTGGGCGGTCAGAGAAACAACTCAACAGTCCAGCGTGCTAAGCTGTTGATGTCTCTGGAAGAGCAGCAACAGATAGCAGCCACTACACACATGCAAACTCCAACACAGTTGAGCAAGTCATGAACCAGAAGATTGACCGACTTACGGAGCAGGTAGCAGCACTGTTGGTACAAGTACAGTAGTCCAATGGCAGGAGGTTCCAGAGTCAAAAGACAGCCTCAATATGGACAACCACCTCATCATTTTAACTGCTAGGCATGGCTGTATTGCGTCTGAGGGACACTCTATTGTGGTGCCTGCGCACAGCAGCAAACATCCTGCATGAGGATAAACGCAACTAGAGAACTAGTGGCAGTAAAGAGCAAAGTAACAACAATAGGAGGGAGCACTGGCAGGAATGCAGTAGAAATAATGTTGATCCATTTTAATTCTGAAGCATGAAATAGCAGCACCAATCCAGGGATAGTAGCTCTTCAATAGGTGTCTGGACTGCAACTGATGTCAGCAGTGGTGATCGTTGGAGACTTGGTGACATCACACAATTTCATTGTGGTCAGGATCTCATTACACCTTTCATTCTGGTGCAGACTTTTTCCAAAGGCATAGCTACTCCTTGATTTCATTATTACTCCAGTTACTGTAACCATCATGTTCAAGATACCCAGTGGGAAGCAGATCATCCACCAAAGGAGTCGGTTAGAAATATTGCGGACTGAAGAACATGTCTTCCAGAAAATGTAGTCCTAATAGTTAGATGCATGTATTGCAAACACTAGTACCTTAAGTCTTTTCATTGTTGAAATTGAAGAAATAAAAAACCTTTTCTACAGTATGCAATAAGCAGCATCTCTAGGACCTATAATAAATCACATGTCCTCATTTAGTTTTAATCAGGATGTAGCGAAATGAATGTAGACAAAAGTCCAAAAACTTTAATCCCAATTTCCAATTTTCATTTCAGTTGTGTATTCAGGAGCCAAGGAATTATATTTTTCAAATTTCCCATTTGTGATTAGAAAAATTTCACCTTGCATTAGCCAAAATATTTGTGCCTAAACATTAATATTTTATACGAATGCATATGTTTTATGAGACATGCACATAGAAGAAAACTTTGTAAGTAAAAATGAAAAGGTGGGAAAATGTGTGTTGATTTGACATGGACTGACCCAGTGGTAGTTTTGTTGTTCAGAACTATCATCATTGTGTACAAACATCAGTGTATCATATCTTATAGAGAGCAGCGAGGTAAATTCTACTTTTGAAATTATTAATAATTTTTATTAGCCTGAAAACTGAAATCAAAGGAATTTTGTTTAGTTGTTTTGGTTGTTGTAGTTTTTTTGTTGTTGTTATGATTATTGCTGTGATACTGCTGTTTGTGGGGAGGGCGGGGTTGCCATATATGCATCCTGCTGAGTGATTAAGGGGATAACACTAAGATGATGATAGCATTAGTTATATGACATTTTGGTAGGGTCCACCCCCAACATGCTCTGACTTCGAAATAAAATGAGTACCTAAACGAAACCATATATGAATTTTGATCAATTTCACAAGGCTGATCTCAATGCATTGCATTTATCTATTACCACATTTTTATTTTTAAACATGTCAGATATGGTGTACATGTGTGTGTGTGTGTGTGTGTGTGTGTGTGTGTGTGTGTGTGTGTGTGTGTGTGTGTGTGTGTGTGCATGTGTGTGTATTGTTTATGGAACAAATATTGGAGTCCTGTTGAATAAGCACAACAATTGTTTTGAGGTGCTTGGTTTAGATATGATTCCTGAGTGATACCATTATGTTACGAGTAGTTCCTAGCCATCATTTTGAAATACTCCTTCAATGGTTTGCTATGACAGCCACTAGAGCGAAATGCTTCAAATTGTAAATATGAAAAGTGCACTTCAAATCAACCAACTTCTCCTTATACAGTTAGTTATCAGTGCTAATATATGTAATCTAGTAAATGAGTTATTTTATGTGCACACACAAAATGGGCAAAATATATGCATTGCTCAGAGGATACAAGTGTTTTGTTTTCGGATGATCACTTTTATTGATATCATGCACTTAAGCAATGTTTGTTGAACCTTTTCCTTTTTCAAAAGACAATATTGTATCTGCAATAAATAAATAATTCACTTGCTTTTATATTAGGAACATGGACATTTCAACCCAACTATGCAAATACTCCTGAGCCATGTGCATATTTTTCATTTGTGAACCTTGGAGGTGGCCAAATTATGAAAATTGGTGGAAATGATGGACGAGCAGACAAGACCACTAATATAGTAAATATTCTTGATCTTAATATAAAGGTAAGAAGCAGTGTAGTGAGATTACATTTAATCATGCAGCCTTATTGATGTGTCTGCACGATCTGGGAATAATTCCCATATTGAATGTTTTCGTTGTGAGTAAATGCTATGCCTGAAATTAAATCTTATAGTTTGCGAGATTTCATTTGCATAAATGACAATGAGTGTCACAAATATATAGTGTCAGTCTTTGCAATCAAATAGAAGACTGCTTTTTGGCAAACTCCTATCCTTAAAATCTATTTCTTCCAATTGCTTCACATAAACATGAGAACATGAAATGAATGATACTAAAAGCAAGTGGTGTTGTTTTAACTTAATGAGAAAAATAAAACTTATGCTGTAGTCCAATGCTGACTGAAGACAAGATCATAGAATGATGTAAAATCGATAAATTTCAATTGGGCAATGTGAGAGTAGTTCAATACAATTCTTGATTTTATCAATGAGAAAATCAAATTGCCATGCAAAATATTTTCTATTACTAAACTAGTTCTTAAAATTGTAGAGCATCAAGTTAGTTGACCTACTCATGCTAAAAGTGCACAAACATCACAACAAGAAGACTTTTTTGTGAACTAATGTGAAAACTGTACATGTGTATGTCTAGTTTTGAATATTCTAAGCACATCACATGCAAGGCTTACGACAGCAGTATAACAAATGTTCTTATGATTGTCTACAAATATTTAGTACAGTAGTTAGACACATTGAGCTGCATTTTTATGCAATTCTGCCCTTGTATTAAGACATCTACAAATGCACTTACAGTAGGGCCTTCTCAACTCAGACATTTAGGTGGATGTTAAAGAGTATGGGGGTTGGGCGGAAGGGAGGGGGGAGGGGGTTATACATAATATTATACATAATACAAGGCCAAACTAATACATTCAAATTTCAATGACATTATTCAGTGGGCTTCATTAACTGAGTGCAATCTGTTGGTTAACAAATATATATATAGAAGCATGTAGCAATGTGATGAGCTTTGTTCCAGACATAGCTGACAGAGCAGCCAAATCAGACATTTATACGGCAAATGGGAGTGTATTTGTTGGCTGGATCAATTTAGAGGAGGACTGGGGATAGGGTAGTGTGGGTGGGGTAGTGGCATACCTGACCCAGTGCTTAGCTAGCCTTGCCAGTCAGAACAATGTGATTTTCACTGCACTTGTATTCCATTTTTACTTCAAATCATAATAGTTTACAGACCAGATAATATCAAGAGATGAAAATGTTCCTGTAGCAGTGTAACTGGTTCTTTAGTTAAATCAATTAAGGCCATGTTTTCTAGGCATGTGCCTATTGAAATAATTAAATGGCTCACTGACTAGTGCTGTTATAATAGAGATGTCTGAAGTGTATTTTTGTGTGGAGCAATGCAAAGAAAATTATACCATAGTGTACTGTGCCCTCTGATCTTTCATACTTATGTGTTGTTTTAGCCAAGTGACCTTAGTATAGTATCACCACTGTAGCACATTTTCTGCTCATTAATGTTGGTCATGTGGTGTGTATTCCTAAATATTTATTGACTTGTACTCTACACAGGAATGGTGTGAAATTACAATACAATCATCACGATATAAAGGAGGAGATTGTGCCTCAGCCAATCTGTTGAGGTTTGAGCACACCTCGAAAAACCACATCTTAATCCTGGGGGGATGGCAGGATGGAGATGTCATAAAAGACATGTGGTTGGGTACAAATCATGAGGACACAATTTGGAAATTTGACCAAAAAAAATTTACCAGTGTAAGTTCATAATATCTAATACATATATATATGGGTCAGTTTCCGAGAAAATGAAAAGTGGCGTATATATATTAAGTGATAAAAATGCTTCACGTTTGAATCGCTAAAACTTCGTAACGGTTTAAGCTATCAACTTCTACTTTCGAACACTTCGTGCCACACCACTTCTCTACGAAAATCGATTTTGGTGTCTTACCCTTGCTCCTTGCCGAGTTGCAAGGCACAATACCCCGAGGGGTTCAAAATCCAGGTAGCTCCCGGCAGGAATGTCCAAATCACTTCAAAATCGATATGCACATAAAGGAGTCCTGTCACTATTGATTTTGCAGATCGTTGATTTTTACCTCTTCCGTTATGGAGATACAGCAATGCAAAGTAAGTCCTCGTTTCCCGATCGAATCACGCCTTTCTCAGTCCCTGAACCGCTTCCATTCTCCCGAGTACAGGAGTAAAGGCACGAATCGAGCGGGAAATGTGGACATTCCTGCAGGGAGCTACCTGGATTTCGAACCCCATGGGGTATTGTTCCTTGCAACGTTGGCAAGGAGCAAGGGTAAGACACCACAGTTGATTAGAGAGTCTAAGTGGTGTGGCACGAAGCGTTCGAAATAGGAAGTTGATAGCTTAAACCGTTATGGAGTTTTAGCGATTCAAACGTAAAGCATTTTTATAATTTTTTATATATATAAGTGCCACTTTTCATTTTCTTGGAAACTGACCCATATATATATGGGACAGTTCACGAGAAAATTGCACCACTCATATATTATAAAAATGTTATAAAAATGCATTGCGGGTGAATCGCTATACCTTCCCAACGGTTAACGCTATCGACTTCCTATTTTCAACACTTCATACTACACCATTTCACTACGGGAAAACTTATTTTGGGGCCTTGCACTAGTTCCTTGCTGATGCTACAAAGTCCGATACCCCATGGGGTTCAAAACCGCCACATCTTCAGCTAGGAGAGTTTAAATCGCTTCAAATTCAGTATGCACGTACAGGGGTCCTGTTGCTATTGATGTGTTTAGTTCGTTAATTTTTACTCCATCCGTCACGGAGATACAGCTGTGCAAAGTTAATGCACATTTCCCGCTCGATTGCACCATTTTTGCATGCAACCCGTGTTCCATTCCCCCAATCCACAATAAATTTTGATAACTTCTTTGTTCCGCCCATTTCTCCCTTAAACTAAGCTAGCCGTTCCCAACTGTTTTTGTCTCACTCAGGCAGTGATTTTATGCGGGAAAGTTAAAAGAAGAAGAACGCTGCTCAGTTTCAGACGATCGTACCAAATTAACGGACCCAAGTGAATGGTTGCAGTATAACCTTGCGCCTCCCACGTCGCCGGCAGTATTCAAATCGGCAGGCGTAAGGCTATTTGCTAAGCACTCACATCATCCTCTAGTCGTGTAATAAAGCTTTCCTATTTGCCATCATCTTGCTAAAATCATCGTCTTATATCTGCCACGCCCACTCGGCTACGATTGCAATGATTTCGGTCTCACACAACTTTCAGCTCACACATAGTACATGAACTCATGCTGGCTCCCACTTGTGCACACACTTGCATTGTTGCGTACATGGCCCTGTACACTATCGTATGGCATATTTTCTTATACACAACCACACACACACACACACACACACACACACACACACACACACACACACACACACACACACATGTACAGCGTACTTGCACACACCAGTTATACATGTGGCAAACAATACACCTGTCTGATGATGGTACAAACACTCTCACTCACAAACATTGTCATATGCACATGTACATGTATTCTATTCAATTCAGCTGATTGCATTTCAATTTGTGTACCAAGCTTGCATAACACACACATGACATACACACACAGACACACACATGCACACACACACACACATGACATACACACAGACACACAAATGCACACACAGACACACTAACGCACACACACACATGACATACACACACAGACACACAAATGCACACACAGACACACTAACGCACACACATACACACACACACAGGCACACACAGACACATGACATACACACACAAACACACAAATGCACACACAGACACACTAACGCACACACACACAGACACACACATGACATACACACAGACGCATACAAGCACACACACACAGACACACTAATGCACACACACACTCACACAGACACACACACACACAGACACACTAACGCACGCACACACACACACAAACGCACAGACACACACATGACATACACACAGACGCATACAAACACACACACAAACGCACACACACACACTAACGCGCACAGACGCATACAAACACACGCACACAGATACACAGACACACACATGGACACACAAAACACATATGACAAACACACACACACGCACACACACACATGGAAATACACACTAGCACACACAGACACACATGCACACACACATGCATGAAATACATACTAGCACACACATGCACACACAGGCACACACAGACACACATGCATACACACAGACGCATTCAAACACACACACACAGACACACTAACGCACACACACACATGACATACACACAGACGCATATAAACACACACACACACAGATACACAGACACACACATGGACACACAAAACACGACACACATATGACAAACACACACACGCACACACACACACGTACACACACACACATGGAAATACACACTAGCACACACAGACACACATGCACACACACACACCAGCACACACATGCACACACAGGCACACACAGGCACACATGACATACACACACAGACACACAAATGCACACACAGACACACTAACGCACACACACACAAACGCACACAGACACACACACGACATACACACAGACACACATGGACACAGACTCACACACACGAAATTCACAGACACACACATGCACAGACACACGACAGACAGACACACAGACGCGGGCACACATGGACACACAAGCATGGACACACACATGCACAGACACACACATGCAGACGCACACACATGCACAGACACACAACACGCACACACAAGATGCACACATGCCATACACACACAACAGACACACAGACACACAAGCACACAAAGACACACGCACGAAATACACACACACACCTACAGACACACACATGAAATACACAGACACGCAGACATACATGCACACAGACTCATACAAAAAAATTCATATAGACACACACACGAAATACACATAGATACACACATGCAGACACACATGCACACACATGGACACACAGATACACACACGACATACACACAGACACACACATATACAGACACACATGTAGCTACATGTACCTATGTACCGTCTCTAAAGTGTGAGCTCTATGTCATATACTCCCAAAGAATTAGTCCTCAGCCCCCATAGGATTGGTGTCCAGTACCACTGTATGCATGTGGCAAAGTATATCACTGTATTCACCACAGCACTGGGCCCATGGTACAATATTAAAAAGTGTGTGGGGGAAGGGGGGGGGGGGTGGCTGATTTCTTTTGAGCAAAATGAATAATTAAATATACAAGTCTACATGTAGAGATGCACGAATTTTCATGATGCATACGATGTTGTCATCGAAAAAGTTGTTGTCGGCTATCATTCCTTGATGAGATTTACACAGTTGGCCAAAAATTGTGGTGTGTGTGTGGAGGGTCCCTGCAGCAACGTGCATAAGACTTTAAGTTCTTACACACTCACATCCATCTTTTTGTAGTTAAGTACAATTGTGTAATAAAGCTTTCCTGTTTGGCAAAATCCTTGATCCTTGAACAACTTCTTATCATTCTTTATGCCTCCACTACTCAGCTAGGTGGCTTGTGTACCAGTTGCAGAGACTTGAGTCTCTCTTTGCCCATACAATATTTAGCTCACACAGAGTACATGAACATGCCCTCATGTTGGTTCACACACCCTGATGCATGTGTATATGTAGTGCAAATGCGTCTGTACATCCTGAGCACACACACACACACACACACACACACACACACACACACACACACACACACACACCAATATCTGTGTGTTTCCTCTGTATTGTTGCAAGCAGACATATACTCTTCTCTCATCTAGCACTCTGTACAAGTGCTCGTCTGACCTGTAAAAAAGCCTTTTCGGAGTACAGTATAATGAATATCGTTACTAGCTTGCAAAATCGATATGTCTGTGTAAACTTACCTGACCACGATCTGCAACGATAAGAGAGGTACAATAATTTCATCGCAGGTATCACAGGCCTACTGTTTTCATCAGCACAATGTTGTGTGTCCCATGTCGCACTAATTGAATGCAGCGAATTAAACGAGTGTACATGAACTCAGATTGCTGTTCCTCACTATAAGTACAAAGTATGTAGTGCCTTGCTATAACCTTACGAGTAGTCATTTAATTTACTGCATACAAATTAGTACAGTGCGACACGCAACACTGTGCTGCCTCTTCTAGTTGAAGAAGGATGTACCACGCAGTTTTTTTTTGAAGGGCGATGGTTCTGCCTGGCGATGAATTACCCTATCATTGCTGATTGTGGTAGGTGCAGGGCCCTGGTAAGTTTACACAGACACAATGGATAGCAATATTCATCATTCCACGAGCACTCAGAAGCCTCTTGAGCTTGTTTGCTAACCATTGCATGGCATATCTTTACATGTATGACTTGTCCCTTGTCAGGGGACAGTCCTATAAGGACACAATGTATGCATAAAGGACCACTCCTATGACACTACAGTGTACACGTTGCTACATGTACCTACATGTGTAGACATGTCTCATGGTCTCATGAGCTGTTCAATGGATAGATCAAAAATGCATGTGCAGAGAAGGCATTCAGTGAGAGAAAATGTGTGTACCATCATTATCAGAGAGCACTACTGTTTTTTTCCACATGAACAACAGTGTGTGCTTTGTGTAACACGTGTCTGTGCACATGTGCGAGTCTGTGTGTGCGTCTGTGTGCATGTGTGTATCTGTATGTGTGTCTGTGTGTATTGTGTGTGTA
The DNA here is from genome assembly GCA_013339895.1 of Ephydatia muelleri. NCBI lineage: Eukaryota > Metazoa > Porifera > Demospongiae > Spongillida > Spongillidae > Ephydatia > Ephydatia muelleri. Next base: position 230,445 of record JABACO010000037.1, on the reverse strand, counting down.
TCTGTGAGTGTGTGTCTGTTGTGTCTGTGCATGTGTGTATCTGTATGTGTGTCTGTGTGTATTGTGTGTGTATCTGTGAGTGTGTGTCTGTTGTATCTGTGCATGTGTGTCTATATGTATTTTGTGTGCGCGAGTCTGTGTGCAAGTCTGCGTGTCTGTGTGTTTCTGTGTGTATGTGTCTGTCGTGTGTGTATGTTCCTGTGTGTCTGTGTATTTCGTGTGTGCCTGTGTATGCATGTGTGTCTGTGTGTGCTAGTGTGTATTTTCATGTGTGTGTGCATGTGTGTGTGTGTTTGTCATATGTCTGTGTCGTGTGTTTTGTGTGTCCATGTGTGTCTGTGTATCTGTGTGTTTGTATGCGTCTGTGTGTATGTCATGTGTGTGTCTGTGTGTGTGTTAGTGTGTGTGTGTGTGTGTTTTTTTTGTATGTGTCTGTGTGTATGTCATGTGTGTGTCTGTGTGTGCGTTAGTGTGTCTGTGTGTGTGTGTTTGTATGCATCTGTGTGTATGCATGTGTGTCTGTGTGTGCCTGTGTGTGCATGTTATTTCATTCATGTGTGTCTGCATGTGTGTCTGTGTGTGCTAGTGTGTATTTCCATGTGTGTGTGTGTATGTGTGTGTGTGTGCGTGTGTGTGTTTGTCATATGTGTCGTGTTTTGTGTGTCCATGTGTGTGTCTGTGTATCTGTGTGTGTGTATGTTTGTATGCGTCTGTGTGTATGTCATGTGTGTGTCTGTGTGTGTTAGTGTGTCTGTGTGTTTTTGTATGTGTATGTCATGTGTGTCTGTATGTGCATTTGTGCGTTAGTGTGTCTGGGTGTGTGTGTTTGTATGCGTCTGTGTGTCTGTGTGTGCATGTGTGTGCTAGTGTGTATTTCATGCATGTGTGTGTGCATGTGTGTCTGTGTGTGCTAGTGTGTATTTCCATGTGTGTGTGTGTGTACGTGTGTGTGTGTGCGTGTATGTTGTTTGTCATATGCGTGTCGTGTGTTTTGTGTGTCCATGTGTGTATCTGTGTATCTATGTGTGTGTGTTTGTAATGCATCTGTGTGTATGTCATGTGTGTGTCTGTGTGTCTGTGTTGTGTGTTTGTATGCGTCAGTGTGTATGTCATGTGTGTGTCTGTGTGCGTTAGTGTGTCTGTGTGTGTGTATGTCATGTGTCTGTGGTGTCTGTGTGAGTGTGTGTGCGCGTTAGTGTGTCTGTGTGTGTTTGTATGCGTCTGTTGTGTATGTCATGTGCGTGTCTGTGTGTGCGTTTGTGTGTGTGTGTTAGTGTGTCTGTGTGTGCATTTGTGTGTCTGTGTGTGTATGTCATGTGTGTGTGTGCCTGTGTGTGTGTGTGCGTTAGTATGTCTGTGCATTTGTGTGTCTGTGTGTGTGCGTTAGTGTGTCTGTGTGTGTGTGCGTTAGTGTGTCTGGGTGTGCATTTGTGTGTCTGTGTGTGTGTGCGTTAGTGTGTCTGTGTGTGCATTTGTGTGTCTGTTTTTGCATTTGTGTGTCTGTGTGTGTTAGTGTGTCTGTGTGTGCCTGTGTGTGCATGTGTGCTAGTCTGTATTTCATGCATGTGTGTGTGCATGTGTGTGTGTGCTAGTGTGTATTTCCATGTGTGTGTGTGTACGTGTGTGTGTGTGTGTGTTTTGTCATATGTGTGTTGTGTGTTTAATTTTGTGTGTCCATGTGTGTGTCTGTGTATCTGTGTGTGTGTGTTTGTATGCGTCTGTGTGTATGTCATGTGTGTGTCTGTGTGCGTTTGTGTGTGTGTGCGTTAGTGTGTCTGTGTGTGCATTTGTGTGTCTGTGTGTGTATGTCATGTGTGTGTGTGTGTGTGCATGTGTGTGTCTGTGTGTGTATGTCATGTGTGTGTTATGCAAGCTTGGTACACAAATTGAAATGCAATCAGCTGAATTGAATAGAATACATGTACATGTGCATATGACAATGTTTGTGAGTGAGAGTGTTTGTACCATCATCAGACAGGTGTATTGTTTGCCACATGTATAACTGGTGTGTGCAAGTACGCTGTACATGTGTGTGTGTGTGTGTGTGTGTGTGTGTGTGTGTGTGTGTGTGTGTGTGTGTGTGTGTGTGTGTGTGTGTGTGTGTGTGGTTGTGTATAAGAAAATATGCCATACGATAGTGTACAGGGCCATGTACGCAACAATGCAAGTGTGTGCACAAGTGGGAGCCAGCATGAGTTCATGTACTATGTGTGAGCTGAAAGTTGTGTGAGACCGAAATCATTGCAATCGTAGCCGAGTGGGCGTGGCAGATATAAGACGATGATTTTAGCAAGATGATGGCAAATAGGAAAGCTTTATTACACGACTAGAGGATGATGTGAGTGCTTAGCAAATAGCCTTACGCCTGCCGATTTGAATACTGCCGGCGACGTGGGAGGCGCAAGGTTATACTGCAACCATTCACTTGGGTCCGTTAATTTGGTACGATCGTCTGGAACTGAGCAGCGTTCTTCTTCTTTTAACTTTCCCGCATAAAATCACTGCCTGAGTGAGACAAAAACAGTTGGGAACGGCTAGCTTAGTTTAAGGGAGAAATGGGCGGAACAAAGAAGTTATCAAAATTTATTGTGGATTGGGAGAATGGAACACGGGTTGCATGCAAAAATGGTGCAATCGAGCGGGAAATGTGCATTAACTTTGCACAGCTGTATCTCCGTGACGGATGGAATAAAAATTAACGAACTGAACACATCAATAGCAACAGGACCCCTGTACGTGCATACTGAATTTGAAGCGATTTAAACTCTCCTAGCTGAAGATGTGGCGGTTTTGAACCCCATGGGGTATCGGACTTTGTAGCATCAGCAAGGAACTAGTGCAAGGCCCCAAAATAAGTTTTCCCGTAGTGAAATGGTGTAGTATGAAGTGTTGAAAATAGGAAGTCGATAGCGTTAAACGTTGGGAAGTTATAGCGATTCACCCGCGATGCATTTTTATAACATTTTTATAATATATGAGTGGTGCAATTTTCTCGTCCCATATAATGTTATATAATAATTATAATTGTTTTAATATATTTTACAAAACCATAAGGACATTGGTATGCTCCACAGATGATGCAAGTAAGACATGTTTGCACTAGAGGATAAATACTAATTTTTGACTGATCTAGTGTCACTTCATTTCTAGATTAACCACATTGTATTTGTATATTACATAAGAATATGTGAATGCTGCCTTGAACAAGTCATCACTACTGTGGTCCTTTTTGCTAGCTGTGCACTATTGGTTTCTTAAATTCCATTCAATGGCATGATACGGACTCAGTTGCTTATAAATTACTACTACTGGTTTGAAGCTACATGTACATGTATTAAACAAACTTGCAAGTCAACTTATACTAAGGCTCTGAATGTACAAGTATATGCAGTGCTCCGGATGAAAAGCTGTCAAAACGTTTTTTTACTATTTTGCTTATATTTTAAATGCTTCATGCTGTGGGCATGGAATTACACTTTCACATTCCTCTATCACTTCTGTGAAGGTTATAGGTGACGCTTGGTTTGACATGCCTTTTTCAATCATAACTCTTGCTAGGAATGTAATCACAGCTGCTATACATGTATTATTGAGTTGGTGCCTAAAGTCAAACCGATTGGGAAGATTTATGCATTTTTCAAAGTTGTTCAGGTTTCACTTTATGTCTGAAAATTATTTGTTATACATGTAGTGAAGAAGTCTGATGTGCTCCTTGATGTGCAAATCGTACACAATATGTATGGTGTGCACAATCTTTGTATCCGGGCAAAAGTTAAACCACTGTCTGTCTAAACAACACAGTCCAGTGGTAGACCAGCTTTAATTGCTGACCTAAGCATACGAGGAGTGTGGCAGCCACAAACTGTGGCGTTGCTAGATGTTCGTGTCGTAGACACTGACGCCCAGTCTTATGCTAGTCGCACTGTCGATGCTGTGCTATGTTCAGCAGAACAGGAAAAGAAAAGAAAATACTCAGCAGCTGTTGAAGATAGACGTGCTTCATTTACACCCATTTGTAGTCTCTGTAGATGGAGTCTTGGGTCACGATGCACAACACCTGATGAAGCGCCTGTGTGACCAAATTGCGTGGAAGTGGGAGAAGTCACATTCTGAAGTAATGGGATGGGTTCGTGCCAGAATGGCTTTTGCTATATTGCGTGCAACAAACCTTTGCTTGCGGGGATCTAGGGTAAAATGGAGAAGTGGACATGCATGGATGATGGAGCTGGCCTTCCTCATTTTCCTCACTGATATTTTCCAAAAGCGCACATTTCAATGCAATTATTAATTTATTTATTTATTTATTTATTTTGTCTAGTGTATGCTGTGTACTATAAATTCTGCAGTTATAAACACAGAACACATAGTTGCTTAATAAATTAAATTAAAAAATCAATAGGCTGATACTCTCTCTTTTCTGTGTTTAACACTGTCCAACATGACACCACTGGGTAGGGTTAGTTGAGCGACCCCCTTTTTTTAGCTCTACGAAGAAACATACTTGAATTATGTTAACAGATATTGACATTAAGTGTAATGACTAGCTTTATGTCCTACATAAGGATTTTGTTTCATTAAACTTTGCCAAAGTGATTAATCTTGTCTTTATTATTCATTACGATATAATATTCAAAAATAAAAATTTTGATGATCAGAGTGAAATTCTGTTTTTGTGGTTTGTACTTTCATAATTTCTACACATGACAATGTTCCTGTTTCAGTCTTGGGTGTTTGAAAGTACAAGTATGCAGCTAAATGTATATTAATGAATTATATACATGTACGTAGCTTCCTTTTTATGAAGCTTTGCTCTTTACTGGAACAGTTAGGTTAGTTGAGCCGTTTGCAAAAGGGTAAGTTGAGCCTTTGCCTAGGGTTACACATTGTTGTTGTAGGCCTAGGCCTAGGGTTAGGTTATATTTCAAAATTGGTTATAAGCATTAAAGCATATTTGTTTGCAAGCTTTATAAACTAAAAGTCCACCTCTGCCTTGATTTAGTACATGCATGTCATGTGATGTACCTTAAACCTTCGTTTTTTGCTGTGTACAGTGTATGCACTTTGATTTAACAATGATAAACTATACTGCACTACAGCATTTAGATGTAGGCCCTACTTATGCTAGCGTGTGCACATAACTTTGGCTTATGGCAGCATATGGCTCAGCTGACCCATGTACCTGGCAAAACTGACCCACTTGGCTGGGTTAGTTGTGTAATTTGACACTTGTTGATTTTTAATAATGTCCTTTCCCTCACAACTCCAGTCTCTAATATTCCCATGACATGTACCCAAGTGATACCCCTTCCTAACCCTAAAAATGGCTCAACTAACCCACTCCTCCCCTATCGCATGAACTGTTAACCTTTTTAGCTTTTTTAAAAATATGCATGTTCACAAAGGTAGTACTCTATAAAATTATTAATACATATAAGTATTATATAATTATTTAAATTATTTTATACAGCACTACCTTTGTAAGGTGCATAATTATGCTAAAAACATTAACACCATATCCGTTCCACTTATTAGCATTTGTATTTCTGACATCAAAATCCAATTGGCTAATTCGTCATTTGTCTTAGCACTAGATGTTGTAGACTTCAGCTACAAGGTCTTTTCAGAACCAAACAAGTGTAGTATCAGACCAAACCACAGAAACACCAGCGGTATCAAATACATGTCAGCCTACTGATATTGTTAATTTAAGCAATTATGTGTTCTGTGTTGTTTAGACTGCCATGTTCGACTGCTGTGTTCTGTGTTGTTTAGACTGCTGGTTCTGTCCTTAAGTCGAACTACAGGTACATGTAGAACGACCTTGAAAAATGCATAAATCAGAACCGATCTTCCCAACCAGTTTGATTTAAGGGTACCAACTTACTCATACAATTATAAAGCAATCGTGATGTTGTTTCTAAAAAAAAAAAAAAATTCAGCCCTTAATTATATTCCTGGGAATTATGATTCTGTTTTTAAGGATTGTTTACAGATTGTCACATTTGTGTATGTTTTAAAGCCACAATTACCTTTACAAAATTGTTTGTGAAATTTCCATGCCAATAGCATGAAGCATATATATTGTTTTACGTTTTGGCAGCTGGGTCATTTCATGTCAAGTCAGCCAACATATACTGTTCCAAATTTGGCTCAATTTTTCCTTATGTATTGGTCTTCATATGAGTTCACATTTCCCAATATTGTATGTTCATAACCTTAATGGTTGTAGGATAACACAACATTGAATAATTAATTACTTTGCTGATAAACTCAACTTTGCAATGCAATAACCTCATCCCACACTACGAGTACAGTTACATGTTGGGTATCATATCAGAGATCATGATACCTAGAATCAATGTATGATAAGCATTTTGGTGGGAAATGAAAGGGTTAAATAGACATGGTTCCACAGCACTGATTACATAATTACTGTATGAAGAAGGTTGATAATCATCAAATAAATTTAACCACATTAAGTGGAAACCTAAGCTACACCTTTCTACAAAATAAAATGTTGATTATCAATAACCCCTGCTCTCAGTGAATTGTTTTATGCTTGGCAGCCATTTTGGGTTGATATAACAGAGAGGCGTTACAATATAACCACTTTTATCAAAACCAATTTAACAACCTTGGTACTGTTGTTAAATTGGTTATGACAACTGTGGTTATATTGTTATATAACCTACTCTCTGTTATATCAACCCAAAATGGCTGCCAAGCATAAAACAATTCACAGAGAGCAGGGGTTATTGATAATCAACGTTTTTATTTTGTAGAAAGGTGTAGTATAGTAGGTTTCCACTTAATGTGGTTAAAGGTATTTGATGATTATCAACCTTCTTCATACAGTAATTATGTAATCAGTGCTGTGGAATCATTGTCTATTTAACCCTTTCATTTCCCACCAAAATGCTTATCATACATTGATTCTAGATATCATGACCTCTGATATGATACGCAACATGTAACTGTATTCGTAGTGTGGATGAGGTTATTGCATTGCAAAGTTGAGTTTATCAGCAAACTAATTAATTATTCAACGTTGCATATTCCTACAACCATAAAGGTTATGAACATACAAAATTGGGAAATGTGAACTCATATGAAGACCAATATATATGGAAAAATTGAGCCAAATTTGGAACATGAGGTGCATATGTTGGTTGACTTGACATGAAATGACCCAGGCTCTTTTATCTGGAACACTGTATTTTATTACTTCTGAGTTTCAATTATTCAAAATGGAATTTACCTCTTCAATGTTTGCATAGTTACATGTGTTTACAGTGGTTCTGAAAGCTAGACATCTTGCACCTGATCTGTGAAAAATGGTTTAAACAACTCAGCACATGTGGTGTAAAGCAAAGTTGCATGACACTGAAGGATTAAGTAAATGTCAACTTAATACTCTGTCAACTGCACTGTTTGATGCCAAAAGCTGACAGCAACTGCAGTCTCATGAATTATTTGAAGCTACCATATTTGTATTTAAATGCCAAGTGTAACTATACATGTATCATATCACTGTGAGTATTATACCTACCTGTCTACTGTGAGTATTAATACCTACCTGTCTATTGAATAATATTAATCTATGCAATATGCTTGCTTCATACAAAAACGTTCTTATCATTTTCATTAACTGCAGCAAGAACTTTGGAAGGAGCGTGCCTATCACACATCTAGTACAATTGAGATGGACTCTACACATATCAGAGTCATTGTGTTTGGAGGATATTCTGATTGCCCAGATACAAAAAAGCCTGAAAAATATCCTATGCTGTCAGACACCTTTGTTTTCGACATTAGTAAGTATTCATTGTTGCTGTTGCATTAGTGCTTACATTTCATTATTTTGATTCATACAAAATGTGCATTTGTTTGTTTTAATCATGAGATTTTTCGTCCATCGTATATTACATGGATTGCTCCTATAAACACTTCCACTAGAGATCAACATTCCATTTGAAATTACATTTTTTCTTCTTTTGTGATTTGTTCCATATAATAACGCTTACACTATTTAATGTTTTTTTCCTTGTGTGCTTGTTATTTGTGTATTTTTTGTTGCTGTTTTTGTTATTATTGTGATGAACTGTCATTTTTGGTACTGACAAAAATTTTTGCTGTACTTATATTGCACTTCATCAACCTTTTTAACTTGCATTTCACAGAGAGTAATGGAGCTAATGACAACTCACAGTGGATGTGGTCAATTTTTGATGGAACGCAGGAAGGAACATCTTTTTAGAATAATGGAAATTGTATTATCATGTTACCTGTGTGGTGTTACGTGTCCCACGTGAGGAAACATGTTATTTTAAGTGTACTACAAGCTGATTAAGTTACATATTACGTATGAATAGTTATGAAGTATTTACTTTATGGCGTTTCCTTTAAGTGCAAACAAATGTTAAAAAGCAATAATTATGTATTTTACCGCGCTCTGTGGGTAAGGTCCTTTAGGAAAGTCAATGACTGCTCCCAACCAAACCCTCAAAAGATGATCATTTCACGGATCAGTAATGTACAACAATTGTCGCGAATACAATTTACAAGATTCCGATACCACCGTACACTCAATTGGACTTTAGCGAGTATTTGGATGCTTGGAAAGCCCAGAAAACACTAAACGCACACTCGCTTCCACACGAATCTTGTTATACAAAATTCATCCTTCCGGATCTGACAAGGCTGAATTGGATAAGAGGTTTAGGGCATGATGTCTGTGTCACAATTGAAGACTAATGTTAGCCGTTATGCAAAGGCATTAGAACAGACAAGTGACGAAGTTACTGCCAAATTTGTTCCTGAACTACAGCTATGTTGAATACAAATTTCAATTTTTTCAGTAGTACCGCTTTTATTTAATTAACGAAGTTTTTCTAATTAGGAGATGAAGACACAACAACCGCTACCAAGCTGATCCCAAACACAAGATTTGCGAAAAGGCTCGCTATCCAGCGATCCTGAGAATAAGAAGGCTTGAAAAAAAGAATCGGCTGTGATAATGCGGTGAATAAACTTGTCACTAATAATTGTATACTGTTTTCGGTTAATTGAGCCGCACACAATCGAGGTGATCCATTGATGTCAATTGCACATAATGACTTGAAAAATATGTACATGGATCGTTTCCGCGAAAGGCATGATTTTTTTAGATTTCAATGTTTTGATATTCTAGAAGTCTGAAATGTCCTCTAAACATTGCTTCTTACGCAATGAGAATCGGAGTACCCGTCATGCATGGGGGTTGAATTTTAATCAGCCATACATTTCAACGCAAACGTTACATTTCTATTGCGCGTACTGGAATATATGCGCTAGGTCTCTTCGCGGAAACGATGCATGCCATATCGTTTACTATAATGATGAGTGAAACAAGATGTGGAACGTTCTATACGAAAATGGGTCTTGTGGATTTTACTTTATAACATAAAATTTAAATCAATATATCTTCCGAATATTAACGCTATTGGGTTCCTATTTATAACACAACATACCACACCATTACTATATGTAAAAATCCATTTTGGTGTCTTACACATGCGGGGTACCGACGTTACAAGGTCCGATACCCCGTAGGGTTCAAAACGGCCACATCTTCAGGTAGGAGTGTCCAAATCGGTTCAAAATAGGTACCTATGTAGAAGGGTCCTACCGCTATTGATTTGTTCTGTTCGTTAATTTTTGCTTTATCCGTTATGGAGATAGAAGTGTGCAAAGAAATTGCATATTTCCCGGGCGTTACGCGCCATTAACGTGACTTCGAGGATGTCCTCGTAATACGTTAATGGCCCGGGAAAAATGCAATTTCTTTGCACACTTGTATCTCCATAGCAGATAAAGCAAAAATTAACGAACAGAACAAATCAATAGCGGTAGGACCCTGAAGATGATGCCGTTTTGAACTCTACGGGGTATCGGACCTTGAAACGTCGGTACCCCGCATGTGTAAGACACCAAAATGGATTTTCACATATAGTAATGGTGTGGTATGTTGTGTTAAAAATAGGAACCCGATAGCGTTAATATTTCGGAAGATTTAAATTTTATGTTATAAAATAAAATCCACAAGACCCATTTTTGTATAGAACGTTCCATGTAAAAATTAAATTGATGAAAGTGTGAGATTTGAATTCACCATACGAGTAAAATAAGGGATTACGGAAATTATGCAGCAATTAATTACAGACCTACATGTAGCAAATACTTGTAGTAATGTATTGATTATAGTTTCTTGAACTTGCTAATGTACATGTAGATGTGGGCCTGTAAATAAATAACTGCAAGATTTCCGTAATCCCTTGTTACCTTATTGTTCAATACAAATCTACATCTAGTATATCAATTTTATTCATTATTTTTTATCCCAATCCATGTAATTAATTAATTATCCCTGGTGTATGCATGTGCACAAGCCCATGGTGTTAAATCCGCCATGGATCAATTATGCATCCCACTGGCCTCAAGGAATTTCCTCAAACGTATTTGTTAGACAACTCTGGAGAGTTCACCAAAGAAAACAGAAGGATTTTTAAATGCCTAGGGCTGCAACTATTGCATAAGATAAGCCACATGAGGCCTGCATAGTTGAAGTGAACAAGAAAACATGCTCCATTATTACCAGACTATTGTACCAGTATGGCAAGTATTTATTTATGTGTAGAGCTTGGCACACAAATCTAGATCCTACATTACAGTCTTGGTGAAGTTGCTCCCATGGACACATGTGGCTGGTATGCATACATATACTTCACTTTCAAGGTTTAACCCTACATTAGGCTGAAAATTGCATCAGAAACAAGCACTTCAGTCCAAACATGCTCATGGAACCATGCAGGCATATTCTAAGAAGTTGTGTTGCAGGCAGCATTCATTTACATTTGCCTTTTGTAGGTGGAACCATCTCCTGTCTTTGACATCACTTCAAGTTCAATTAACGCGTTCTGGTCAGCTCAAAGAAGCCCAGATAAAACGGCTTCTCCCTCTAACCCGCTGCCCATCCATATCTCATACTAGACCATACAGTTGTGCATGACACTTTACACAAGTCCTATACAAAGGCAGCAGTTTTTACTGTACTTTTGTCACTTGGTTATTCTTGACTAGCTAGTTACCCCAAGTTTGTACTACAGAACGTGACTGTAGCATGACAGTATACGGACACATTGTGTAGCATGACAGTATACGGACACATAGTAATCTAGTGCATGCTTGTAAAGGTGTTAAATAGATGCACGCGCGATGGGTGCATATATGTTGAGTTACTGTGTGTTGAAGTGAGTTGTTGTTCACTGTTGTTGTGCAACTATAATCAAGTTGACTCTGTTACAAGTGGCGTAGTCGGCAGGATCATCTCAAATGGCATCGCGTCCTTTAGTGTTACCCGATAGTTTCTCTGGAGAAGGGAACTGGTCTCAGTGGATCTACCACTTCGAGAACGTAGCCGAGGTAAATGAGTGGGAAGATGCGAAAAGGGGTACTCTGGCTGAAGGTGCGCTTGACCGGGCGTGCGCAAATTGCGTATCAGCAGTTGTCCGACATAACAAGGGCCAACTACGGTGATACGAAAAAGGCACTTAAGGAGCGTTTCGAACCCGCTAGTCAGACCGCACGATATCTAGCAGAGTTTGAAAATCGACGGAAGAAAAAGACCGAAGGCTGGGCGGATTTCGCGGAAGACTTGCGATCGTTAGTAGAGAAGGCGTACCCGGCTCTCCAGGAAGAAGCAAAGGCTCAGATTGCTCTTTCACACTACCTAAGACATTTGGATCAGCCGATGACTTCTTTCAGTGTGAAGCAAAGAACACCTAAGTCCTTGGATGAGGGCAGTAAGCGCGACTCTGGAAATAGAATCGTATCAAATTGGACTGCCGAAGATTGAGTCCGGCGCTGTGGGCGTACCTCTTATGGACAGCAAAACACATCCTGAAGTGGAAGAGGCCGAGATCGGTACAGTGGCTTCGCGTTCGTCGTCGCAGTTGCAAGACGGTTTGGTCCATCAGTTGCTACAGCGTCTGGACAAAATTGAACACGAACTTCGAAGACCCGAGCGGGAGCGTGATGAAAAGGCATCTGATGGGCAGCAAAGTCCTCGCTCCGTAACTTGCTGGAACTGTGGTCGACGGGGGGCATGTGAGTCGGGAGTGTTACAAGAAGCAAAGGCATCAGGAAAACTCCAAACCCTCCGCGCAGTGAGCCAACGCCCCGAGGGAAATGAAAACAAGGCTCAACTAATCGGTATTTCTACTCTTTCACACACTTTCACAGTCACGGGGCAGCTAGGACAGGGGACAGCTTCGCTAATCGTGGACACTGGGGCTGGGATTACACTACTTCGACGGGACGTTTGGAAAGGAGACTAAATGGAAAACTGCTTCCCTGGTATGGCTGCAAACTGGTAGGTGCCAACGGAGGCACACTAAATGTTGTTGGAATGGTCAGAGCGATGCAACTTGGACTTGGGGGGTAAAATGTTTGCAGTAGATACAGTGATTGTGGAGTCGTTAACAAGTGAAGGTATCTTAGGTCTTGACTTTCTAGAAAAATATGAGTGTATCATTGATGCAGCAAATGGAGTACTCACCTTGGGCGACAGTGGCTTACACATTCAACTCCAAAAAAGCGACACGGAGCAAATCAACAGAGCCAGCGCTACCAGTGCACGTTTGTCTCGATGACACCATAGTCATCCCACCACGAAGCGAAGTACTTACTTTTGCAACAACTTCTGCAGATGTACGAGGGACATGGCTTGTAGATGAGCAGACCACCAAGAATAATGTTGCAGTACGTGTAGCAAGGGCCATTGTGCATCCTCAGGACAGCAAAGTTCCGGTTTGCCTCCTCAACCCCAGGGATGTACCTGTTACAATGTACAAGGGCATGACAATTGGGGAAATAGAGGAGCTACGCAGCAACGATGTTCCTGTGGACAATGTGCAAAAGGCCAACACTGTGACTAAACTTGATCCAAAGAAAAGGCAGATGCTTCTCTCTCTGGCGGAAACAATTGGAGCACATGTCTCTAAAGAAGAACAAGTACAGTTTTCCAATCTTCTTCTGGAGTATGGTGACATATTCGCCTCAAGCAGCACTGATTTGGGTCGAACTGGTGCCTTGAAACACTGCATCAAGACTGGGGATTCAAACCCCATTAGCCAACCAGTCCGTCGTTTACCACCACATCGAAAGGAGCAAGTGAATAAACTTCTACATGAAATGCAGAATGACATCATTCATCATCCAGTAGTCCATGGGCATCACCAATTGTGCTGGTGCAGAAGAAAGATGGGAGTGTGCGGTTTTGCATCGACTACAGGAAACTTAATGCAGTCACTACGAAAGATGCCTATCCGTTACCGCGCATTGATGACACTCTCGACACTCTATGTGGTTCCAAGTGGTTCAGCACCCTTGACTTGCTGTCAGGATACTGGCAAGTAGAGATGTCACCAGAAGACCGACATAAAACTGCATTCTGCACCCCACAAGGCTTGTTCGAATTTAAGGTCATGCCCTTTGGTCTGTGCAATGCTCCGGCCACATTCCAACGGTTGATGGACCTGGTGTTGGCAGGTCTGCAGTGGTCCAAATGCCTTGTATATCTGGATGATGTAATCTTGTTAGGTACAACATTTGGGGAACACTTGGATAATATCAGAGCTGTTTGACCGTATTCGACAAGGGGGGGCTTAAGTTACGAGCAGACAAGTGTTGTTTTTTTGCAGAGGAATGTTAAATATCTTGGTCACCTGGTAGGAGTTGATGGATTGCAAGTAGATCCTGACAAAGTGGGAAAAGTGGCATCCTGGCCTGTACCTCAATCTGCTCAGCAAGTTTAACAGTTCTTGGCTTTGCCAATTATTACAGAAGGTTCATTCAGGGATTTGCTGAAGTGGCTAAGCCACTACATCGCCTAACGGAACATGCTGTAAACTTCAGTTGGACTGCGGAGTGTCAAGAGGCATTTGAAAACCTTCGTAGTCGACTGACAAGGGCACCATTACTGGCCTTTCCGGATTATACATTGCCATTCGTATTGGATACAGATACCAGTGATCTGGGGATTGGTGCTGTACTCTCACAAATCTCTTCCCTTGGACAAGAACAGGTGGTGGCATATGGCAGTCGTCTGCTAAGCAAAGCTGAGCGAAATTACAGCGTTACACGCAGAGAGTTGCTGGCTGTTGTAACATTCACCCGACTATTTAGACCTTACCTGTTGGGTAGACGCTTCACCGTCCGGACAGATCATAGCTCTCTTCAATGGATTCAAACTTTAAAGAACCTGAGGGACAGCTTGCAAGATGGCTGGAGCAGTTACAGGAATACGACTTTGAAGTTATCCACCGGAAGGGAAGAAATCACAACAACGCAGATGCCCTTTTCAAGACTTTCGGAGGGGTGATAGTCCTCAAAGTAACAACATCCAGTTTGTAAGCATCGATAGCCCAGTAAGTAGTAGAGAAGAGAAAGGTAATGAGAGAAGAACAACTACAGGATGATGTTGTGGGACCGGTGTTGAAGGCTGTAGAAAGTGACCTGTTACCCAAAAAGATGAGTTGAAACAATTTTCAATTGGGACTCGTTCGTCTATTTCAACCAATGGGATCAGCTGATGAAAGTTAAAGGATGGAGTCCTACATCGCAATTTCGTTGGAACTAAGGAAGTGAGACCTTGTCTTCAGATAGTTGTTACCAATGTCTCAAAGAAAGATAGTTTTGGCAGAGCTTCATGAAGGCGTGACTGGCGGACACCTGGGTCAAGAGAAGCCCTTAATGAAGTTGAAGAGCGTTTCTACTGGCCTGGGACACTGGAACGATGTGCAAAATGGTTTCTGCAATACTTGTGCAGCATGCATCTCCAGGAAAACACCAGCGCCTAAGCAGAGAGCCAGTCTTCAATCTATCCTGGTTGGCCAGCCAATGCAGCTTGTGGCAGTTGACATCCTTGGTCCACTCCCAGAGAGCGGAAATGGAAACTCCTACATTCTGGTAGTAGGTGACTACTTCACTCGCTGGATGGAAGCATACCCATCCAAAACCAGGAGGCAGTCACAGTTGCGCAAAAGCTAGTGGATGAGATATTCTGCCGCTTCTCGGTACCAGAACAGTTGCACTCGGACCAAGGTCGCCAGTTTGAATCAGCAGTGATTAAGGAGATCTGTAACCTGCTTCATATTGAAAAAACTAGAACCACAGCATATCACCCCACAGTCAGATGGACTTTGTAGAACGATTTAATCGAACCTTGCTGAGTATGCTTACTAACCTGTGGAAGAAGTCACCCTTTTGAATGGGAGGACCACATTAGGAAAGTTTGCTTTGCCTACAACACGAGTGTCCAGGCGACAAACAGGCTATTCACCCTTCTTCCTGATGTTGGTAGACCAGGCCAGACTTCCTATTGATCTCATGTACGGAACTGAATGTGGAAACTCTGTTACTAAAACTGTTCCAGGTATGTGACCAAGCTGAGTGAAGCGTTGTAGAAGCTTATGCTGCTGTTCGTGATACAATGGGGGCAAAGCTGCAGAGACAGAAGAATTTTATAACAAAAAGTCCATGGTGATCCACACAAACCTGGTGATTTTGTTCTGTTATTCAATCCAGCGTTCCTAAGGGTGGATCACGGAAGTTTCATAGCCCCTGGACTGGTCCTTTTAAGATTGTGGAGAGAGTGTCTGAAGCCACATACCACATTCCAGAACACAGTCGATGGAAGACCTCAATAGTACACTTTGACCGTCTGAAGAGACTGCAGGCCCGTATATTCGAACAAATATTAAACAGACGAAAAAAGATAATTCTCCTACATGTGGGTCAACAGCAGGCAAAGATCCTCCTGGCACACACATGGAACTGACCAACCTACACATGTTCCAGAACATCCTCAACCTAATGCTGTACTGAATGAAGATCCAGAACCAGAAGAAGGTCAGACAAGATGATGATGATCCTCACATTATTGTCCCACAACCTGGAACTGCTACCCGTTACCCCACCACCGCTCAAAGACGTTGCACCAGATTATACTAGAATACGGGACGTATTCTCATAAAAGGGACGCTGTGTAGCATGACAGTATACGGACACATTGTGTAGCATGACAGTATACGGACACATAGTAATCTAGTGCATGCTTGTAAAGGTGTTAAATAGATGCACGCGCGATGGGTGCATATAGTTGAGTTACTGTGTGTTGAAGTGAGTTGTTGTTCACTGTTGTTGTGCAACTATAATCAAGTTGACTCTGTTACAGTGACCTCAGCTTCCTCCAACACTAACGTACTTATGAAGCCAAATACATGCCTTGCATATATTACCTCACCTATCACAAGTCTCGAGTTTTCAACAAAGAAGAAGACAGTTTACATGAGAAATCTACCCAGGGACAACCTTACACAGTGCTTTGGTTTGACCATCGAATTGGTCACGTTGTTTATGTTGTTTTATGTAATCATTTATACGGCAAAAATGATATTATTGTTTGTTGTGCTTGGTTATTTGTGTACTGCAATGTCGGTTGTCTTGCTCGTTGTTATGCGACATTTCCTCATTTACGAGCGAAAACAACCCCGGTACACAATGTAGTTACTCGGAAACACGCTCCGTTGTATTTGTGACGTACCCAATGACATAATTACTGTAAAAATAGTTTTAATCACAAAACTGACACAATTAATATGTTGCTATACATATGCATGTCGTTGATAATGTTTCTCAAGTTTACTGATGTTTTCACTGAAGTGGTGAGACCTTAGCCACAACTGTGACCAAGTTCATAGGTGGCTGTGGACGTGGACCATGACGTGATCGTCTTAACAGGAGAATAACAGAAGGATCCATCAGTGCAAGCAGTCGGATGTGTGCACTATTTAAACTGTACGACAAACATGTAGATACATGAGCTACACAATAGGACCTATATAAAGTCCACTCCCAAGTGGTACCAGGGTGACTTCAACCGGCCAGGATGAATTCTGGTTCTATGCAAGAACAACTATTTGCTCTCTGACTGGCATAACAATGAGCAACCTGTGAAGCAGACAGCCATATTAGAGCATCAATTCATCACTTCTCAACAAGCTCGTATCAGACCATGGTCTATAAATGCACATGACTAACACTGTCGTCACCAAAAGTGCGAAAAGCTACACGTTAATAATATCCCATTTATTCTAACTACAGTCAAGGTGTTTAAATATTGAGAGTAATTATAAATTATCTCCTCCCATATGAAAACACAACAAATTACTGTCACCTCTCTCTCTCTTCTCTCTCTCTCTCTCTCTCTCTCTCTCTCTCTCTCTCTCTCTCTCTCTCTCTCTCTCCCCCCCATTTATGGTGGCGTACTAGTACATAACTAGTCTCGTACCCAGACGGGCAATAGAGGCTACGGGTAATGAGCAGTATAAGCTGTATATACGCATAAATACAGATGTATGAATGCATAGGTGATAGTATATATAAATAGACCGTATGACCCAAACTCCGTTTGGTTGCCTAGCAGCTGGCTTTCGCTCGTTATTTTCCCCGCCGTTGTGACGTATACATGATATACGCATGTATATGCAAAGCAAATCAGAAGCGCATGCGTCAAGATAATGCTAATCAGATCAGCAGAAAGTTTTTTTTTATAGCCCACTAGTTCATGAGCTGCCTTAACGGACCCGTACCCATCGCAGGTTCGATGGGCCTTTGCAGCTCCCAATTACCTGCTCGGCCAGGTCAACCACATCGTGCCTATCGCCGTGCTGGAGGTGTCGAGATGTTCAAAGCCCTTTCAAGGTGTCGTGGCGCGCATGGGGCAAAATCCTTGAACCACTCCTTTTCGTCGCAATTGTCTTCAGCTTTTCATTTTATTGAAAATCACCTTGGAACGCTCCCAGATCTGGACCGTGATTGATGGCCGCATCCACGATGAATCCTTGACTAGGGAGTCGTGATGACGGGACCAGGACGGTTGAAGGTCGCAGAATTCAGCGACGAAGTTCCAGTACAAATCTACGTACACGTCCCACACTGCGCCCCGCCAATCCTTGTCGTCATCTCTCAGCTCTTGATAGCCCCGGGCAAATCTCGCAGTTTGCTCACGTCATCGCCATGCTCTCATCATGCAGCGTGTCGTAAAACCGCAACAGAGTGTGCGTGCTGTTCCGTTTACGAAGCTTCTCGAAGATGTCCGCGAGGGTCGCCCGTTGCGGAAGTGGCGCCGTACAGCGTGACGGTGTACCCTCTGCCGTCGTTCAGATATTCGATGTAAAAGTAATTTTCCACCACTCGACGTTGCCGTTCTCAGCAATGCTGATCAAACTCAAAACGGTGTCAACCTGCTCTACGCTCAGCGAGAGAAGTCCCTCGATGCGCTGCCCGACATCATCAGGAACTTCATCGGTGTCGCTTTGAGAGATAGTAAACTCGGCGCCGTCCACCTCTTCCAGGTCCACATCCGCTATATTCAAGATTAACGAGAGAAGTTCCTTCAAGATGCGCTGCCCAATGGACACTTCTTTGGTGTGGCCGCTTTGAGCGATAGTAAGCCTGTCGCTCTTTGATGGGATATTTTCTGCACTCATTCTACTCTGTTCTGTGTGCAAAAAATAATGTTGACCACTTTTATTTTGTACACATTCAGGATCAACAGCCGGACTACATGTACACGTACATGTATCCATGTAGTAAATCCGGTTTGCCGAGAATATGTCATACACGTATGCATGACGCGAGAGTGTTTATTTATTTCGTCATCCCTTTGTGTCTATTACGTAACACGCGGATTAATGAATACCCCAATAGACCAATAGACTTTAGATGCCATACTCTCAGTTGGGCTACTTGGATTGCGGTAAGTTAGACGATGGGAAGGAGTGTGGAAAAACAAAAAAGGGAAAGAAAGATATTCTAAATAACTCTTCTGCAAGCACTATGTGCCTGACTCGTTTCCTAATACCATCAATATAAATGTATATGTTACGGCCCCGTGACCCGCGATTCAAAACCGGTTGACCGTATTTTAAAGCCGCGGTTGACCCGCTATTTGGTAGCTCACTTTTCATGACCTGATTTGAATCGGAACGTGTGTGTGACCCGCTATGTAGTTTTCGAGGATAGAGTAGTCTGACGATTTTGATGAGTTAGTACACTCTAGCTTGGTGTTTAGGGGCACCTCTATATCAGAACGGTGGATAACATTATATTGGTCTGCTATAGACCTTTTTCATTACGTGATTTACTTCGAATATTTTCGTAAGCACCAGCATGGCGGATGTGTATTAATTTATATTGTGTGGCAATTACGTATGGTAGATTACGGAGTGGTCACATGACACATGAAAAAGGTCTACAGTGGCAGGTGCACTAGTCCATCCTTATCAGATCATAGTTATGAAAATATATTTGTATCAGTCTGGTGCCATAGTACAAAAATTAGCTTAAAAGGTTAGATACTGCACCAGCTCCTTGGCAGGAACAGGGACGCATCAAGGCACGTCAGTTTCATTAGCTCGGTATTATTTATCTTGATAAACTGTCGCATTTTTGTGTTGTACAATGCACGATTTTGAAGAGATTGTTTTACCGTAGATTCTTGTATAGATCTACAGAAGGTTTTACAGCTCTCGCAAAGGCAGAATCAGTAGTACACGCCGCAAGTTCACCTCGTACCGTTATGAGTGCTATCAGGAATGTGCGGTGATATTCAGCCGACTCAGTTGCACGATTAACCTCAGCACCAAAAGCCATTTCGTGACTTACAGTGTATGATGAAAATCCGGTCGACCGGATTTTGATTCACGACCTGCTTTAAATCGGGTCGACTCAATTTAAATCGTGTCATGGGCCCGTAACAACACTTCCAATCTCAAGTGCTGAGGCCTTACGCTCCTCAGTTCTCTTCGATGAAGAGAATCAAGACATGCACAAGGTACATCATGCCAGAGTAAACGTCAGTCTCAGTGATTTAATTCGTATATACACTACAGGGAACGAATACGAGGTCTGTGAAGTGTTTATCCAAGCATATCCAAGAAGAATGTTCATGCTTCATTGTTTACGGACGAACTCACTGTTCCATGATTCTCAATGCTTCATTTTGTTTTATGTACTTCCAACCATTTGATGCTTTATTATTGTAGATAAAGCACAATGCACGCAAGTGGTTTTATGCATTTAATATTCAAATTCAGTACAAAGTTTATTATGCAACTTGGAAAATATGCAACGTATATTGGAGCTAAGACTTAGAATGCATATGTAATGTTCATATTACCCCACTCCCACCCCCTTTCATACATTCCTGGATCCGCCACACTGTTCCAAATGCGGGGATCGTTCCACGAATAGACTAGCGCATACATAAAGTATCTAGTACATGCAATACAAATGTAACGATTAGAGGACGGTTAAGACTTCTAGAATACCAACATATTAAAATCTTCATGCCAAACGATCCCGTATATTTATAACTGATATAAAATGCAGTTGAAATCGCTCTACCTTCCAAACGGGTGAAGCTTATATATAAACTCCCTGTTTTTACCCACTTCTGAGTCAGTCTAAATAATTACCATAAGCACACCTCTTCGTATGGAGAAATGAGCGGTCACCAAAGTTGTAAAAGTTACGTTTCTGAGATTCCATCGCATGATTTCTATTGTGCATATTTAGAAAGGCAAAAAAATTTTTTTTGTGAATTATCCGTGATCCGTTTTTCTAAAATGTTCAAAATACGGGCTATTAATAATGTACAGTCAAAAATCTATACTTGATAATTACTAACTAGTCCCAGATGACACCTGTACTTCACTTGCTCAGTATCCTCTGTCATTAGATTCTAAAAAAAAATACTCTCTTAACATTCAAAGTTTTGGTTCTGTAGGTAAGATAGTGCTTTCCGTAGACAAGTACATAAAATGCTGACCTAATTACAGTATTCCACCAGCTACAAATCTTGATTCGTGTTGGATTTATCACATGCGGCAACAAATTCTAGTCCACTGTACACTAATGTGTTTTACTATGGTGAAAACATTTTTTACCTTAAACCTATCGGCTCCTGGAGAATTTATATTATAATGGTCATTGGTACTCATGATTTAATGATTACTATAAAAATGGCGGCCAATGCCATATATAGCGTTACACTTGTAACACCCTCGCTTGTTCCCCGGCCCCATTTGGAAAAATTAATAAGCACCACGTTCACGTTAATTACATAATTTGACGCAAATAACAATAACAGCTCAATTTATAATTTCTGCAAGATATTTATAACTAAGAGAGAACACGTTTTTTTTTCATATACAAGGTCAGTTACTATTACATTCTTTGTGTGTACTGATTACGCTAGCGGTTATGCATGTATATGCCTATAAGAAGGCTTGTAATGCATACTATCCAACTTTCAATCCACCATTATTGTATGTGACACAAATACACATGCACGCATACAGTTATACACGCATATACATACACTCACATGTAGACAAACGCAAGCTTTCAATCCGCCCTTTGTGACACGCACATACAACACGCATACATTTACATGCATACGCACAAACGTACACAGACGCCCCCACACATTGACAAGGCTTTTGGAGAAGGGCGTTCGGATATGGGAAGGCATGGTATCATGTATTAGGCCAAGCCCGGCAATAGGCATGCATCAGGGCACACTGTGCGAGGGGGGAGAGGGGAGAAAGACAAAATTGTAGGCATGCAGCTACATACATGCATAGAGCCATGTGCATGTGTGCATGTGTGGTAGAGATATGCAGATCTTATACTTGCAGGCTTTTTCTCTTGCAGGAGAGAGGGCATTGAGAAGACACCTTGGTGAATACAAAAGGGGGACCATATGTTGCAGAGGGGGACCATGGGTGGTGACCATGGATGGTCCGGGGGGGACCGTGTAGCAACATTGATGGTCTGGCCGGACCGGTTATAGTCCGGACCATTTACGGCGTGACAGAACACGTGCACAATAAACTGATCGAGCATGCGCGATTATGTTCAAAGTTAAAGTAGCACCTCAGTTTTGCGTATACTTTAAGAACGTAAGATGCAAGGAGCTAAAAAACGAAAGATTTGTCCGCATTGTGAATTGCCTTTAGGTCGAACGGCTTACTATGAGCATAAAAAGAAGTACTATTCAACTACATCTGGAGTGTGGCAGAAAGTAAACCACCTGAAGTAGAGTGTGAATACCGCGAACTGATCAAGATGAACTAAGTGCCAGCGATCTCTAAGATGCAGAGTTCAAAGATTCTGATAAGGAGGCCTCTGACACTGACGCTGAAAACCAAGCAGAACACAACGAAGCAGTAAGGAAGTTTTATTGTATTTATCAGTATAATTATTTGACCGTCGTAACATTCAATGGCACATGAACAGGGTCTGGTAGAAATTGAAGACGATGGCGTCGACGTCGTTGTTCACGGTGATGACAATGGAGCTACGTTTGAGGAATCTGAACACTTGGGACACATTAATATCGATCTTGAAGCTGATGTTTCAAAATTGTCAGGTGATTCGTTATACATAGGTAACGTGATATATGTATACCAGTATACATATATCACGTTACCTACTGCTTTTTGTATTGATCTGGAAAAGTGTGTACAAAGTGACAGATAATGCAGTTAAAGTGCTGCTCAAGTTTCTCAAGTTTTTGTTTCTTAAATAAACAATTCAATGCCCAGAAAAAAGCTCCCATTTCTCTTTCTTCAGCTAAAAGAAGTGTCGGTAAATGACAATTTTTATCAATATATTGTGCCCCAAAATGTCATTTTTTATATGATGCGAATGACTGTATTAAGGACTCTGATTTTGGTAGAGGGTGTAGAATCTTCCAAATGTAGATTTGTTCAATTTCCTCATCCCACAAAAGAGTTTTCGTCAACCCTGTAATGAAAAACTTTTGAAAGAAGTGAAGTTGGCTTCTGGCGGAAAGAAACTTGTTCCTATTAAAACGTACTGCTACAGGAGCATTTTGAATGATTTGACAGAGAGATTTAGGTTTTTTGGCTTTAATTAACAGCTGGCGTGAATATAATTCTGTGGATGGCTTACTTACTGACATTTATGACGGACGTTGTGGAAAGAATTACAAGTAAGTCAGGTGGTTTAGAAGGAAATACAATTAGATTTATGCTTAACGTTGATTGGTTCAGTCCTTTTAAACACAGAACGTATTCAATGGGATCAATATACTTATCAATTTTGAATTTACCCAGACAAATACGGTTTAAAGAACAGAACACAATACTTATAGGTTTAATTCCCGGTCCAAAGGAACCAAAACTTGCGCTAAATTGATACCTAACACAACTTGTTCAGGACTTGATGGCGGTTTTGGTTCTCCTCTCCAGATGCATTGGGTAAACGAGCATTTATTAACGGAAGGCTGATTGCTATACGTTGTGACATACCTGCATCTAGAAAGGTATGCGGATTTGGGGACATAGTGCACTAAAAGTCTGCAATCAATGTTTAGGATCGGACTAATTATTCAGGTTATGATTTAGATTCATGGCCCTGTCTCACCAGTGTTGACCATAGAATTAATGCAGGACGATATCTCCAATGTACACAAAGACTGAAAGAAAACAATTTGAAAATGAGCATGGTCCGCGATTTTCTGTATTATTAGATTGGCCTTATTTTGATATCATTGCAACCTGGGCTATTGATCCAATCACAACCTTTTTCTAGGGACTAGTAAACACATGATCAAAGTATGGCAAAGGCCAAATATAAGTGCAAAAGATCTAGTGTAATACAAGACAAAGTTAACTCAATGATTTCACCATCAGATGTTGGAAGGATTCCAGCAAAAATATCATCAAACTTTAATGACTTTACTGCTGGTGAATGGAAAAATTGGACCTTAATTTACTCTGTTTATTCGTTGAATTATATTGTGCCTCCACAGCACATGGCCATGTGGGAACTTTATGTAAGAGCATGCACAATCCTCTGCACCAGGGTTATAACTACTGATAACCTGAAACTAGCTCATAGCTTACTTCTTCTATTTAACAGTTTATTTGAACAAATTCTTGGGCCTGAGCATTGCAGTATTTCGGGCCTATGTATTAATTCTAGTGCTTCTCTTATGAGAGATACAATGGAATACTAGGATCCTACTCCACAATAATCATTCAATCAATGTTCAGGTTATGCAAAAATTTACACTACACCAATCACTGGATAAATATGTGTTGGACTGTGATTTTATATCAGGTCAGTATAAGGAGAATATTAAGTCCAACATTTCTCTAATGCCTCTACTGGATCCCTTAAGTGGCAGCAACTTGATTACAATGTATATAAGGTGTTATCAGATCAAAGGTTTGGAAATGCATCAAATGTGAGCTACAATGCTGATACCAAAGATAAATTGTGTGGTTGTATTTATGAAGGAGCTTTATCAGATTTGCAACACAACACAATGATTAGATAATTGTATGTCAATAGTTCGATTTCACATGTGTTTCGGCTTTTCCTAAGAGCTCCAGATGTTGAATTGCACTGCACTGATGAACATTACAGTTCTTCACTGTCCATCAGCACAACATCTAATTGTGTTTATGCACTCAACTCCACCAAGAAACCAGCTTTATACTATTGAATACTTTCTTAAGCACACTATTTCCTTCAAGAACACCACTACTGTCAAACCATCACAATATATATCTGCCTACATTCAGTAGTTTCATATATTACCTGAACAGCACCTAAAATACCTAGGCAAAACAGTGGATATATGGTCTCTTCTACTAAGCATCACTGCTACATACCAGTACATCAGATACAGTGCAAAGCAGCCATTGGTAAAACTATTCTCAAACTTGCTGGAATGGAGCAAAGAGTCATTGTTTCAGTTCCAGTCCATAAAGTTGTGTAAACACAGCCAAGCTTCAATGTTCATGACTTTATGAAAGTTTCGTTCATTATCTGACTATATGCATTAAAGGTGTGTACTTCTAGCTAGCTTCATTGTACATGTACTTGTGTCACGTACCTACATGCAGATATCACTGAAAAAAAAAAGAAATCTTGTACGGAAGCATTCAAACTATGCATGGCCATGCCAGCTGCAATTTTGTATTCTTAATTGTACATGTACATGTTTTATTACATATTTTGTGATATGGACATGATATCAAACTGCTCAATATAAGGCTAGGTCTGGATATGTGATTAGTATCAAGGAGGCACTATATACATTAAAACATTGACAACTACTGCAGGCTGTCTGTAACGTCCCCATTCCATCCTAATTTGTGCTTTCAGGGGCGGATCCAGGATTTCAGAAAGGGGGTGTGTTAAATAATTTCATTAAAGCGGGGGAGGATGCGGGAGGGGTACCCTCCCGCCCAGCTAGTGGGTCTGGGGGAGCGCTATAAAGCTCCCTCAGCGGGGTCTGGGGTGGGGCCCCAGCTGCCAACGCTTTTTATATCATGCGCAAAGCACTACATGAAACTGCGTAGTATTTATCAAATTACGATTACAAGAATTGCTAGATCTGTGTAATACAATCGTCAAATAAGGATGCTTGAAACAGTTTTCTGGGATGGGCCTGCACGAATGCCTTGCAAATCTCATCAACAGATACTCTTTCTTTATATAGTGCATGGACCAGATCAGAAAGCATTCTTCTATCATAACCGATCTGATCTCATTAAAGAGAAGGATCGTTATTCTGCACTTGATATAGGTAATGTGCAGCTAGCAACAAGCAGGAAATGGATGTTTGGAAGGAATCCCTGTCACATGCACCCAAAGCTTCAAGAAGAGTTTCACTTTTTTGTTTGGAATTCCCACTTTTTATGTTCATCCATAGTCCCTTCCACCTTCTATTTCACTTCCAAGGGATTGGAGGTCTTTCTCCCATTTAATTAAGCATATCATTGATGTATTCATCTGGATTTACAAAAGAGTCTAGAAATAAAGATGGCACAAGAGAAAGGAGACCATGGGCATGGCGATCTTCTCCATTAAACCTTTGATCCATCTGAGCAGAGAGGTTGTCAAGAAGTGGGATGGCAGCGGTTCTCTTGTAGTGCTCTTCTACACTGTCACTGGGAGTATTACTCCTATTTTTCATGATGGCTGTTTTCCTAGGAACAGTCTCAAATGCACCAACACTGTCAGCCAATTCTAGAACTGATGTCAGCATACCAGAAATGAAAGTTTTCATCAATACTTGTTCTTGTGTAGTTTATGCCTTGAACCACCTCATCTATCATCCTGTAAGCATCAAGTACATCTTGATTGTTTTGCCGGCTGCAGTTTTATAGCCAGTGACTTGTCCATGTCAAGGATGTTCTTAGTTACGATGAAAACTGCAATTGTTTGAAATGATGAGAGTGCACTTCTCATCCCTCGAGCCTTCACTATTGTATCTCGATCCCAATCCCAACTACCAGCTGATTAGACTAATTCTGGATACTCATAAGGAGATATAGCATCCAGAAATGTCACCGCAAGAACGACATACATTTTGAGAAAGACTTCATAGCATGTGTGCCTTTCAACCCATCTAGCCCTGGAAGCTTACTGTGGGATGAATCAGGTAAGTGATATGAAATAGTCAACAGAAACATTTGCTGACGTTTTGGACTGTTGTGCACAGCAAAAACAGATTGATGCATGTCACTCGAAATCGATAATAGGGCACTCGTTTTTCAAAACGAGTGCCCTATTATTGATTTCGAGTGACATGCATCAATCTGTTATTGCTGTGTGTAAAAAAAGTTATACCTCAATCATCAATCCGACAAGATTTCGAACTTCTTGAACATTGCAAGTTGATGCAATAGAAAGATTCAGGCAGTAAGTAACAATGTGTGTGGACAGCAAGTGGAGAGATCTCTTTAATTATAGCCTGTACACCCGCTTTCTCGGAGGACATAACTGCTGCTCCATCGCATACCGGACCTCTAATTAGTGAAGAGTCCAAGGACAAAGGCGATTCACTTATGCACTCCAGAATCTTCTTGGTCATGGTGGGAGTCAGAGAGTACTGCCACACCATGGGACAGTTGTGACGGAAACCACTAATACAAATACCCATTACACTTCAGTAGACAAACCTCTTCAAAAACTCATGATACTGCCTTGCCGTTTGTTTGCTCGCACAGCTGCAGTTGTATTACGAATTTCAGCCATCTTTACTTTGTTGTTAGTAATGACAAAAATTGCGGTTTGAAAGGGGGAAGGGGGGGGGGGGGGGGTTGCAACCCCCCCCCCCCCCCCCCCGGATCCGCCACTGACTTTTAATGCCTAGACCATGTTAAACGTGACTATCACAGCTCTCTTATCGCTAACAAAGAAGGCTCAAGATACCTGAGTGGGCGTGTCTGGTTAACGGCATCCCAGTCAAAGACATGCATGCATATTCCAATCATCCTCTTATGGTCACACTAGTCAGGACACAAGTACATCAGTGACATCTTTCACTGCAAATCAAAAGTGTGAAGGCCGCCTATTCTTTGGTGTGACCGTAGTACGCCAATAGACACCAAATTATAGGTGTGACCTCCACATCAAATGTATAAACGGGTGACAACACCTCTAAAAACTGATCGGCGATTTCACACAATCGGATGGAGCGGGTAATTTCATTCCGCACTGCATGATTTCGTTCCTACGGTGAGCCGGCTAGTCTTTTCATAACCAGGGGCGGCGGAAGGGGGTGCTTTAGCCCCCCCAAATATGAATTTGGGGGGGCTTAGCCCCCCCCCCAAATTTAAATTAGATCGATCGTATACTGCCGTATCAGTATCTAATTATTGTCGGTTGTTGGATTCCCATCGCTCGATTTGGCGGATACCGTTACGGGCCTAATACGGGGGGCCCCAATTATGCAGCATATGAAGTGCGAGTGAACGGGCAATGTGTTAAAAACGTGCCGTATTTTTATCCATCGCTCGTGTTAAGTTCTGTGTGATTCGTTCTGCTTTGCCTTTAGCTGTTAAGTTTGTTCTGGTTCGCCGCTGCATTTAGGAGTAGTACTGAGTGTTTTTGTCCAGTTTGTCAACTGAAGTGTGAGATTCAATTGCTGTCCCGGAGTTCGTTGCATGGGATTTGGCGATTTATTCTATTATCGTACTGGTAGGCTTTGAAAGGCATATTATCTACAGCTGTGATTCTGACCTGTGTTTTGTTCCCGAGACGCATTACTTTATTTTGCTGCCAATGAAGAGGCGACAAGTTTTGCTGAGTGATGATGGTCGGAAGTTGAAAAGAATCCAGAAGGAGCAACACCAAAAAGCAGTCAGCGTACGATCAATTGCAATACAACATGTAGTATCGGTAAGATTGCACAACAAGAAACAACATGTGTACCTGTGGCTCAAGTCACTGATGCGTCAGTGGACCTGGACAGTGCTGCAACAATAAGTGACCACGATACAACGGGTTTGTTGTAGTGCTCAGCCGTATGCTGTAGTAATGAAATGGAAGCGTATCAGCCTAAACAGAAAGTGATTTTTCAGCAAATTTCTAAAAATGGAAGGTATTTTACATGTTCGTGGTACGAAAAATATTCATGGATTACGTTGTGCCTGACAAAAAAGGTGTTTTGTTTGTATTGCCGATATTATGACAAACATAGTACATTTTTGCAAGCTGCAAATAAATGTGACGATGCGTTTACTACAAGGGGATTTGATAACATTAAGAAAGCATGTGACCTTTTAATCCAGGAACTGCATGATCGTTTTGGGCAAAGAGAAGTAATGAAACCAATTGTTACCTTAGAGTCATTATTACTGAAGTCTGCAAATGGAGAGGAATGCATACAGGAGCTTTCCGATTTCAATGATTCTGTGTATAGACAGGGAGTTCACTGTAGAAAAGCTTGAAAAGCAACTAGGAATTCTTGTGGATGTCATTCATGTGGAGCTGCCAGAAGTTAAAAAAGTTACTAGTGTAAGGTCAATTTGTGATGCCTTGGCCAAGCATGCAAACAGAAATTTGCTTTCTGGGGTACATAAGTTACTTCGATTGTATCTAACCATTCCCATCACATCATGCACATCTGAGAGAAGTTTCTCTGCTCTTAGGCGTCTGTTTACATATCTGAGATCGACTATGACTGAGAAAGACTGAACAACTGTTTCCTGCTGCATGATCACAAGAATTGACTGATTCCATGATGTTGCTGTAGAATTCACAATTCAAATGATGAATGCACCAGATACTTTTGGCAGTTTTACTAGTGCTTTGTAATTTCAGTAGCATCAGAATAATTATCATCTTGTTCCCAAACATGATAACGTACGTTTCCTTACAGTAACAATGAATATAATTATCATTTTGTTCCGTTTAGCCCCCCCAAATATAATACGCTTCCGCCGCCCCTGATAACAAATACACCAAGCGTACAAAAAGTACACACAATAGAGAGTGTTCCTTCATGGAGGCTGCACATCACCAACATCACGTATAGGATTGGCCGGTTGTGAGTTGGCAACTTGTAACAATATATGAAGTTGATGCCTTTATGGATAGGGTAAAATTAAAATAAAAGGCACTGTCCGACAAGAATACACACACACACACACGCACCACGTGCACACACATGCCACACATACGTACACACACAAGCACCAGCAGTTTCCTATTGAGGTCTGGGTAGTGGCGATGATCTCCAGCAGAGGCATCTTCTCCAAGGGAGAGAAGTAGTGCATGCCTATCACCTGATCGGCGCAAGGGAGGAGGGCACCAATTAAAACACAATACAAAACTATCATCAAAACTATCATCATATGGTATGCCAGCATCTCTTGTCGACTGAGGATTGGAAAGACAGAGGTGTTTGAAGCAAAGATGCAATGCTCAGGAATAACCTGGCGAAAGAAAACAAGGAAGGTGCAATAGGACTACCCATGTGCCATGGGAGTCCCCAGTCTCTACCCTCCACCTTTAGTAACCTCAGCTTCCTGATGAAGCACACACCAGCCTAACCTCACCCTATACAACTTCAAATCCTCCTTCCTCCTCAACTCTTTCCCATACATGTACTCACAGCCACACTGAATACCTTACAAGTAATCCTTCCTCCTCCCATGACTCAACCTCCTTACACCCTTCCCCCAATACCACAATTACCACATACACAAACAAAAGGCACAAGAGGTACCGACACCCAAAGAGTCACAACATGGTCGGCACACTCCCTCCCTATCACAGAGACAACTCTGTCAGAAGGGCAACACTAGCTGACATACAATACACACCTATACCAGGGAATGTTCTAATTTCAATGCATATAAACACATAGAAGAGTGAACAGTTGACTCACCCTATGTCGGACCACCGTCACATACACAGGCGTATTGGCAGTGATTCAGGTTAATAGAAGGCCAGCACTGTTGCGCACTCACTGAGGTCATGATGGGAAGCAAGACAAGAATGTATGAGAATGCAACACTTGTAGGCCAACCATGCCCATATCCAGAAATCGCAATACATTGAGAGGACACTTTTCTATTTCAAATCATATAAAAAATCTGATTGAACCACTCGATAGGGAAAATTCGGCGCATCATTTTGATATATTTTGTGTTCGTTGCATTGAAAGCAAAAGCAGTAAAAATTTTCAAAGAAAAACTAATTACAACCGTTACTTCTAGCGGTCATTACGTAATACATTTAACCGCTAACTTTCAATATTCAAGTTAACTTCCATCGTAAGGGTGGGGCTAATGGAGCGTACACATTCGGCGTCGTACCCAGACCCGACAAAAGAGGCGGGTCTCATAGACTTCGTACCCAGACCCAACCAAGCAATCCGTTCTGGATGCTGTTAGCTAGTTTCGTACCCAGACCCACATGACGCGATTATCGCTGTTAACAGTTATACTGTATTTCAGTCCATTTTCGTTTTTTTTGTTCGTTTCCACTCTCGCACAGAAAACTGAAACCAAGAAATATCATCAGACGAAACCATTGAACGTACATAATGCCTTTAATCTGGAATGCGGTGGGCGGGTACCACTTATGCGCACGAGAATAGCTTAGCCAGGATTTTCCGCTAAACGAATTACCGTTCTTGGCTCTACGAATCACTGAAAAACGAACCTAAGCAATATCGTTGCAAAGCGTTGACGAACTACGGTAATCTACGTAGATTATACTGTAAAGCGATAATCGTTACGTCATGTGGGTCTGGGTACGAGACTAGGTTTGTAACATGCAATGTGCACTGGCGTACGCGTAGCATGCAGGTCCGTCTACATCAATCGCTACCGCAGTAAGTCAAACGTTGTAAAAAAACCGTTTGACTTACTGCGTTAGCGATTGATAGACGGAACGTTTGACTTACTGCGTTAGCGATTGATGTGGTTGTGTGCTAGCGTACGCCAGTGCACATTGCATGTCTGGTAAGCTATAACTAGCAGCTACACATCTGTTAAAGAAATGATCCAGAACGGTCATACTGGATTGCTTGGTTGGGTCAAGGTACGAAGCAGTAATCTCCTACGTAACCATATTCCTCACGATAGCAATAAATAAATCTGCAAGTCTGGGAACCAGTTTTTTTTTAAACTTCCAAAAGATGAACTCTTTTCAGCATGCTATGCATCTTCATAGCGACGTGCTTGCTGCGCTGCAGGAGACTCAGTGTGAGTCCATGATTTTATAGCCGATTTCAGCCGTACCAATTACCCTAATGTTTTGGTGTGTAGCGGCACTTAAAATGGATATCGAAACACTCAGACAAGAAATTGAAATAATACGTGAAGCACATAAGAGAGAAAATGAAGCTTGAGGAGGAGGAAACAAATTGAAACACTTCTAAGAGAGCGTGAAGCCATGGAAATGAAGAAACAAAGAGCTACCTCTCCAGACCAAATGCAATGCAACCATCAGCCTCTTCTCCAGTTCATCGTCAACAGGTCTTCTACTCAGAAGAGGACGGTGGTGATGTGGTTAATGAGGACTACATCCCGGCGCAGAGGTTGTTGGAAGGCGTGGCTGCCATCAAAGGGGAAGAGAGGTTCTTCAGCTAACCAATTCCTCCCCAAATAAGATGCACTACATGGAGGCAAGGTCTGATCAGGAAGGAGACACATTAGTAAAGGGGTGTGTGGCAGGAGAAGCTTGTGATCTTGCTTCCAAAGCCTCAGCAGGAGCAACTGACTTTACATCTGATGTCCACATGCCTTGCAGTGACTGCAGGAAAATAGCAGTGCGCATTGCCTCTGACAAGCTTCAAAGCAAAGCTTCCAGAAGACAGAAATGAGGACTTTCATTTGATAATGTGATACTGCATGATTCAGACTACGGAACAGCACCAGCTCTTTAACATGCTCCTTGTCAAGTTGCCACTACGTTGCTGACTTCAACACAGGCCTCACTGCCCCATTTACTCTAGTCATAAGGACTGTTTCAATGCAGTTTCCACCTTCATTGTGCCACCCTTTGGTACACGCCAGCATTCCAGTAGCTTGGCTCTCTCTCCAATTCAGTGCATCCCTCAGGTGGAGGGAATACCACTGACCGATTCGCAATGCTTGTTGACACAACGGAAACCCCACCCCTTTCTCCCATAATGGAAATGCAGCAAACATGAGTTGAAAGAGAAACTTAACAGAACAGCCCAACGACACAGGACTGGGTACCAGCTGCCTCAGCCCCCACCCCAACGACACAGGACTGGGTTCCAGCTGCCTCAGCCCCCAGCCACGACCTCAGGACTGGGTACCAGCGTGGATCAGACACACACTCCTGATGAGGAGACGTGAGTAGAAATAGGAGGAGGGTCTGAAGCAGACCACGTTGACACAGGTTCTACCTGATGGGTCTCTTAGCCTGGATTCACCTAACATTGTGCCGCTGACCCCTGTGGTCAGACCAGTGGATGTCATCCTATCCAGCCCTAGAAACAATATCTTCTTTGGTTCTAATAAGGAGGACAGGGGTGAGAGGGAAGAAGACCAAGCGGTAGTCCTACCCTCCAAGCAGCAGTGGAAAGCCCAGATTTCTTTGCAGAAGAAGAGGAGGGGAGATCCCAACAGCAGAACCTTCAAGGGGGGGACGAGCTTGAAGAGGAAAGAATAGAGCAAGAGAAAGAACAAGAAGAAGAGAGAGAGAATACACGAATCAAAAATGAAAGGGATTTACAATATGAGTGAGTGAAGTGATTGATGGGGTCACAGTGAAATATGAAGTGATCCTCACACATATTATGATTGCTGTAGGTATGCTAAAAAGCTTGCCAAGACAGCCGGTTTGCCTACGTACAAATTTGATGTGCCTATTCGTAAAAAAGCAGACCGCGACAAGCTGGATGCCAAAGCTTGCCCAGATTGCCAGAAGGTATGTCCAAAACTAACACATCTTGACTCTACTCTTCCTCCTCCTTTCTTTCTCCCTCCTCGCCTCAATATTCTCTTGTCTCCAGTGGTTTCAGCTGGGGGTGGTATCCATAGAGACCAGCGTGAGCATCTCAAACTAGTGTGCCGTCACAAACACCTGTACATCCCGCCCGACACAGACCCACGTATATGGAACATTAGCTTCCCTGACTCAGAAGAGTGTGATCGAATAATGCGCCCTAAAAATAGTCAATGTATTCATATGGGTGTGTGTATGTACTACGTATGTAATTCCCACACTACCCACTATTTTGATCAATGTTCACTCCTTTGTCCTGCGGGTGAAGGGGGGGGGGGGGGGGAGGGGGGGAACCATGTTGCTTCTTTGGGGGGAGAGGATGCATTTTCCAATGACATGCACATTAGGTATGCAGTGTACAATAAATGTGTGTTTTTGTAGTATGTTTATGTGCATATGGGATGAGTTTGCTTATGTGTGGTTGTCTTATGCATGTGTGTGCATGTGTATAGTGTGTACACACATGTTGGGTGCATGAACAGTGTGTTTGGTGAGTGTTTGTGTACTGTGTGTATGTCCTTTCAAACCCATTTCTCCCAGCCACTTTACCTCCATTTGCATTTGGTAGAAAAATTTAAGCGCTATAACCAACACGTGCACTTATTTTCAGTGTTCCCACCAGTTCCCTTGTGCACATGCTTATGAACTTGTTTTTGTATGTATTTTTGTGTGGTATATGTGTGTGTAGTATGCTGTGTGAGTGGCATATATAGTGTGTGAGTATGTGTGTTTGTGTTGGGCATGTATGTGTCCATAGAGTCTAATTGGGTTGCTCCTCTAAATGGGCCATGCATTTGTGATTGTCAGGTTGACAATCTTGACCCCATATCTGTATGAGATTGTCTCACAGTTTTCAAATTGACTATATGATATGGATTTCAACATCTAGCCACAAATATGGTTCACAGGATAAGCAGGAGTTTATGATAGTGAGTGTGTGTACTTCACTTGTCAGTATTTTTGATATTGGGGAACCAGTATAGAATTTACATGATGCTTTGTTTTGTTCCCTGAAGAGAACTGTATGTACATGCATGAAAATAGTGTAATAAATGCTCTGGCAACCAGATGCAGGTAAATAAGCCCAGAGCCTTACAGTCTACATGGTTTCTTTTATCTCCAATAGTGGTTTTAGCAAAACCCACATTACTGTGATGCAACAAAACCACAGGCCAGCCCTTTGCAACTGCTGTGGTTGCAAGTCTGACCTGTCAATATATACATGTACTGGTATACTCTATCCCACCTGCTTTTGCGTTTGCATTACTAAAGAAAAGGTGGCCTGATAGACATTCTACCTGTGGACATACCTTTCTAGTAACACTGAAGTCATATACATGTATAATACATACCTCACCCTGTACATGTGTAACTGCTTTTACAAGTATATGTAGGTATTTAATCCTTCTGGAAACTTTGCCAATCCCATGACTTCGTTCACTGCATGTGCCCTATGTACAGATATCTTTGTAGTGAAGCCTGCCAAGTTTTATCACAATAGAATTCATGGATGGTGGGATACAGTACTTCAAAAGATGTTACACACACACACACACACACACACACACACACACACACCACACACACACATGCTCAGAGGTTCGGGTGGTATGTTACAAGCAACTGCTGCATTCTGCAAACTGGAATCACAATTCATCCTGTCCAAGGACTTAAGTTCTTTCAGAACTATGCACATGTGTGCTAAATTTTATGGTCCCAAGTCATTTAAACTAGCAGTCAGCTATTCCAATGACATTTATACAATACAGACCAGAAACATCGACAGTGAGTAATGCCATTCAGCTGGACAGGTCAAATCGAGTAGGCAACTAGCATATCTTCTCCCATGAAGCACACATCCATCATAGATAGAACTCTTATAGCTTGTAATAAAAACTAGGAAAGGTCTCATCCATACATGTACTTTGGTTTGGCAACCTCAAACAATGACCTTGCACCCTTATCTCTCCTTCAGTCTCAGTCCCTCTACACTAGTTTTCTGCTCCACTCTCACTACTCTCCTCCCTCCCCCTCACCCCACCATTGAATGATTAGATTTGGGACTCCAGCATTAAAAAATATTATGCAAGTGCATGTTACTACACAAAGGGAGGAGACTAGGCTGACCCTCACCTGCGTCTCATTATCTTATTTGCGCATGTGTCAAGTATGTAAACATAATTTAATGTACTACTGTACTACATCGTTCACAAAGAGATATATACACATGCTAGATACGTTTTTTAACAACATAAATGTACACTCGTTCAAAATATATTTTTTAACCAGTTCTTTGTTCTTCATAAAACGTTGGCTTCTTGACCAACTAACACTACTTTTCATTCTTAAGGGAAAGTCAATAGCACAGCCGTCACCATTGGCATCATAACTAGCATACCAGTCATTGGTGAAGTACTTATCATCAAATTCGCACAGCTCATATTCTTTATATCCTTGGCCTACTGATTTTCCTTTGCCATCAAATAAGAAACGGAAGACGTCACTTGGCATGTCGATTCTCAGTTGATTTCTCCTTATCGTGCCTGCCGATAAGGAACTGCCAACATGATGCATGAATACACTAACACAGTCACAACACGAATGGACGGCGTTGGGTTTACGAACGACCTGTAAAGTTTGCATAGTAGTATACACAAATAATATGCATGTACATTAAGTGTACCGTAGGAGGGCAGGAGTGACATCTTTATGTCGCAC
Organism: Ephydatia muelleri; assembly: GCA_013339895.1. Taxonomy (NCBI): domain Eukaryota; kingdom Metazoa; phylum Porifera; class Demospongiae; order Spongillida; family Spongillidae; genus Ephydatia; species Ephydatia muelleri. Next base: position 194,304 of record JABACO010000037.1, on the reverse strand, counting down.
CCAAGATGCCTGTTCCTTTGGATAGTCCGTCCATAGAACTAAATACTCCAATTTTGTACCCTGCATAAAACCACAAAGGTAGGTAATATGTATGCAAATAAGCAATTACCTTTTTCCGCGATGCCACGATTCTCTCCACCTCATAGAATTGGCTAGCCATTTTTGAAACATATAGTTAAAAATTTGATAAGCAAAACGTGTCCGAGAGCTGTCTCGTACCCAGGATATAGAATTCGTCATTATGGTATTAACTGCTCTCTGGTACCGTCGGACGCGACGTACGTCAGCATACGCGCGCGGATACCAATAGCAACAGAGGACAAGGATAGACTTTTGGGCAATAGAGGTGGGTGAATTGTATCCATCGAATGATTTAAAATGTAGTGGGCGTTATTTAGAATGTGTGTGGACTGGAAATTGTGTGTGGTAATGGGGGAACCCTATGAGTTTGATGTTGTTTTACTTAAGTGGGTACTCTTCCTAATTGGGAAGTCCCACTGGCACCAGAGATCCTACCGTCATGACTGGAGGTTGCTAGTTTGTTAACTGCTTCTAGTCAATGGTAGACAGTGGTGATGTTGTATAGAGTCCTAAGCACCAGTGGGCTGAAGTGAGGTTAAGGCTCTGGGAAGGACAACAAGCCGGCCAGCTTGCTGGCCTCAGCAGTGAACCCTAGTCACAACAAGACCTGCTTCTTGAGCCAGGACAGTTATGATAGCCACTTCCACCCTCCCACCTTCCACACCTCCAGTCAAGCAACACCACCCACCTCTGTAAGGGACTCAATGACACCACCTAAAAGCCAAGGTCCCCAGCCTCAAGTAACAAGACTGGCACAAATCTCCTGGGGTTCAGTCCAGCCAGTCACCTCTCCTCCTTCTCCCAGACACTGCCTATCACCCCTCTGATTTAGGGAGCTTGAGTGGCAGTGGTGATGGGGGTATCCAGTCCTCTGTTCCTGTATCATAATTCATCCCTGCAGCAGTCACAACCTCATCACGAGGCTACCCATTCCCCTTCCCAAGTACTCTATGTCCATACTGTACTATGATGATGTGCTGTCTGTTCCTGCCATGCCAGTCCAGCCCTTGAAACATTTCTCAATCACTGCAGTCTTGAGGGACAGGAAATATCCCATTGCCATAGAGACAAGGCAGCTGAGGTCTTGCAGGAAACCCAGGGAGGTACAACAGCTGAACACCCTGGAAGAGGGCAATCAACACTCCACCCTAAAGGACATGGTCAATGTCCTCCTGGCCCTGTCCCATTCCATCAAGTGTGATGACTAGGTTGAAGTGCAAGTAAGCCTTACACCAATGATCTTAGTAGAAGTTATTGTGGTGGAAAAGTCTACCAATCTTGCAATATGGTTTTTGATGGTGTTTTTATTTACTCTCCCTCTCCCTCAGTCTCCTTTCCCCACACCTTCCTCTTCTCTGTAAAATTTCCCCCTTTCCCTCCTCCCTCCCTTCTCTCCCCTCCTCCTCCTTCCCTCCCTCCCTCTCTCCCTCTCTCCCCACCCCATATCTCACCGATGGATGAACTAGGATGGCCCTACTGCAGTTGTGGTTCTTTAGAGATGTAAATTTTGTGGTTATGACAGTTAATCCTTCATCTGATAATACTGAGGTCCTTTGAAATTGTGTGTGTGTGGTGTGTGTGGTGTGCACATGTGCATGTGTATGTGTTGTGAGTGATGTGTGTGTGTGTGTGCTTGTAGGTGTGTAGGTGTGTGTATATGTATATCTATGTTGTCAAAGTAGCATGACATAATTTATTTCAATGATAACCCACCAACCATTGAAACCATTGTGGCTTCTGAGTGTAATGTGGGTGGATACCTCAGTGTGATAAGGGATGTTTGGGAGTCTCATGCATCCATTTACAGCCAGTACAGTATGCCTGAAGTCTGTGACTGTTTATGCCCAGCATTTCTTTCCTTAAACAGTCTTGAAATAAATTGTGATCCATGCAGAACAGTATAGAAGGGAAAGCTAAGACATATGAACTTTTATAACTGTTCACTGTCCACTTTCTTTTTATGCTCCTCCACCCCACCCCCTCACATTCTACAGCTTCTTACAAGACGTACAATTGAACCAAATCATTTGCTCTCACACAATGATGTTGTGTTGTGGACTGAATTAGTAAGTCACACACAGGATGTTTCTATTAAGTAGATGCTTATGTACTGATGGCTTACAAACAATATATATATGTACATGTATGAATACCCCCAGGTTCTGGTAACATGCTATGACACTACTGTATGCCTTTCTTTCCTAACAGGCACTGATTATGGACACTGCCCTGGGGTGTGTATGTGTGTGCTATAATAAGACTGTTGAACGGTACGTAACTTTATTGTAAGGTTGGTACTCGTTTCCATCGATGGTTATGAGCAGTGATTCTTGCTGCGTAAGCGTAGGTTGCTATATTGAAAACAATCTTGTAGTCCCTTTTGCGATCCATGGTATAGTTGATGTCAGTGAAAAACGATTCCTACAAACTCTTTGCCACATCATGTGTGTTATTTCAGAAGTCCTTGAGCGATTAAGCTGAGTCTCTGAGTGTGAATTTTGGTTCTAGAGTTTCGTCCAAGCTGGTTGTGCAGCATGCGAATGAGCTGTACTAGTTTATTTGAAGTCCGGCATATTGATAAAGAAATTTACTTTACCAGCATCATATATATACAGCAACCCTACTGGCTAGCTGGTAAGAATTTGTCTCTCACCTCCATTAATTGAACCCTCAGCACTCAGAAGAACGTTACATTTGCTCTAGATTGTAGTGTGAACAAAGAATTGTAATGTCCCATACATGGGCCAATCGTGTGATGTGAGATACATCGTGTACTTCTAGAACTCTAAACCTCATATACTTGAGCATGTAGTGCAAATCCATCATTAAATACATGTACGTCGCTGCTTCCTAGTTTGTATTATTCGGCTCCAGTATTTATGATCGTTTTGTGTATGCTCTTCTTTTTCGGACGAGAAGAGAATTTATACCCATGCGTTGCTGTGAGCATGATTTCCTCAGCTGGGTTCCATTTACAGGAGCTGAAGTAGCTTCTCTTTGAGACATCATTTAATTCTCAACACCTGTAGAATAAGTATGTCATACATGTACATGTGCATTAAAGCCATACAATAAATTCTTAGGTTCTGTACACAGGTTCACCAGTTGGTAGGTATGGCACAATATTGTAGTCAAAGCTGAATGGTATATGAAGTTGTTACTGTTGTTCAAATACATGCACATCTCAGGCCCGTAGCCAGGGGGGATTGGTCAATCACCCTCCCCCCACAGTCCTATAAATTGATCGTCCCCGCCAGACTTCCTGGCTGGGCCTGCATGTTATGTACATAGTTGTATATTCCCTCCCACCCAATAAATATAATGCGGCTGTGGTACTAGATGAGTTCATACACACCTTGGTAGATTAGGTTGCAGGTATGTGCATAATTTACATTCACCTTGGCAGCTGAACTGTTTTACATTCCATGTAATGCCACCATCTGCGGTATGTGTATGGCCATGAGATGCATGTACTGTGTGACATTAGTCCGTTGATAGCCCTGTGACATCCCTGATAAGGCTACAAATCTGCATCCATTTCTTTGCCTGAATGAATTAGCACATGTATCTACTAAATTAGAATCATTATTTGTGATTTAACCCCACCTTTGTCTCAATGACCGTACTGTCAGGTGTCCAGCTACTTATGGCACTGTATGTCTCCTCAAAGTCCTAGAAAATATATGTACATGTCTATACAGGTGCTGTGCATCACAAGCATAGTGCATATACCTTCCACAATTGAGCTACACGTTGACAGGTTTCAGGAGGAAGGATATTAGGAAATTGTGCTGGCAGTAACGATAGGACCTTTCGTTTTGTGCACCTCCAAGAGACGTCCAGTCAAGCTCTCCTGGCTTCTCTTTCTTCCAGATCTGGAAGGACACACCACAAGACTGGATACTTGCCTGCACCTTTTTAAGTGTTGCTCCTGAAGGAGGTCTGTCTGCTTTCGGGTTGCCCTGATGTCCAATTCCACTGCATATGATATTAGATTTCAATGAGGATGTCCATTATTCGTAGGAACAGGTGAAGCTCATCAGGCACGACATGGTCTAGGTCAATAGATAGGAGTGGTGGGTACTTGACACTGTACTCATTGGTAGCGGCACAAGCTTCGATGTCCTCAATTGACCTTGAGGATGCAGTTTGGAGTGTCCCAACTGCAAAATACAGTGGATAAGATGTGCACAAAACTAGTATGCATTAGATTAGTACATGTATGCAACCAAAATGGATTTAACCATACCGATCACTTGACGGTACCAGACACCAAATGCAGGAATACTTAGAGTTGGCCTGGGCAAACCCCCAAAATAGTAGCAAAAACTATAATTCGATCGTAATGAAAATGTTAGTGATAACATTATAAGTGTAGGCTCATTACCTTCAGATCTCCTCCTAAATAGAACTCAATTCGTAACTCTTCCGCCAACTTGTACACTTTCAAGGCCATTAGTTCTTTGATCTCTGAGAGGACAGGATCAATGCTGCTTCTAGGAGATCGTACTTCTCTGGCATGTTCACCACTGCTATTGTGTGTTATCTATGGGAGAATATTGAACATCACTTATAGCAACCTTGTACAATGCAAACCTTGTGGTGACATACACGTTGTTGGAGGTTAAGTAAGAAAACGACAATGAAAAAGCTGGAGCATCTGCTGAACTTTGCACCATCTCACTCAATTTTACTCGAATCACTTCTTGTCTCCAATCTGGATTTAGTTCCACCTAACAAAACATATGCATGGAATGCAGCATGTTGTATAGTAAAAAACAGCCATATAGTTCAAATGTTGCTTACTAGCTGTTCTATTTCAATCACCTCTCCTTTATAGAACAATATACACCATGATGTGGGTGTGGGTACGCGGTGAATTCTGGTCTTTAATGATTTGTTCTGCTGTGTTCGAACTTCTTTATTGATAGGACCGTGGTGTTGCAGGTAAAATGGACACTCATGATAAATCTCATGACATTAAATCTATCCATCAGATACAATACCTGTGTGAAACGATACATAAGATTAAATTAGAGCTTCAAAAATACACATTACACTAGGCTGGTCAGATTGCTGTTATGCCAAGTCTGAATATTATGAACTATAGAGTAGGAGTGTCAATGTGTGTGTCAGTGTGTGCGACGTGAAGTGCATGTGTGTATGTACGTGTGTGTACAAAACTTGTGGGAGGACCCTAATTTCAGAGGATATGCAATGCTTGTTATACTATGCATATACGATAACATGTACAGTATGTGTACGTGTGTGTGTGCGTGTGTGTGTGTGTGTGTGTGGTGTGTGTGTGTGGTGTGTGTGTGTGTACTGCAATACTTGTGGAGGGGCCTATAACATCAAAGCAGTGCTGAGGTTTGTTTGTCAAAATGACACAGTCACAGTGTACATGTGCATGGTCAGTGGCACAATATGAGGGGAGGGGCTATAACATCAAAGCAATGCTGAGGTTTGTTTGTCAAAACTGACTCTACATTGATAACAGTCATCAGTGTAATGTGAATGTGGTGTGTCAGTTGTGTGTCAGTGGTGTCAGTGTGTGTATGCATGTGTGTGGTGTCAGTGTGTGTGGTGTCAGTGTGTGTGTATTGGCACAATACTTGTACAGTAGGAGGAAGCCTAACTCAAAGCAATGTGTTGTCAAAACGTTTACATCTACATCAGTGTACTGTATGGTGGGTGTGTGGTGTGTGTGTGTGTGACAATGAGTGGGAGGGGCCTATAACATCAAAGCTATGCTGAGGTTTTGTTTATCAAAACTGAACATCTACATCATCAGTGTATATGTGCAGGTGTCAGTTGTGTGTGTACTGATATCCCATGTGAAGGCACCAATGCTGATGTTTTGTTTTGTCAAAACTGACATCTGCCATCGTTGTTGCATGTGTGTGTGGTGTGGTTGGTGTGTTTGTGTGTGTATGCATTTGTGAGCATATAAAACACATCCTGGAGAGAGGTTGCCATCTGTATGTGGTTGTATGCATGTGGCTTCATTGTACTGTATTATGATGTTACCTGCATCAGTTTGGTTCGATCTTCATTTTCAGATGGGGTGGATGGACTGGAGCTGGTGGATGGACTGGCTGGTGGATGGACTGGAGCTGGTGGAGGACTGGAGCGGGGATGACTGGCTGGTGGATGGAATGGAGCTGGTGGATGGACTGGAGCTGGGGGATGGCTGGAGTGGGCCAGATGTGTTGGCTGTGGATGGACTGGAGGTGGATGCAGTTATGGTTGGACGACTGCTGCATACTGTAGTTGGATTGTGACGGGGATTGCAGACGGAACACGTTCCAAATGAAGTTCTGTGGTTTGACGCCAAACTTTCAGCCAACCACAAAACGGATTCAACATTTGCCTGCAGTGTTTTAGCTTTCTTCGGCCTGTCGGGTGGATAACCATCAGTCGTCTACCCTGTTCATTAGGAACGAGGTTCATTGTGTTTCGTGGTGCTGCTTTTGTGCTTGAGCTATTAAAGCTTCACGCAAGATCAATTTCCGATTCCAGACCTTCGCATTTAAGTACACAGTTGCAAAAATCCTCCAGCACGTAGATGTTCATCGTATGGTACCGTCTCACCATTAAGAACAAAAAATATTTGTTTGACCTTCTAAAATGGAGCGCTTTTTTCGTCCAGTAGTTGATCGGTAAAGCGAACGAACCTTACGGCACAATGCTTGCAAGTGAGTTTCAAGTCTTCGCAATTTTCGCGGATTGCAACAGCGTGCTGTATAACGGAGGCATTCAGCACACATATAAGCTTTGCTGATTTTCGTAGTGCCATTTACACAACAGTACATTTGGCACGCTAAGTGTAAGTAGCAGTTCACTATTTGCAGAAATGCGTGCGTTCTTTGTTTTCTTGCTTACCAATAGTAACACACGGAAGATCCTCTCGTCCACGGGAGGGAGGTGGCCCTTGCAGCACCACTGTCATTTCAACGATCGATATGAGAAATGACCATCGTTAACTTATTTATATATTATAGCTGGAGAGCTACCACCGCGCGTATATGAATTAAGTTAATAGCATTAATACACATGTAGAATGAGTAGCGGTCCAGCCTGGAGACTTACACTCGCTGGCATGGGTACTATCCAGTCGAACTGTCGAAGGATTGTAACGCCGAAGAAGGTTAGTATATCGATCGATTAGTTTCTGTGTCATGGGGTCGATCAAAGTAGGGTGAAAAACGCGAGTTCTCGTTCTATGGCAAGACTACCCTAAGGAAGAAGCATCGTGGGTGTCTCACAGAAGTGTCACGCCTGCTTCTTAAGGTGCGTTATACACAGGCCGGCGATTTTAATTTATATTAATAGGGCGTTTGGGTAACCCACATGCAACCATTAATGCGAACGTTTAGACAGTGCAGTCAGTTAGTTTTTCACATCGGTGCTCCTTAACGGCTGGAACTATTAGAAAAAATCGCCTTTCCCTAAAATGCAAACGACGATTTTGATGGCAGATACTTACAAAGAGAATGGTACGTGAAGTACGACCAAAATTGTGTGGGTGTGCTGTTGAGTTCCGATCAAAATGAAGAGTGCATCACTGGGCAAGGTGCAACGCATTCTCCAAGCAGAAAGAAATGCATGTGAAAAAAAACTGTATTTGAACGCTGTACGTGTTTGCGTGAATAAACGTGTTAATTATTCATTGTTTTGGGGGCTACATTTCCTCCGTACCATGTATGTAGTGAATGAATTTACAATCTGAAACCACACCAATCATCATTCATGTACTGTACATTTATGAACCTGATGTGTCTACAGTCTTCGATGTACTTCATATTGGTAGGTCTTTGAGGTGTTGCCAAACAGCGCAAATGACCAGCTCCACTACAAATGTATGCAAGGAAATGGATTGTATGGTCCATGAGATCATGACAAAACACAGAAAAACCATATATACATTTTCATATTATAATAATTATAGACACACACACAAAACACACACACACGCACACACACACACACGCACAACACAAACACCACATAGGAGTGACATCCACTGGCCACCACCTACTCGCATTCTGCATACTACGCAACCTTTTTTAATGCATACACGTTTTAGCCTATAGAGCTCTTTCATCATCTAATTAGTCCGCCATATGGGTGCCCATTTATATGGAGAAGTATGGGCTTACGTTGGTTTAGGGTGACTGTTCAGAGTGCCGTCTAGATATACTATTGTGCTTCTAAACACATGATTTTACTTGAGCCCTCATAGCGTGAGTAACTTAAACAAAGAGTACAATACCCGAGCATAAGCCCATACATTCCATAGTAAACCAAGCACCAATTTGATTGACATAAAAAACAATTAACGCAATAAAGCCTATGCGTCATGTGACCATGAAAGAGCTCTATTCATGGACCTTAGTACTTACATGACATCAAGCTTCGACAGGACTGAGAACGAGGGAAGTACATCTTGCCTAGGGAAAAACGTGAGCTACAATATTACAGGGGGCTGTAATACAGTAAGAGTGTTACTGACATGGATCGGTCATGCACCAGTATCTAAGTTATCTCGGCTGATCAACACCTGGCTGTATTCTGTGGCCGTGTGCACCATTTTGAATTTTTATATCAGTTGAGACTTTCACAGCAGGCTGCTTCAGTCGCATACCGTGAGTCTAGTCAACGCATGCATGCATGCATGTCATTGTAGCACTAGTTAATTAATTATGCAAACGGGAGTGTACAGATCACACATTTCACTTGTCACACCTAGGTGGGTGCCCTGCACACATAGAGACACTAGAGTGTGCCCTATGGTGTGATGGCATTTGGTGTGCTTCACACGCATAGTGAGCTATGAGGCCTTCACAGGGGTACACAAGCTATGATGCCTTCATATGGGTACATAGCTATGATGCCTTCACATGGGTACACTAGCTACAGAGTATGATGCCTTCACATGGGTATATACAACAGGCTATGGTGCTTCACATGGGTCCTTGGCTATGGTGGCTTTCACATGGGTA
>JABACO010000037.1:0-184218 GCA_013339895.1 Ephydatia muelleri | reverse complement strand
GTGTAATCTGTGTTTGTGTGCCTATAAGATTCATTCTAGTTTATGATTGCAACTTGTCACATCGGTACCAGAGAATGGCTTTAGCAAGCCTTACTATTAGTGTGCCGAAGTGTTCTCGTCGCATGCCACCGAGTGGTTTCAGCACTTGACATATGGCATTCACAGCTGGAAAGATGAGGTGAATGCAGTCAAATTGCCAATCAGGGGGGAAGCACTTGCCGCTTGGTTTAATCTTAGCAAAGAGGAACAAAAGGTGTACACAACCACATGTACATGTAAACTACTGGTGGAGGCGCTGATGCCAATTGGGTTTACCTTTTTAAACAAGTTCCATAGTCATAGGCCTCTGCCAGAGGAATCGCTCCCTCTGTTCAGCCACGAATCGGAAAACATGATGATTGAACCACACAGTGCGCAATCACATCACTTTGTTGTTGGTACTGTTGTATGTCAGCAAGCAACTGTGGGCGGTCAGAAAACAACTCAACAGTCCAGCGTGCTAAGCTGTTGATGTCTCTGGAAGAGCAGCAACAGATAGCAGCCACTACACACATGCAAACTCCAACACAGTTGAGCAAGTCATGAACCAGAAGATTGACCGACTTACGGAGCAGGTAGCAGCACTGTTGGTACAAGTACAGTAGTCCAATGGCAGGAGGTTCCAGAGTCAAAAGACAGCCTCAATATGGACAACCACCTCATCATTTTAACTGCTAGGCATGGCTGTATTGCGTCTGAGGGACACTCTATTGTGGTGCCTGCGCACAGCAGCAAACATCCTGCATGAGGATAAACGCAACTAGAGAACTAGTGGCAGTAAAGAGCAAAGTAACAACAATAGGAGGGAGCACTGGCAGGAATGCAGTAGAAATAATGTTGATCCATTTTAATTCTGAAGCATGAAATAGCAGCACCAATCCAGGGATAGTAGCTCTTCAATAGGTGTCTGGACTGCAACTGATGTCAGCAGTGGTGATCGTTGGAGACTTGGTGACATCACACAATTTCATTGTGGTCAGGATCTCATTACACCTTTCATTCTGGTGCAGACTTTTTCCAAAGGCATAGCTACTCCTTGATTTCATTATTACTCCAGTTACTGTAACCATCATGTTCAAGATACCCAGTGGGAAGCAGATCATCCACCAAAGGAGTCGGTTAGAAATATTGCGGACTGAAGAACATGTCTTCCAGAAAATGTAGTCCTAATAGTTAGATGCATGTATTGCAAACACTAGTACCTTAAGTCTTTTCATTGTTGAAATTGAAATAAAAAACCTTTTCTACAGTATGCAATAAGCAGCATCTCTAGGACCTATAATAAATCACATGTCCTCATTTAGTTTTAATCAGGATGTAGCGAAATGAATGTAGACAAAAGTCCAAAAACTTTAATCCCAATTTCCAATTTTCATTTCAGTTGTGTATTCAGGAGCCAAGGAATTATATTTTTCAAATTTCCCATTTGTGATTAGAAAAATTTCACCTTGCATTAGCCAAAATATTTGTGCCTAAACATTAATATTTTATACGAATGCATATGTTTATGAGACATGCACATAGAAGAAAACTTTGTAAGTAAAAATGAAAGGTGGGAAAATGTGTGTTGATTTGACATGGACTGACCCAGTGGTAGTTTGTTGTTCAGAACTATCATCATTGTGTAAAACATCAGTGTATCATATCTTATAGAGAGCAGCGAGGTAAATTCTACTTTTGAAATTATTAATAATTTTATTAGCCTGAAAACTGAAATCAAAGGAATTTGTTTAGTTTTGTTTTTGGTTGTTGTAGTTTTTTGTTGTTATGATTATTGCTGTGATACTGCTGTTTGTGGGGAGGGCGGGGTTGCCATATATGCATCCTGCTGAGTGATTAAGGGGATAACACTAAGATGATGATAGCATTAGTATATGACATTTTGGTAGGGTCCACCCCCAACATGCTCTGACTTCGAAATAAAATGAGTACCTAAACGAAACCATATATGAATTTTGATCAATTTCACAAGGCTGATCTCAATGCATTGCATTTATCTATTACCACATTTTTATTTTTAAACATGTCAGATATGGTGTACATGTGTGTGTGTGTGTGGTGTGTGTGTGTGTGTGTGTGTGTGTGTGTGTGTGTGTGTGTGTGTGCATGTGTGTGTATTGTTTATGGAACAAATATTGGAGTCCTGTTGAATAAGCACAACAATTGTTTTGAGGTGCTTGGTTTAGATATGATTCCTGAGTGATACCATTATGTTACGAGTAGTTCCTAGCCATCATTTTGAAATACTCCTTCAATGGTTTGCTATGACAGCCACTAGAGCGAAATGCTTCAAATTGTAAATATGAAAAGTGCACTTCAAATCAACCAACTTCTCCTTATACAGTTAGTTATCAGTGCTAATATATGTAATCTAGTAAATGAGTTATTTTATGTGCACACACAAAATGGGCAAAATATAGCATTGCTCAGAGGATACAAGTGTTTTGTTTTCGGATGATCACTTTTATTGATATCATGCACTTAAGCAATGTTTGTTGAACCTTTTCCTTTTTCAAAAGACAATATTGTATCTGCAATAAATAAATAATTCACTTGCTTTTATATTAGGAACATGGACATTTCAACCCAACTATGCAAATACTCCTGAGCCATGTGCATATTTTCATTTGTGAACCTTGGAGGTGGCCAAATTATGAAAATTGGTGGAAATGATGGACGAGCAGACAAGACCACTAATATAGTAAATTCTTGATCTTAATATAAAGGTAAGAAGCAGTGTAGTGAGATTACATTTAATCATGCAGCCTTATTGATGTGTCTGCACGATCTGGGAATAATTCCCATATTGAATGTTTTCGTTGTGAGTAAATGCTATGCCTGAAATTAAATCTTATAGTTTGCGAGATTTCATTTGTAAATGACAATGAGTGTCACAAATATATAGTGTCAGTCTTTGCAATCAAATAGAAGACTGCTTTTTGGCAAACTCCTATCCTTAAAATCTATTTCTTCCAATTGCTTCACATAAACATGAGAACATGAAATGAATGATACTAAAAGCAAGTGTGTTGTTTTAACTTAATGAAGAAAAATAAAACTTATGCTGTAGTCCAATGCTGACTGAAGACAAGATCATAGAATGATGTAAAATCGATAAATTTCAATTGGGCAATGTGAGAGTAGTTCATACAATTCTTGATTTATCAATGAGAAAATCAAATTGCCATGCAAAATATTTTCTATTACTAAACTAGTTCTTAAAATTGTAGAGCATCAAGTTAGTTGACCTACTCATGCTAAAAGTGCACAAACATCACAACAAGAAGACTTTTTTGTGAACTAATGTGAAAACTGTACATGTGTATGTCTTTTTGAATATTCTAAGCACATCACATGCAAGGCTTACGACAGCAGTATAACAAATGTTCTTATGATTGTCTACAAATATTTAGTACAGTAGTTAGACACATTGAGCTGCATTTTTATGCAATTCTGCCCTTGTATTAAGACATCTACAATGCACTTACAGTAGGGCCTTCTCAACTCAGACATTTAGGTGGATGTTAAAGAGTATGGGGGTTGGGCGGAAGGGAGGGGGGAGGGGAGGGGTTATACATAATATTATACATAATACAAGGCCAAACTAATACATTCAAATTTCAATGACATTATTCAGTGGGCTTCATTAACTGAGTGCAATCTGTTGGTTAACAAATATATATATAGAAGCATGTAGCAATGTGATGAGCTTTGTTCCAGACATAGCTGACAGAGCAGCCAAATCAGACATTTATACGGCAAATGGGAGTGTATTTGTTGGCTGGATCAATTTAGAGGAGGACTGGGGATAGGGTGTGGGTGGGGTAGTGGCATACCTGACCCAGTGCTTAGCTAGCCTTGCCAGTCAGAACAATGTGATTTTCACTGCACTTGTATTCCATTTTTACTTCAAATCATAATAGTTTACAGACCAGATAATATCAAGAGATGAAAATGTTCCTGTAGCAGTGTAACTGGTTCTTTAGTTAAATCAATTAAGGCCATGTTTTCTAGGCATGTGCCTATTGAAATAATTAAATGGCTCACTGACTAGTGCTGTTATAATAGAGATGTCTGAAGTGTATTTTTGTGTGGAGCAATGCAAAGAAAATTATACCATAGTGTACTGTGCCCTCTGATCTTTCATACTATGTGTGTTTTAGCCAAGTGACCTTAGTATAGTATCACCACTGTAGCACATTTTCTGCTCATTAATGTTGGTCATGTGGTGGTATTCCTAAATATTTATTGATTGTACTCTACACAGGAATGGTGTGAAATTACAATACAATCATCACGATATAAAGGAGGAGATTGTGCCTCAGCCAATCTGTTGAGGTTGAGCACACCTCGAAAAACCACATTTAATCCTGGGGGGATGGCAGGGATGGAGATGTCATAAAAGACATGTGGTTGGGTACAAATCATGAGGACACAATTTGGAAATTTGACCAAAAAAAATTTACCAGTGTAAGTTCTAAATCTAATACATATTATAGGGTCAGTTTCCGAGAAAATGAAAAGTGGCGTTATATATTAAGTGATAAAAATGCTTCACGTTTGAATCGCTAAAACTTCGTAACGGTTTAAGCTATCAACTTCTACTTTCGAACACTTCGTGCCACACACTTCTCTACGAAAATCGATTTTGGTGTCTTACCCTTGCTCCTTGCCGAGTTGCAAGGCAAATACCCCGAGGGGTTCAAAATCCAGGTAGCTCCGGCAGGAATGTCCAAATCACTTCAAAATCGATATGCACATAAAGGAGTCCTGTCACTATTGATTTTGCAGATCGTTGATTTTTACCTCTTCCGTTATGGAGATACAGCAATGCAAAGTAAGTCCTCGTTTTCCCGATCGATCACGCCTTTCTCAGTCCCTGAACCGCTTCCATTCTCCCGAGTACAGAGTAAAGGCACGAATCGAGCGGGAAATGTGGACATTCCTGCAGGGAGCTACCTGGATTTCGAACCCCATGGGGTATTGTTCCTTGCAACGTTGGCAAGGAGCAAGGGTAAGACACCACAGTTGATTAGAGAGTCTAAGTGGTGTGGCACGAAGCGTTCGAAATAGGAAGTTGATAGCTTAAACCGTTATGGAGTTTTAGCGATTCAAACGTAAAGCATTTTTATAATTTTTTATATTATAAGTGCCACTTTTCATTTTCTTGGAAACTGACCACATATATATGGGACAGTTCACGAGAAAATTGCACCACTCATATATTAAAATGTTATAAAAATGCATTGCGGGTGATCGCTAACCTTCCCAACGGTTAACGCTATCGACTCCTATTTTCAACACTTCATACTACACCATTTCACTACGGGAAAACTTATTTTGGGGCCTTGCACTAGTTCCTTGCTGATGCTACAAAGTCCGATACCCATGGGGTTCAAAACCGCCACATCTTCAGCTAGGAGAGTTTAAATCGCTTCAAATTCAGTATGCAGTACAGGGGTCCTGTTGCTATTGATGTGTTTAGTTCGTTAATTTTTACTCCATCCGTCACGGAGATAAGCTGTGCAAAGTTAATGCACATTTCCCGCTCGATTGCACCATTTTGCATGCAACCCGTGTTCCATTCCCCAATCCACAATAAATTTGATAACTTCTTTGTTCCGCCCATTTTCTCCCTTAAACTAAGCTAGCCGTTCCCAACTGTTTTGTCTCACTCAGGCAGTGATTTTATGCGGGAAAGTTAAAGAAGAAGAACGCTGCTCAGTTCAGACGATCGTACCAAATTAACGGACCCAAGTGAATGGTTGCAGTATAACCTTGCGCCTCCCACGTCGCCGGCAGTATTCAAATCGGCAGGCGTAAGGCTATTGCTAAGCACTCACATCATCCTCTAGTCGTGTATAAAGCTTTCCTATTTGCCATCATCTTGCTAAAATCATCGTCTTATATCTGCCACGCCCACTCGGCTACGATTGCAATGATTTCGGTCTCACAACTTTCAGCTCACACATAGTACATGAACTCATGCTGGCTCCCACTTGTGCACACTTGCATTGTTGCGTACATGGCCCTGTACACTATCGTATGGCATATTTTCTTATACAAACCACACACACACACACCACACACACACACACACACACACACCACACACACACACATGTACAGCGTACTTGCACACACCAGTTATACATGTGGCAAACAATACACCTGTCTGATGATGGTACAAACACTCTCACTCACAAACATTGTCATATGCACATGTACATGTATTCTATTCAATTCAGCTGATTGCATTTCATTTGTGTACCAAGCTTGCATAACACACATGACAACAACACACAGACACACACATGCACACACACACACACATGACATACCACAACAGACAACAAATGCACACACAGACCACTAACGCACACACACATGACATACACACACAGACACACAAATGCACACACAGACACACTAACGCACACATACACACACACACAGGCACACACAGACACATGACATACACACACAAACACACAAATGCACACACAGACACACTAACGCACACACACACAGACACACACATGACATACACACAGACGCATACAAGCACACACACACAGACACACTAATGCACACACACACTCACACAGACACCCACACACACACGACACACTAACGCACGCCACACACACACAAACGCACAGACACACACATGAATACACACAGACGCATACAAACACACACACAAACGCACACACACACACTAACGCACAGACGCATACAAACACACGCACACAGATACACAGACACACACATGGACACACAAACACATATGACAACACACACACACGCACACACACACATGGAAATACACACTAGCACACACAGACACACATGCACACACACATGCATGAAATACTACTAGCACACACATGCACACACAGGCACACAGACACACATGCATACACACAGACGCATTCAAACACACACACCAGACACACTAACGCACACACACACATGACATACACACAGACGCATATAAACACACACACACACAGATACACAGACACACACATGGACACACAAAACACGACACACATATGACAAACACACACACGCACACACACACGTACACACACACACATGGAAATACACACTAGCACACACAGACACACATGCACACACACCACACAGCACACACATGCACACACAGGCACACACAGGCACACATGACATACACACACAGACACACAAATGCACACACAGACACTAACGCACACACACACAAACGCACACAGACACACACACGACATACACACAGACACACATGGACACAGACTCACACACACGAAATTCACAGACACACACATGCACAGACACACGACAGACAGACACACAGACGCGGGCACACATGGACACCAAGCATGGACACACATGCACAGACACACACATGCAGACGCACAACATGCACAGACACAACACGCACACAAGATGCACACATGCCATACACACACAACAGACACACAGACACACAGCACACAGACACACGCACGAATAACACCACACACCTACAGACACACACATGAAATACACAGACACGCAGACATACATGCACACAGACTCATACAAAAAATTCATATAGACACACACACGAAATACACATAGATACACACATGCAGACACACATGCACACACATGGACACACAGATACACACACGACATACACACAGACACCACATATACAGACACACATGTAGCTACATGTACCTATGTACCGTCTCTAAAGTGTGAGCTCTATGTCATATACTCCCAAAGATTAGTCCTCAGCCCCCATAGGATTGGTGTCCAGTACCACTGTATGCATGTGGCAAAGTATATCACTGTATTCACCACAGCACTGGGCCCATGGTACAATATTAAAAAGTGTGTGGGGGAAGGGGGGGGGGGTGGTGACTTTCTTTGAGCAAAATGAATAATTAATATACAAGTCTACATGTAGAGATGCACGAATTTTCATGATGCATACGATGTTGTCATCGAAAAAGTTGTTGTCGGCTATCATTCCTTGATGAGATTTACACAGTTGGCCAAAAATTGTGGTGTGTGTGTGGAGGGTCCCTGCAGCAACGTGCATAAGACTTTAAGTTCTTACACACTCACATCCATCTTTTTGTAGTTAAGTACATTGTGTAATAAAGCTTTCCTGTTTGGCAAAAATCCTTGATCCTTGAACAATTCTTATCATTCTTTATGCCTCCACTACTCAGCTAGGTGGCTTGTGTACCAGTTGCAGAGACTTGAGTCTCTCTTTGCCCATACAATATTTAGCTCACACAGAGTACATGAACATGCCCTCAGGTTGGTTCACACACCCTGATGTGTGTATATGTAGTGCAAATGCGTCTGTACATCCTGAGCACACACACACACACACACACACACCACACACAACACACACCCACAACACACCAATATCTGTGTGTTTCCTCTGTATTGTTGCAAGCAGACATAGACTCTTCTCTCATCTAGCACTCTGTACAAGTGCTCGTCTGACCTGTAAAAAAGCCTTTTCGGAGTACAGTATAATGAATATCGTTACTAGCTTGCAAAATCGATATGTCTGTGTAAACTTACCTGACCACGATCTGCAACGATAAGAGAGGTACAATAATTTCATCGCAGGTATCACAGGCCTACTGTTTTCATCAGCACAATGTTGTGTGTCCCATGTCGCACTAATTGAATGCAGCGAATTAAACGAGTGTACATGAACTCAGTGCTGTTCCTCACTATAAGTACAAAGTATGTAGTGCCTTGCTATAACCTTACGAGTAGTCATTTAATTACTGCATACAAATTAGTACAGTGCGACACGCAACACTGTGCTGCCTCTTCTAGTTGAAGAGGATGTACCACGCAGTTTTTTTTTGAAGGGCGATGGTTCTGCCTGGCGATGAATTACCCTATCATTGCTGATTGTGGTAGGTGCAGGGCCCTGGTAAGTTTACACAGACACAATGGATAGCAATATTCATCATTCCACGAGCACTCAGAAGCCTCTTGAGCTTGTTTGCTAACCATTGCATGCATATCTTTACATGTATGACTTGTCCCTTGTCAGGGGACAGTCCTATAAGGACACAATGTATGCATAAAGGACCACTCCTATGACACTACAGTGTACACGTTGCTACATGTACCTACATGTGTAGACATGTCTCATGGTCTCATGAGCTGTTCAATGGATAGATCAAAAATGCATGTGCAGAGAAGGCATTCAGTGAGAGAAAATGTGTGTACCATCATTATCAGAGAGCACTACTGTTTTTTTCCACATGAACAACAGTGTGTGCTTTGTGTAACACGTGTCTGTGCACATGGCGAGTCTGTGTGTGCGTCTGTGTGCATGTGTGTATCTGTATGTGTGTCTGTGTGTATTGTGTGGTATCGTGAGTGTGTGTCTGTTGTGTCTGTGCATGTGTGTATCTGTTGTGTGTCTGTGTATTGTGTGTATCTGTGAGTGTGGTCTGTTGTATCTGTGCATGGTGTCTATATGTATTTTGGTGCGCGAGTCTGTGTGCAAGTCTGCGTGTCTGTGTGTTTCTGTGTGTATGTGTCTGTCGTGTGTGTATGTTCCTGTGTGTCTGTGTATTTCGTGTGTGCCTGTGTATGCATGTGTGTCTGTGTGTGCTAGTGTGTATTTTCATGTGTGTGTGCATGTGTGTGTGTGTTTGTCATATGTCTGTGGTGTGTTTTGTGTGTCCATGTGTGTCTGTGTATCTGTGTGTTGTATGCGTCTGTGTGTATGTCATGTGTGTGTCTGTGGTGTGTTAGTGTGTGTGTGTGTGTGTTTTTTTGTATGTGTCTGTGTGTATGTCATGTGTGTGTCTGTGTGTGCGTTAGTGTGTCTGTGTGTGTGTGTTTGTATGCATCTGTGTGTATGCATGTGTGTCTGGTGTGTGCCTGTGTGTGCATGTTATTTCATTCATGTGTGTCTGCATGTGTGTCTGTGTGTGCTAGTGTGTATTTCCATGTGGTGTGTGTATGTGTGTGTGTGTGCGTGTGTGTTTGTCATATGTGTCGTGTTTTGTGTGTCCATGTGTGTGTCTGTGTATCTGTGTGTGTGTATGTTTGTATGCGTCTGTGTGTATGTCATGTGTGTCTGTGGTTAGTGTGTCTGTGTGTTTTGTATGTGTATGTCATGTGTGTCTGTATGTGCATTTGTGCGTTAGTGTGTCTGGGGTGTGTGTTTGTATGCGTCTGTGTGTCTGTGTGTGCATGTGTGTGCTAGTGTGTATTTCATGCATGTGTGTGTGCATGTGTGTCTGGTGTGTAGTGTGTATTTCCATGTGTGTGTGTGTGTACGTGTGTGTGTGTGCGTGTATGTGTTTGTCATATGCGTGTCGTGTGTTTTGTGTGTCCGGTGTGCTGTGTATCTATGTGTGTGTGTTTGTATGCATCTGTGTGTATGTCATGTGTGTGTCTGTGTGTTCTGTGTGTGTGTTGTATGCGTCAGTGTGATGTCATGTGTGTGTCTGTGTGCGTTAGTGTGTCGGTGGTGTATGTCATGTGTCTGTGGTGTCTGTGTGAGTGTGTGTGCGCGTTAGTGTGTTGTGGTGTGTTGTATGCGTTGTGGTATGTCATGTGCGGTCTGTGTGTGCGTTTGTGTGGTGTAGTGTGTCTGTGTGTGCATTTGTGTGTCTGTGTGGTATGTCATGTGTGTGTGTGCCTGTGTGTGTGTGTGCGTTAGTTGTCTGTGCATTGGTGTGTGTGTGTGCGTTAGTGTGTCTGTGTGTGTGTGCGTTAGTGTGTCTGTGTGTGCATTTGTGTGTTGGTGTGGTGCGTTAGTGTGTCTGTGTGTGCATTTGTGTGTCTGTTTTTTGCATTTGTGGTCTGTGTGTGTTAGTGTGTCTGTGTGTGCCTGTGTGTGCATGTGTGCTAGTCTGTATTTCATGCATGTGTGTGTGCATGTGTGTGTGTGCTAGTGGTATTTCCATGTGTGTGTGTGTACGTGTGTGTGTGTGTGTGTCATATGGTGTTGTGTGTTTAATTTTGTGTGTCCATGTGTTGTCTGTGTATCTGTGTGTGTGTTGTATGCGTCTGTGTGTAGTCATGTGTGTGTCTGTGTGCGTTTGTGTGTGTGTGCGTTAGTGTGTCTGTGTGTGCATTTGTGTGTGTGTGATGTCATGTGTGTGTGTGTGTGCATGTGTGTGTCTGTGTGTATGTCATGTGTGTGTTATGCAAGCTTGGTACACAAATTGAAATGCAATCAGCTGAATTGAATAGAATACATGTACATGTGCATATGACAATGTTTGTGAGTGAGAGTGTTTGTACCATCATCAGACAGGTGTATTGTTTTGCCCATGTATAACTGGTGTGTGCAAGTACGCTGTACATGTGTGTGTGTGTGGTGTGTGTGTGTGTGTGTGTGTGTGTGTGTGTGGTGTGTGTGTGGTGTGTGTTGTGTTGTTGTATAAGAAAATATGCCATACGATAGTGTACAGGGCCATGTACGCAACAATGCAAGTGTGTGCACAAGTGGGAGCCAGCATGAGTTCATGTACTATGTGTGAGCTGAAAGTTGTGTGAGACCGAAATCATTGCAATCGTAGCCGAGTGGGCGTGGCAGATATAGACGATGATTTTAGCAAGATGATGGCAAATAGGAAAGCTTTATTACACGACTAGAGGATGATGTGAGTGCTTAGCAAATAGCCTTACGCCTGCCGATTTGAATACTGCCGGCGACGTGGGAGGCGCAAGGTTATACTGCAACCATTCACTTGGGTCCGTTAATTTGGTACGATCGTCTGGAACTGAGCAGCGTTCTTCTTCTTTAACTTTCCCGCATAAAATCACTGCCTGAGTGAGACAAAACAGTTGGAACGGCTAGCTTAGTTTAAGGGAGAAATGGGCGGAACAAGAAGTTATCAAAATTTATTGTGGATTGGGAGAATGGAACACGGGTTGCATGCAAAAATGGTGCAATCGAGCGGGAAATGTGCATTAACTTTGCACAGCTGTATCTCCGTGACGGATGAATAAAAATTAACGAACTGAACACATCATAGCAACAGGACCCCTGTACGTGCATACTGAATTTGAAGCGATTTAAACTCTCCTAGCTGAAGATGTGGCGGTTTTGAACCCCATGGGGTATCGGACTTTGTAGCATCAGCAAGGAACTAGTGCAAGGCCCCAAAATAAGTTTTCCCGTAGTGAATGGTGTAGTATGAAGTGTTGAAAATAGGAAGTCGATAGCGTTAAACGTTGGGAAGTTATAGCGATTCACCCGCGATGCATTTTTATAACATTTTTATAATATATGAGTGGTGCAATTTTCTCGTCCCATATAATGTTATAATAATTATAATTGTTTTAATATATTTTACAAAACCATAAGGACATTGGTATGCTCCACAGATGTGCAGTGAAGTAAGACATGTTTGCACTAGAGGATAAATACTAATTTTGACTGATCTAGTGTCACTTCATTTCTAGATTAACCACATTGTATTTGTTATTACATAAGAATATGTGAATGCTGCCTTGAACAAGTCATCACTACTGTGGTCCTTTTTGCTAGCTGTGCACTATTGGTTTCTTAAATTCCATTCAATGGCATGATACGGACTCAGTTGCTTATAAATTACTACTACTGGTTTGAAGCTACATGTACATGTATTAAACAAACTTGCAAGTCAACTTATATAAGGCTCTGAATGTACAAGTATATGCAGTGCTCCGGATGAAAAGCTGTCAAAACGTTTTTTTACTATTTTGCTTATATTTTTAAATGCTTCATGCTGTGGGCATGGAATTACACTTTCACATTCCTCTATCACTTCTGTGAAGGTTATAGGTGACGCTTGGTTTGACATGCCTTTTTCAATCATCTTGCTAGGAATGTAATCACAGCTGCTATACATGTATTATTGAGTTGGTGCCTAAAGTCAAACCGATTGGGAAGATTTATGCATTTTTCAAAGTTGTTCAGGTTTCACTTTATGTCTGAAAATTATTTGTTATACATTAGTGAAGAAGTCTGATGTGCTCCTTGATGTGCAAATCGTACACAATATGTATGGTGTGCACAATCTTTGTATCCGGGCAAAAGTTAAACCACTGTCTGTCTAACAACACAGTCCAGTGGTAGACCAGCTTTAATTGCTGACCTAAGCATACGAGGAGTGGGCAGCCACAAACTGTGGCGTTGCTAGATGTTCGTGTCGTAGACACTGACGCCCAGTCTTATGCTAGTCGCACTGTCGATGCTGTGCTATGTTCAGCAGAACAGGAAAAGAAAAGAAAATACTCAGCAGCTGTTGAAGATAGACGTGCTTCATTTACACCCATTTGTAGTCTCTGTAGATGGAGTCTTGGGTCACGATGCACAACACCTGATGAAGCGCCTGTGTGACCAAATTGCGGTGAAGTGGGAGAAGTCACATTCTGAAGTAATGGGATGGGTTCGTGCCAGAATGGCTTTTGCTATATTGCGTGCAACAAACCTTTGCTTGCGGGGATCTAGGGTAAAATGGAGAAGTGGACATGGCATGGATGATGGAGCTGGCCTTCCTCATTTTCCTCACTGATATTTTCCAAAAGCGCACATTCAATGCAATTATTAATTTATTTATTTATTTATTTTTGTCTAAGTGTATGCTGTGTACTATAAATTCTGCAGTTATAAACACAGAACACATAGTTGCTTAATAAATTAAATTAAAAAATCAATAGGCTGATACTCTCTCTTTTCTGTTGTTTAACACTGTCCAACATGACACCACTGGGTAGGGTTAGTTGAGCGACCCCCCCTTTTTTAGCTCTACGAAGAAACATACTTGAATTATGTTAACAGATATTGACATTAAGTGTAATGACTAGCTTTATGTCCTACATAAGGATTTTGTTTCATTAAACTTTGCCAAAGTGATTAATCTTGTCTTTATTCATTACGATATAATATTCAAAAATAAAAATTTTGATGATCAGAGTGAAATTCTGTTTTTGTGGTTTGTACTTTCATAATTTCTACACATGACAATGTTCCTGTTTCAGTCTTGGGTGTTTGAAAGTACAAGTATGCAGCTAAATGTATAATGAATTATATACATGTACGTAGCTTCCTTTTATGAAGCTTTGCTCTTTACTGGAACAGTTAGGTTAGTTGAGCCGTTTGCAAAAGGGTAAGTTGAGCCTTTGCCTAGGGTTACACATTGTGTTGTAGGCCTAGGCCTAGGGTTAGGTTATATTTCAAAATTGGTTATAAGCATTAAAGCATATTTGTTTGCAAGCTTTATAAACTAAAAGTCCACCTCTGCCTTGATTTAGTACATGCATGTCATGTGATGTACCTTAAACCTTCGTTTTTGCTGTGTACAGTGTATGCACTTTGATTTAACAATGATAAAATATACTGCACTACAGCATTTAGATGTAGGCCTACTTATGCTAGCGTGTGCACATAACTTTGGCTTATGGCAGCATATGGCTCAGCTGACCCATGTACCTGGCAAAACTGACCCACTTGGCTGGGTTAGTTGTGTAATTTGACACTTGTTGATTTTTAATAATGTCCTTTCCCTCACAACTCCAGTCTCTAATATTCCCATGACATGTACCCAAGTGATACCCCTTCCTAACCCTAAAATGGCTCAACTAACCCACTCCTCCCCTATCGCATGAACTGTTAACCTTTTTAGCTTTTTTAAAATATGCATGTTCACAAAGGTAGTACTCTATAAATTAATACATATAAGTTATATAATTATTTAAATTATTTTATACAGCACTACCTTTGTAAGGTGCATAATTATGCTAAAAACATTAACACCATATCCGTTCCACTTATTAGCATTTGTATTTCTGACATCAAAATCCAATTGGCTAATTCGTCATTTGTCTTAGCACTAGATGTTGTAGACTTCAGCTACAAGGTCTTTTCAGAACCAAACAAGTGTAGTATCAGACCAAACCACAGAACACCAGCGGTATCAAATACATGTCAGCCTACTGATATTGTTAATTTAAGCAATTATGTGTTCTGTGTTGTTTAGACTGCCATGTTCGACTGCTGTGTTCTGTGTTGTTTAGACTGCTGGTTCTGTCCTTAAGTCGAACTACAGGTACATGTAGAACGACCTTGAAAAATGCATAAATCAGAACCGATCTTCCCAACCAGTTTGATTTAAGGTACCAACTTACTCATACAATTATAAAGCAATCGTGATGTTTCTAAAAAAAAAAAAAATTCAGCCCTTAATTATATTCCTGGGAATTATGATTCTGTTTTTAAGGATTGTTTACAGATTGTCACATTTGTGTATGTTTTAAAGCCACAATTACCTTTACAAAATTGTTTGTGAAATTTCCATGCCAATAGCATGAAGCATATATATTGTTTTACGTTTTGGCAGCTGGGTCATTTCATGTCAAGTCAGCCAACATATACTGTTCCAAATTTGGCTCAATTTTTCCTTATGTATTGGTTCATATGAGTTCACATTTCCCAATATTGTATGTTCATAACCTTAATGGTTGTAGGATAACACAACATTGAATAATTAATTACTTGCTGATAAACTCAACTTTGCAATGCAATAACCTCATCCACACTACGAGTACAGTTACATGTTGGGTATCATATCAGAGATCATGATACCTAGAATCAATGTATGATAAGCATTTTGGGAAATGAAAGGGTTAAATAGACATGGTTCCACAGCACTGATTACATAATTACTGTATGAGAAGGTTGATAATCATCAATAAATTTAACCACATTAAGTGGAAACCTAAGCTACACCTTTCTACAAAATAAAAATGTTGATTATCAATAACCCCTGCTCTCAGTGAATTGTTTTATGCTTGGCAGCCATTTTGGGTTGATATAACAGAGAGGCGTTACAATATAACCACTTTTATCAAAACCAATTTAACAACCTTGGTACTGTTGTTAAATTGGTTATGACAACTGTGGTTATATTGTTATATAACCTACTCTTGTTATATCAACCCAAAATGGCTGCCAAGCATAAAACAATTCACAGAGAGCAGGGGTTATTGATAATCAACGTTTTTATTTTGTAGAAAGGTGTGTAGTATAGTAGGTTTCCACTTAATGTGGTTAAAGGTATTTGATGATTATCAACCTTCTTCATACAGTAATTATGTAATCAGTGCTGTGGAATCATTGTCTATTTAACCCTTTCATTTCCCACCAAAATGCTTATCATACATTGATTCTAGATATCATGACCTCTGATATGATACGCAACATGTAACTGTATTCGTAGTGTGGATGAGGTTATTGCATTGCAAAGTTGAGTTTATCAGCAAACTAATTAATTATTCAACGTTGCATATTCCTACAACCATAAAGGTTATGAACATACAAAATTGGGAAATGTGAACTCATATGAAGACCAATATATATGGAAAAATTGAGCCAAATTTGGAACATGAGGTGCATATGTTGGTTGACTTGACATGAAATGACCCAGGCTCTTTTTATCTGGAACACTGTATTTTATTACTTCTGAGTTTCAATTATTCAAAAATGGAATTTACCTCTTCAATGTTTGCATAGTTACATGTGTTTTACAGTGGTTCTGAAAGCTAGACATCTTGCACCTGATCTGTGAAAAATGGTTTAAACAACTCAGCACATGTGGTGTAAAGCAAAGTTGCATGACACTGAAGGATTAAGTAAATGTCAACTTAATACTCTGTCAACTGCACTGTTTGATGCCAAAAGCTGACAGCAACTGCAGTCTCATGAATTATTTGAAGCTACCATATTTGTATTTAAATGCCAAGTGTAACTATACATGTATCATATCACTGTGAGTATTAATACCTACCTGTCTACTGTGAGTATTAATACCTACCTGTCTATTGAATAATATTAATCTATGCAATATGCTTGCTTCATACAAAAACGTTCTTATCATTTTCATTAACTGCAGCAAGAACTTTGGAAGGAGCGTGCCTATCACACATCTAGTACAATTGAGATGGACTCTACACATATCAGAGTCATTGTGTTTGGAGGATATTCTGATTGCCCAGATACAAAAAAGCCTGAAAAATATCCTATGCTGTCAGACACCTTTGTTTTCGACATTAGTAAGTATTCATTGTTGCTGTTGCATTAGTGCTTACATTTCATTATTTTGATTCATACAAAATGTGCATTTGTTTGTTTTAATCATGAGATTTTCGTCCATCGTATATTACATGGATTGCTCCTATAAACACTTCCACTAGAGATCAACATTCCATTTGAAATTACATTTTTTTTTTTGTGATTTGTTCCATATAATAACGCTTACACTATTTAATGTTTTTCCTTGTGTGCTTGTTATTGTGTATTTTTGTTGCTGTTTTTGTTATTATTGTGATGAACTGTCTTTTTGGTACTGACAAAAATTTTTGCTGTACTTATATTGCACTTCATCAACCTTTTTAACTTGCATTTCACAGAGAGTAATGGAGCTAATGACAACTCACAGTGGATGTGGTCAATTTTTGATGGAACGCAGGAAGGAACATCTTTTAGAATAATGGAAATTGTATTATCATGTTACCTGTGTGGTGTTACGTGTCCCACGTGAGGAAACATGTTATTTTAAGTGTACTACAAGCTGATTAAGTTACATATTACGTATGAATAGTTATGAAGTATTTACTTTTATGGCGTTTCCTTTAAGTGCAAACAAATGTTAAAAAGCAATAATTATGTATTTTACCGCGCTCTGTGGGTAAGGTCCTTTAGGAAAGTCAATGACTGCTCCCAACCAAACCCTCAAAAGATGATCATTTCACGGATCAGTAATGTACAACATTGTCGCGAATACAATTTACAAGATTCCGATACCACCGTACACTCAATTGGACTTTAGCGAGTATTTGGATGCTTGGAAAGCCCAGAAAACACTAAACGCACACTCGCTTCCACACGAATCTTGTTATACAAAATTCATCCTTCCGGATCTGACAAGGCTGAATTGGATAAGAGGTTTAGGGCATGATGTCTGTGTCACAATTGAAGACTAATGTTAGCCGTTATGCAAAGGCATTAGAACAGACAAGTGACGAAGTTACTGCCAAATTTGTTCCTGAACTACAGCTATGTTGAATACAAATTTCAATTTTTTCAGTAGTACCGCTTTTATTTAATTAACGAAGTTTTTCTAATTAGGAGATGAAGACACAACAACCGCTACCAAGCTGATCCCAAACACAAGATTTGCGAAAAGGCTCGCTATCCAGCGATCCTGAGAATAAGAAGGCTTGAAAAAAAGAATCGGCTGTGATAATGCGGTGAATAAACTTGTCACTAATAATTGTATACTGTTTTCGGTTAATTGAGCCGCACACAATCGAGGTGATCCATTGATGTCAATTGCACATAATGACTTGAAAAATATTGTACATGGATCGTTTCCGCGAAAAGGCATGATTTTTTTTAGATTTCAATGTTTTTGATATTCTAGAGTCTGAATGTCCTCTAAACATTGCTTCTTACGCAATGAGAATCGGAGTACCCGTCATGCATGGGGGTTGAATTTTAATCAGCCATACATTTCAACGCAAAACGTTACATTCTATGCGCGTACTGGAATATATGCGCTAGGTCTCTTCGCGGAAACGATGCATGCCATATCGTTTACATAATGATGAGTGAAACAAGATGTGGAACGTTCTATACGAAAATGGGTCTTGTGGATTTTACTTTATAACATAAAATTTAAATCAATATATCTTCCGAAATATTAACGCTATTGGGTTCCTATTTATAACACAACATACCACACCATTACTATATGTAAAATCCATTTTGGTTGTCTTACACATGCGGGGTACCGACGTTACAAGGTCCGATACCCCGTAGGTTCAAAACGGCCACATCTTCAGGTAGGAGTGTCCAAATCGGTTCAAAATAGGTACCTATGTAGAAGGGTCCTACCGCTATTGATTTGTTCTGTTCGTTAATTTTTGCTTTATCCGTTATGGAGATAGAAGTGTGCAAAGAAATTGCATATTTCCCGGGCGTTACGCGCCATTAACGTGACTTCGAGGATGTCCTCGTAATACGTTAATGGCCCGGGAAAAATGCAATTTCTTTGCACACTTGTATCTCCATAGCAGATAAAGCAAAAAATTAACGAACAGAACAAATCAATAGCGGTAGGACCCTGAAGATGATGCCGTTTTGAACTCTACGGGGTATCGGACCTTGAAACGTCGGTACCCCGCATGTGTAAGACACCAAAATGGATTTCACATATAGTAATGGTGTGGTATGTTGTGTTAAAATAGGAACCCGATAGCGTTATATTTCGGAAGATTTAAATTTTATGTTATAAATAAAATCCACAAGACCCATTTTTTGTATAGAACGTTCCATGTAAAAATTAAATTGATGAAAGTGTGAGATTGAATTCACCATACGAGTAAAATAAGGGATTACGGAAATTTATGCAGCAATTAATTACAGACCTACATGTAGCAAATACTTGTAGTAATGTATTGATTATAGTTTCTTGAACTTGCTAATGTACATGTAGATGTGGGCCTGTAAATAATAACTGCAAGATTTCCGTAATCCCTTGTTACCTTATGTTCAATACAAATCTACATCTAGTATATCAATTTTATTTCATTATTTTTTATCCCAATCCATGTAATTAATTAATTATCCCTGGTGTATGCATGTGCACAAGCCCATGGTGTTAAATCCGCCATGGATCAATTATGCATCCCACTGGCCTCAAGGAATTTCCTCAAACGTATTTGTTAGACAACTCTGGAGAGTTCACCAAAGAAAACAGAAGGATTTTTAAATGCCTAGGGCTGCAACTATTGCATAAGATAAGCCACATGAGGCCTGCATAGTTGAAGTGAACAAGAAAACATGCTCCATTATTACCAGACTATTGTACCAGTATGGCAAGTATTTATTTATGTGTAGAGCTTGGCACACAAATCTAGATCCTACATTACAGTCTTGGTGAAGTTTGCTCCCATGGACACATGTGGCTGGTATGCATACATATACTTCACTTTCAAGGTTTAACCCTACATTAGGCTGAAAATTGCATCAGAAACAAGCACTTCAGTCCAAAACATGCTCATGGAACCATGCAGGCATATTCTAAGAAGTTGTGTTGCAGGCAGCATTCATTTACATTTGCCTTTTGTAGGTGGAACCATCTCCTGTCTTTGACATCACTTCAAGTTCAATTAACGCGTTCTGGTCAGCTCAAAGAAGCCCAGATAAAACGGCTTCTCCCTCTAACCCGCTGCCCATCCATATCTCATACTAGACCATACAGTTGTGCATGACACTTTACACAAGTCCTATACAAAGGCAGCAGTTTTTACTGTACTTTTGTCACTTGGTTATTCTTGACTAGCTAGTTACCCCAAGTTTGTACTACAGAACGTGACTGTAGCATGACAGTATACGGACACATTGTGTAGCATGACAGTATACGGACACATAGTAATCTAGTGCATGCTTGTAAAGGTGTTAAATAGATGCACGCGCGATGGGTGCATATATGTTGAGTTACTGTGTGTTGAAGTGAGTTGTTGTTCACTGTTGTTGTGCAACTATAATCAAGTTGACTCTGTTACAAGTGGCGTAGTCGGCAGGATCATCTCAAATGGCATCGCGTCCTTTAGTGTTACCCGATAGTTTCTCTGGAGAAGGGAACTGGTCTCAGTGGATCTACCACTTCGAGAACGTAGCCGAGGTAAATGAGTGGGAAGATGCGAAAAGGGTACTCTGGCTGAAGGTGCGCTTGACCGGGCGTGCGCAAATTGCGTATCAGCAGTTGTCCGACATAACAAGGGCCAACTACGGTGATACGAAAAAGGCACTTAAGGAGCGTTTCGAACCCGCTAGTCAGACCGCACGATATCTAGCAGAGTTTGAAAATCGACGGAAGAAAAAGACCGAAGGCTGGGCGGATTTCGCGGAAGACTTGCGATCGTTAGTAGAGAAGGCGTACCCGGCTCTCCAGGAAGAAGCAAAGGCTCAGATTGCTCTTTCACACTACCTAAGACATTTGGATCAGCCGATGACTTCTTTCAGTGTGAAGCAAAGAACACCTAAGTCCTTGGATGAGGCAGTAAGCGCGACTCTGGAAATAGAATCGTATCAAATTGGACTGCCGAAGATTGAGTCCGGCGCTGTGGGGCGTACCTCTTATGGACAGCAAAACACATCCTGAAGTGGAAGAGGCCGAGATCGGTACAGTGGCTTCGCGTTCGTCGTCGCAGTTGCAAGACGGTTTGGTCCATCAGTTGCTACAGCGTCTGGACAAAATTGAACACGAACTTCGAAGACCCGAGCGGGAGCGTGATGAAAAGGCATCTGATGGGCAGCAAAGTCCTCGCTCCGTAACTTGCTGGAACTGTGGTCGACGGGGGCATGTGAGTCGGGAGTGTTACAAGAAGCAAAGGCATCAGGAAAACTCCAAACCCTCCGCGCAGTGAGCCAACGCCCCGAGGGAAATGAAAACAAGGCTCAACTAATCGGTATTTCTACTCTTTCACACACTTTCACAGTCACGGGGCAGCTAGGACAGGGGACAGCTTCGCTAATCGTGGACACTGGGGCTGGGATTACACTACTTCGACGGGACGTTTGGAAAGGAGACTTAAATGGAAAACTGCTTCCCTGGTATGGCTGCAAACTGGTAGGTGCCAACGGAGGCACACTAAATGTTGTTGGAATGGTCAGAGCGATGCAACTTGGACTTGGGGGTAAAATGTTTGCAGTAGATACAGTGATTGTGGAGTCGTTAACAAGTGAAGGTATCTTAGGTCTTGACTTTCTAGAAAAATATGAGTGTATCATTGATGCAGCAAATGGAGTACTCACCTTGGGCGACAGTGGCTTACACATTCAACTCCAAAAAGCGACACGGAGCAAATCAACAGAGCCAGCGCTACCAGTGCACGTTTGTCTCGATGACACCATAGTCATCCCACCACGAAGCGAAGTACTTACTTTTGCAACAACTTCTGCAGATGTACGAGGGACATGGCTTGTAGATGAGCAGACCACCAAGAATAATGTTGCAGTACGTGTAGCAAGGGCCATTGTGCATCCTCAGGACAGCAAAGTTCCGGTTTGCCTCCTCAACCCCAGGGATGTACCTGTTACAATGTACAAGGGCATGACAATTGGGGAAATAGAGGAGCTACGCAGCAACGATGTTCCTGTGGACAATGTGCAAAAGGCCAACACTGTGACTAAACTTGATCCAAAGAAAAGGCAGATGCTTCTCTCTCTGGCGGAAACAATTGGAGCACATGTCTCTAAAGAAGAACAAGTACAGTTTTCCAATCTTCTTCTGGAGTATGGTGACATATTCGCCTCAAGCAGCACTGATTTGGGTCGAACTGGTGCCTTGAAACACTGCATCAAGACTGGGGATTCAAACCCCATTAGCCAACCAGTCCGTCGTTTACCACCACATCGAAAGGAGCAAGTGAATAAACTTCTACATGAAATGCAGAATGACATCATTCATCATCCAGTAGTCCATGGGCATCACCAATTGTGCTGGTGCAGAAGAAAGATGGGAGTGTGCGGTTTTGCATCGACTACAGGAAACTTAATGCAGTCACTACGAAAGATGCCTATCCGTTACCGCGCATTGATGACACTCTCGACACTCTATGTGGTTCCAAGTGGTTCAGCACCCTTGACTTGCTGTCAGGATACTGGCAAGTAGAGATGTCACCAGAAGACCGACATAAAACTGCATTCTGCACCCCACAAGGCTTGTTCGAATTTAAGGTCATGCCCTTTGGTCTGTGCAATGCTCCGGCCACATTCCAACGGTTGATGGACCTGGTGTTGGCAGGTCTGCAGTGGTCCAAATGCCTTGTATATCTGGATGATGTAATCTTGTTAGGTACAACATTTGGGGAACACTTGGATAATATCAGAGCTGTTTGACCGTATTCGACAAGGGGGGCTTAAGTTACGAGCAGACAAGTGTTGTTTTTTGCAGAGGAATGTTAAATATCTTGGTCACCTGGTAGGAGTTGATGGATTGCAAGTAGATCCTGACAAAGTGGGAAAAGTGGCATCCTGGCCTGTACCTCAATCTGCTCAGCAAGTTTAACAGTTTCTTGGCTTTGCCAATTATTACAGAAGGTTCATTCAGGGATTTGCTGAAGTGGCTAAGCCACTACATCGCCTAACGGAACATGCTGTAACTTCAGTTGGACTGCGGAGTGTCAAGAGGCATTTGAAAACCTTCGTAGTCGACTGACAAGGGCACCATTACTGGCCTTTCCGGATTATACATTGCCATTCGTATTGGATACAGATACCAGTGATCTGGGGATTGGTGCTGTACTCTCACAAATCTCTTCCCTTGGACAAGAACAGGTGGTGGCATATGGCAGTCGTCTGCTAAGCAAAGCTGAGCGAAATTACACAGCGTTACACGCAGAGAGTTGCTGGCTGTTGTAACATTCACCCGACTATTTAGACCTTACCTGTTGGGTAGACGCTTCACCGTCCGGACAGATCATAGCTCTCTTCAATGGATTCAAAACTTTAAAGAACCTGAGGGACAGCTTGCAAGATGGCTGGAGCAGTTACAGGAATACGACTTTGAAGTTATCCACCGGAAGGGAAGAAATCACAACAACGCAGATGCCCTTTCAAGACTTTCGGAGGGTGATAGTCCTCAAAGTAACAACATCACAGTTGTAAGCATCGATAGCCCAGTAGTAGAGAAGAGAAAGGTAATGAGAGAAGAACAACTACAGGATGATGTTGTGGGACCGGTGTTGAAGGCTGTAGAAAGTGACCTGTTACCCAAAAAAGATGAGTTGAAACAATTTTCAATTGGGACTCGTCGTCTATTTCAACAATGGGATCAGCTGAAAGTTAAAGGTGGAGTCCTACATCGCAATTTCGTTGGAACTAAGGAAGTGAGACCTTGTCTTCAGCTAGTTGTACCAATGTCTCAAAGAAAGATAGTTTTGGCAGAGCTTCATGAAGGCGTGACTGGCGGACACCTGGGTCAAGAGAAGACCTTAATGAAGTTGAAAGAGCGTTTCTACTGGCCTGGACACTGGAACGATGTGCAAAATTGGTGCAATACTTGTGCAGCATGCATCTCCAGGAAAACACCAGCGCCTAAGCAGAGAGCCAGTCTTCAATCTATCCTGGTTGGCCAGCCAATGCAGCTTGTGGCAGTTGACATCCTTGGTCCACTCCCAGAGAGCGGAAATGGAAACTCCTACATTCTGGTAGTAGGTGACTACTTCACTCGCTGGATGGAAGCATACCCCATCCAAAACCAGGAGGCAGTCACAGTTGCGCAAAAGCTAGTGGATGAGATATTCTGCCGCTTCTCGGTACCAGAACAGTTGCACTCGGACCAAGGTCGCCAGTTTGAATCAGCAGTGATTAAGGAGATCTGTAACCTGCTTCATATTGAAAAAACTAGAACCACAGCATATCACCCACAGTCAGATGGACTTGTAGAACGATTTAATCGAACCTTGCTGAGTATGCTTACTACCTGTGGAAGAAGTCACCCTTTTGAATGGGAGGACCACATTAGGAAAGTTTGCTTTGCCTACAACACGAGTGTCCAGGCGACAACAGGCTATTCACCCTTCTTCCTGATGTTTGGTAGACAGGCCAGACTTCCTATTGATCTCATGTACGGAACTGAATGTGGAAACTCTGTTACTAAAACTGTTCCAGAGTATGTGACCAAGCTGAGTGAAGCGTTTGTAGAAGCTTATGCTGCTGTTCGTGATACAATGGGGGCAAAGCTGCAGAGACAGAAAGAATTTTATAACAAAAAAGTCCATGGTGATCCACACAAACCTGGTGATTTTGTTCTGTTATTCAATCCAGCTGTTCCTAAGGGTGGATCACGGAAGTTTCATAGCCCCTGGACTGGTCCTTTTAAGATTGTGGAGAGAGTGTCTGAAGCCACATACCACATCCAGAACACAGTCGATGGGAAGACCTCCATAGTACACTTTGACCGTCTGAAGAGATGCAGGCCCGGATATTCGAACAAATATTAAACAGACGAAAAAAGATAATTCTCCTACATGTGGGTCAACAGCAGGCAAAGATCCTCCTGGCACACACATGGAACTGACCAACCTACACATGTTCCAGAACATCCTCAACCTAATGCTGTACTGAATGAAGATCCAGAACCAGAAGAAGGTCCAGAACAAGATGATGATGATCCTCACATTATTGTCCCACAACCTGGAACTGCTACCCGTTACCCCACACGTCAAAGACGTGCACCAGATTATTACTAGAATACGGGACGTATTCTCATAAAAGGGACGCTGTGTAGCATGACAGTATACGGACACATTGTGTAGCATGACAGTATACGGACACATAGTAATCTAGTGCATGCTTGTAAAGGTGTTAAATAGATGCACGCGCGATGGGTGCATATATGTTGAGTTACTGTGTGTTGAAGTGAGTTGTTGTTCACTGTTGTTGTGCAACTATAATCAAGTTGACTCTGTTACAGTGACCTCAGCTTCCTCCAACACTAACGTACTTATGAAGCCAAATACATGCCTTGCATATATTACCTCACCTATCACAAGTCTCGAGTTTTCAACAAAGAAGAAGACAGTTTACATGAGAAATCTACCCAGGGACAACCTTACACAGTGCTTTGGTTTGACCATCGAATTGGTCACGTTGTTTATGTTGTTTTATGTAATCATTTATACGGCAAAAATGATATTATGTTTGTTGTGCTTGGTATACTTTGTGTACTGCAATGTCGGTTGTCTTGCTCGTTGTTATGCGACATTTCCTCATTTACGAGCGAAAACAACCCCGGTACACAATGTAGTTACTCGGAAACACGCTCCGTTGTATTTGTGACGTACCCAATGACATAATTACTGTAAAAATAGTTTTAATCACAAAACTGACACAATTAATATGTTGCTATACATATGCATGTCGTTGATAATGTTTCTCAAGTTTACTGATGTTTTCACTGAAGTGGTGAGACCTTAGCCACAACTGTGACCAAGTTCATAGGTGGCTGTGGACGTGGACCATGACGTGATCGTCTTAACAGGAGAATAACAGAAGGATCCATCAGTGCAAGCAGTCGGATGTGTGCACTATTTAAACTGTACGACAAACATGTAGATACATGAGCTACACAATAGGACCTATATAAAGTCCACTCCCAAGTGGTACCAGGGTGACTTCAACCGGCCAGGATGAATTCTGGTTCTATGCAAGAACAACTATTTGCTCTCTGACTGGCATAACAATGAGCAACCTGTGAAGCAGACAGCCATATTAGAGCATCAATTCATCACTTCTCAACAAGCTCGTATCAGACCATGGTCTATAAATGCACATGACTAACACTGTCGTCACCAAAAGTGCGAAAAGCTACACGTTAATAATATCCCATTTATTCTAACTACAGTCAAGGTGTTTAAATATTGAGAGTAATTATAAATTATCTCCTCCCATATGAAAACACAACAAATTACTGTCACCTCTCTCTCTCTCTCTCTCTCTCTCTCTCTCTCTCTCTCTCTCTCTCTCTCTCTCTCTCTCTCTCTCTCTCTCTCTCTCTCTCTCCCCCCCCATTTATGGTGGCGTACTAGTACATAACTAGTCTCGTACCCAGACGGGCAATAGAGGTACTGGTATACAGCTGTATATACGCATACAATACAGATGTATGCATGCATGGTGATAGTATATATAAATAGACCGTATGAACCCAAACTCCGTTTTGTTGCCTAGCAGCTGGCTTTCGCTCGCTTATTTCATCCCCGCCGTTGTGACGTATACATCATGATATACGCATGTATATGCAAAAGCAAATCAGACGCGCATGCGTCAATATAATGCTCATCAGCATGCAGAAAGTTTTTTTTTTATAGCCCCAGCTAGTTCATGAGCTGCCTTAACGGACCCAGTACCCATCGCAAGGTTCGATGGGCCTTTGCAGCTCCCAATTACCCTGCTCGGCCAGGTCTAACCACATCGTGCACCTATCGCCCGTGCTGGAGGTGTCGAGATGTTCAAAGCCGCTTTCAAGGATGTCGTGGCGCGCATGGGCAAAATCCTTGAACCACTCCTTTTCGTCGCAATTGTCTTCATTTTTCATTTTATTGAAAATCACTTGGAACGCTCCCAGATCTGGACCGTGATTGATGGCCGCATCCACGATGAATCCTTTGACTAGGGGAGTCGTGATGACGGGACCAGGACGGTTGAAGGTCTTGGCGCAGAATTCAGCGACGAAGTTCCAGTACAAATCTACGTACACGTCCCACACTGCGCCCCGCCAATCCTTGTCGTCATCTCTCAGCTCTTTGATAGCCCCGGGCAAATCTCGCAGTTTGCTCACGTCATCGCCCATGCTCTCATCATGCAGCGTGTCGTAAAACCGCAACAGAGTGTGCGTGCTGTTCCGTTTACGAAGCTTCTCGAAGATGTCCGCGAGGGTCGCCCGTTGCGGAAGTGGCGCCGTACAGCGTGACGGTGTACCCTCTGCCGTCGTTCAGATATTCGATGTAAAAGTAATTTTTCCACCACTCGACGTTGCCGTTCTCAGCAATGCTGATCAAACTCAAAACGGTGTCAACCTGCTCTACGCTCAGCGAGAGAAGTCCCTCGATGCGCTGCCCGACATCATCAGGAACTTCATCGGTGTCGCTTTGAGAGATAGTAAACTCGGCGCCGTCCACCTCTTCCAGGTCCACATCCGCTATATTCAAGATTAACGAGAGAAGTTCCTTCAAGATGCGCTGCCCAATGGACACTTCTTTGGTGTGGCCGCTTTGAGCGATAGTAAGCCTGTCGCTCTTTGATGGGATATTTTCTGCACTCATTCTACTCTGTTCTGTGTGCAAAAAATAATGTTGACCACTTTTATTTTGTACACATTCAGGATCAACAGCCGGACTACATGTACACGTACATGTATCCATGTAGTAAATCCGGTTTGCCGAGAATATGTCATACACGTATGCATGACGCGAGAGTGTTTATTTATTTCGTCATCCCTTTGTGTCTATTACGTAACACGCGGATTAATGAATACCCCAATAGACCAATAGACATTTAGATGCCATACTCTCAGTTGGGCTACTTGGATTGCGGTAAGTTAGACGATGGGAAGGAGTGTGGAAAAAACAAAAAAGGGAAAGAACAGAATATTCTAAATAACTCTTCTGCAAGCACTATGTGCCTGACTCGTTTCCTAATATCCATCAATATAAAATGTATATGTTACGGCCCCGTGACCCGCGATTCAAAACCGGTTGACCGTATTTTAAAGCCGCGGTTGACCCGCTATTTGGTAGCTCACTTTTCATGACCTGATTTGAATCGGAACGTGTGTGTGACCCGCTATGTAGTTTTTCGAGGATAGAGTAGTCTGACGATTTTGATGAGTTAGTACACTCTAGCTTGGTGTTTAGGGGCACCTCTATATCAGAACGGTGGATAACATTATATTGGTCTGCTATAGACCTTTTTCATTACGTGATTTACTTCGAATATTTTCGTAAGCACCAGCATGGCGGATCGTGTATTAATTTATATTGTGTGGCAATTACGTATGGTAGATTACGGAGTGGTCACATGACACATGAAAAAGGTCTATACAGTGGCAGGTGCACTAGTCCATCCTTATCAGATCATAGAATTATGAAAATATATTTGTATCAGTCTGGTGCCATAGTACAAAAATTAGCTTAAAAAGGTTAGATACTGCACCAGCTCCTTGGCAGGAACAGGGACGCATCAAGGCACGTCAGTTTCATTAGCTCGGTATTATTTATCTTGATAAACTGTCGCATTTTTGTGTTGTACAATGCACGATTTTGAAGAGATTGTTTTACCGTAGATTCTTGTATAGATCTACAGAAGGTTTTACAGCTCTCGCAAAGGCAGAATCAGTAGTACACGCCGCAAGTTCACCTCGTACCGTTATGAGTGCTATCAGGAATGTGCGGTGATATTCAGCCGACTCAGTTGCACGATTAACC
This sequence comes from Ephydatia muelleri, assembly GCA_013339895.1. NCBI lineage: Eukaryota > Metazoa > Porifera > Demospongiae > Spongillida > Spongillidae > Ephydatia > Ephydatia muelleri. Next base: position 155,145 of record JABACO010000037.1, on the reverse strand, counting down.
TCAGCACCAAAAGCCATTTCGTGACTTACAGTGTATGATGAAAATCCGGTCGACCGGATTTTGATTCACGACCTGCTTTAAATCGGGTCGACTCAATTTAAATCGTGTCATGGGCCCGTAACAACACTTCCAATCTCAAGTGCTGAGGCCTTACGCTCCTCAGTTCTCTTCGATGAAGAGAATCAAGACATGCACAAGGTACATCATGCCAGAGTAAACGTCAGTCTCAGTGATTTAATTCGTATATACACTACAGGGAACGAATACGAGGTCTGTGAAGTGTTTATCCAAGCATATCCAAGAAGAATGTTCATGCTTCATTGTTTACGGACGAACTCACTGTTCCATGATTCTCAATGCTTCATTTTGTTTTATGTACTTCCAACCATTTGATGCTTATATTATTGTAGATAAAGCACAATGCACGCAAGTGGTTTTATGCATTTAATATTCAAATTCAGTACAAAGTTTATTATGCAACTTGGAAAATATGCAACGTATATTGGAGCTAAGACTTAGAATGCATATGTAATGTTCATATTACCCCACTCCCACCCCCTTTCATACATTCCTGGATCCGCCACACTGTTCCAAATGCGGGGATCGTTCCACGAATAGACTAGCGCATACATTTATAAAGTATCTAGTACATGCAATACAAATGTAACGATTAGAGGACGGTTAAGACTTCTAGAATACCAACATATTAAAATCTTCATGCCAAACGATCCCGTATATTTATAACTGATATAAAATGCAGTTGAAATCGCTCTACCTTCCAAACGGGTGAAGCTATATATAAACTCCCTGTTTTTACCCACTTCTGAGTCAGTCTAAATAATTACCATAAGCACACCTCTTCGTATGGAGAAATGAGCGGTCACCAAAGTTGTAAAAGTTACGTTTCTGAGATTCCATCGCATGATTTCTATTGTGCATATTTAGAAAGGCAAAAAAAATTTTTTTTGTGAATTATCCGTGATCCGTTTTTCTAAAATGTTCAAAATACGGGCTATTAATAATGTACAGTCAAAAATCTATACTTGATAATTACTAACTAGTCCCAGATGACACCTGTACTTCACTTGCTCAGTATCCTCTGTCATTAGATTCTAAAAAAAAATACTCTCTTAACATTCAAAGTTTTGGTTCTGTAGGTAAGATAGTGCTTTCCGTAGACAAGTACATAAAATGCTGACCTAATTACAGTATTCCACCAGCTACAAATCTTGATTCGTGTTGGATTTATCACATGCGGCAACAAATTCTAGTCCACTGTACACTAATGTGTTTTACTATGGTGAAAACATATTTTTACCTTAAACCTATCGGCTCCTGGAGAATTTATATTATAATGGTCATTGGTACTCATGATTTAATGATTACTATTAAAAATGGCGGCCAATGCCATATATAGCGTTACACTTGTAACACCCTCGCTTGTTCCCCGGCCCCATTTGGAAAAATTAATAAGCACCACGTTCACGTTAATTACATAATTTGACGCAAATAACAATAACAGCTCAATTTATAATTTCTGCAAGATATTTATAACTAAGAGAGAACACGTTTTTTTTTTCATATACAAGGTCAGTTACTATTACATTCTTTGTGTGTACTGATTACGCTAGCGGTTATGCATGTATATGCCTATAAGAAGGCTTGTAATGCATACTATCCAACTTTCAATCCACCATTATTGTATGTGACACACAAATACACATGCACGCATACAGTTATACACGCATATACATACACTCACATGTAGACAAACGCAAGCTTTCAATCCGCCCTTTGTGACACGCACATACAACACGCATACATTTACATGCATACGCACAAACGTACACAGACGCCCCCACACATTGACAAGGCTTTTGGAGAAGGGCGTTCGGATATGGGAAGGCATGGTATCATGTATTAGGCCAAGCCCGGCAATAGGCATGCATCAGGGCACACTGTGCGAGGGGGGAGAGGTGGAGAAAGACAAAATTGTAGGCATGCAGCTACATACATGCATAGAGCCATGTGCATGTGTGCATGTGTGGTAGAGATATGCAGATCTTATACTTGCAGGCTTTTTCTCTTGCAGGAGAGAGGGCATTGAGAAGACACCTTGGTGAATACAAAAGGGGGACCATATGTTGCAGAGGGGGACCATGGGTGGTGACCATGGATGGTCCGGGGGGGACCGTCTGTAGCAACATTGATGGTCTGGCCGGACCGGTTATAGTCCGGACCATTTACGGCGTGACAGAACACGTGCACAAATAAACTGATCGAGCATGCGCGATTATGTTCAAAGTTAAAGTAGCACCTCAGTTTTGCGTATACTTTAAGAACGTAAGATGCAAGGAGCTAAAAAACGAAAGATTTGTCCGCATTGTGAATTGCCTTTAGGTCGAACGGCTTACTATGAGCATAAAAAGAAGTACTATTCAACTACATCTGGAGTGTGGCAGAAAGTAAACCACCTGAAGTAGAGTGTGAATACCGCGAACTGATCAAGATGAACTAAGTGCCAGCGATCTCTAAGATGCAGAGTTCAAAGATTCTGATAAGGAGGCCTCTGACACTGACGCTGAAAACCAAGCAGAACACAACGAAGCAGTAAGGAAGTTTTTATTGTATTTATCAGTATAATTATTTGACCGTCGTAACATTCAATGGCACATGAACAGGGTCTGGTAGAAATTGAAGACGATGGCGTCGACGTCGTTGTTCACGGTGATGACAATGGAGCTACGTTTGAGGAATCTGAACACTTGGGACACATTAATATCGATCTTGAAGCTGATGTTTCAAAATTGTCAGGTGATTCGTTATACATAGGTAACGTGATATATGTATACCAGTATACATATATCACGTTACCTACTGCTTTTTGTATTGATCTGGAAAAGTGTGTACAAAGTGACAGATAATGCAGTTAAAGTGCTGCTCAAGTTTCTCAAGTTTTTGTTTCTTAAAATAAACAATTCAATGCCCAGAATAAAAGCTCCCATTTCTCTTTCTTCAGCTAAAAGAAGTGTCGGTAAATGACAATTTTTATCAATATATTGTGCCCCAAAATGTCATTTTTTATATGATGCGAATGACTGTATTAAGGACTCTGATTTTGGTAGAGGTGTAGAATCTTCCAAATGTAGATTTGTTCAATTTCCTCATCATCCACAAAAGAGTTTTCGTCAACCCTGTAATGAAAAACTTTTGAAAGAAGTGAAGTTGGCTTCTGGCGGAAAGAAACTTGTTCCTATTAAAACGTACTGCTACAGGAGCATTTTGAATGATTTGACAGAGAGATTTAGGTTTTTTGGCTTTAATTAACAGCTGGCGTGAATATAATTCTGTGGATGGCTTACTTACTGACATTTATGACGGACGTTGTGGAAAGAATTACAAGTAAGTCAGGTGGTTTAGAAGGAAATACAATTAGATTTATGCTTAACGTTGATTGGTTCAGTCCTTTTAAACACAGAACGTATTCAATGGGATCAATATACTTATCAATTTTGAATTTACCCAGACAAATACGGTTTAAAGAACAGAACACAATACTTATAGGTTTAATTCCCGGTCCAAAGGAACCAAAACTTGCGCTAAATTGATACCTAACACAACTTGTTCAGGACTTGATGGCGGTTTTGGTTCTCCTCTCCAGATGCATTGGGTAAACGAGCATTTATTAACGGAAGGCTGATTGCTATACGTTGTGACATACCTGCATCTAGAAAGGTATGCGGATTTGTGGGACATAGTGCACTAAAAGTCTGCAATCAATGTTTAGGATCGGACTAATTATTCAGGTTATGATTTAGATTCATGGCCCTGTCTCACCAGTGTTGACCATAGAATTAATGCAGGACGATATCTCCAATGTAACACAAAGACTGAAAGAAAACAATTTGAAAATGAGCATGGTCCGCGATTTTCTGTATTATTAGATTGGCCTTATTTTGATATCATTGCAACCTGGGCTATTGATCCAATCACAACCTTTTTCTAGGGACTAGTAAACACATGATCAAAGTATGGCAAAGGCCAATATTATAAGTGCAAAAGATCTAGGTGTAATACAAGACAAAGTTAACTCAATGATTTCACCATCAGATGTTGGAAGGATTCCAGCAAAAATATCATCAAACTTTAATGACTTTACTGCTGGTGAATGGAAAAATTGGACCTTAATTTACTCTGTTTATTCGTTGAATTATATTGTGCCTCCACAGCACATGGCCATGTGGGAACTTTATGTAAGAGCATGCACAATCCTCTGCACCAGGGTTATAACTACTGATAACCTGAAACTAGCTCATAGCTTACTTCTTCTATTTAACAGTTTATTTGAACAAATTCTTGGGCCTGAGCATTGCAGTATTTCGGGCCTATGTATTAATTCTAGTGCTTCTCTTATGAGAGATACAATGGAATACTAGGATCCTACTCCACAAATAATCATTCAATCAATGTTCAGGTTATGCAAAAATTTACACTACACCAATCACTGGATAAATATGTGTTGGACTGTGATTTTATATCAGGTCAGTATAAGGAGAATATTAAGTCCAACATTTCTCTAATGCCTCTACTGGATCCCTTAAGTGGCAGCAACTTGATTACAATGTATATAAGGTGTTATCAGATCAAAGGTTTGGAAATGCATCAAATGTGAGCTACAATGCTGATACCAAAGATAAATTGTGTGGTTGTATTTATGAAGGAGCTTTATCAGATTTGCAACACAACACAATGATTAGATAATTGTATGTCAATAGTTCGATTTCACATGTGTTTCGGCTTTTCCTAAGAGCTCCAGATGTTGAATTGCACTGCACTGATGAACATTACAGTTCTTCACTGTCCATCAGCACAACATCTAATTGTGTTTATGCACTCAACTCCACCAAGAAACCAGCTTTATACTATTGAATACTTTCTTAAGCACACTATTTCCTTCAAGAACACCACTACTGTCAAACCATCACAATATATATCTGCCTACATTCAGTAGTTTCATATATTACCTGAACAGCACCTAAAATACCTAGGCAAAACAGTGGATATATGGTCTCTTCTACTAAGCATCACTGCTACATACCAGTACATCAGATACAGTGCAAAGCAGCCATTGGTAAAACTATTCTCAAACTTGCTGGAATGGAGCAAAGAGTCATTGTTTCAGTTCCAGTCCATAAAGTTGTGTAAACACAGCCAAGCTTCAATGTTCATGACTTTATGAAAGTTTCGTTCATTATCTGACTATATGCATTAAAGGTGTGTACAATTTCTAGCTAGCTTCATTGTACATGTACTTGTGTCACGTACCTACATGCAGATATCACTGAAAAAAAAAAAAAGAAATCTTGTACGGAAGCATTCAAACTATGCATGGCCATGCCAGCTGCAATTTTGTATTCTTAATTGTACATGTACATGTTTTATTACATATTTTGTGATATGGACATGATATCAAACTGCTCAATATAAGGCTAGGTCTGGATATGTGATTAGTATCAAGGAGGCACTATATACATTAAAACATTGACAACTACTGCAGGCTGTCTGTAACGTCCCCATTCCATCCTAATTTGTGCTTTCAGGGGCGGATCCAGGATTTCAGAAACGGGGGGTGTTAAATAATTTCATTAAAGCGGGGGAGGATGCGGGAGGGGTACCCCTCCCGCCCAGCTAGTGGGTCTGGGGGAGCGCTATAAAGCTCCCTCAGCGGGGTCTGGGGTGGGGCCCCAGCTGCCAACGCTTTTTTATTATATCATGCGCAAAGCACTACATGAAACTGCGTAGTATTTATCAAATTACGATTACAAGAATTGCTAGATCTGTGTAATACAATCGTCAAATAAGGATGCTTGAAACAGTTTTCTGGGATGGGCCTGCACGAATGCCTTGCAAATCTCATCAACAGATACTCTTTCTTTATATAGTGCATGGACCAGATCAGAAAAGCATTCTTCTATCATAACCGATCTGATCTCATTAAAGAGAAGGATCGTTATGCTTCTGCACTTGATATAGGTAATGTGCAGCTAGCAACAAGCAGGAAATGGATGTTTGGAAGGAATCCCTGTCACATGCACCCAAAGCTTCAAGAAGAGTTTCACTTTTTTGTTTGGAATTCCCACTTATTTTTATGTTCATCCATAGTCCCTTCCACCTTCTATTTCACTTCCAAGGGATTGGAGGTCTTTCTCCCATTTAATTAAGCATATCATTGATGTATTCATCTGGATTTACAAAAGAGTCTAGAAATAAAGATGGCACAAGAGAAAGGAGACCATGGGCATGGCGATCTTCTCCATTAAACCTTTGATCCATCTGAGCAGAGAGGTTGTCAAGAAGTGGGATGGCAGCGGTTCTCTTGTAGTGCTCTTCTACACTGTCACTGGGAGTATTACTCCTATTTTTCATGATGGCTGTTTTCCTAGGAACAGTCTCAAATGCACCAACACTGTCAGCCAATTCTAGAACTGATGTCAGCATACCAGAAATGAAAGTTTTCATCAATACTTGTTCTTGTGTAGTTTATGCCTTGAACCACCTCATCTATCATCCTGTAAGCATCAAGTACATCTTGATTGTTTTGCCGGCTGCAGTTTTATAGCCAGTGACTTGTCCATGTCAAGGATGTTCTTAGTTACGATGAAAACTGCAATTGTTTGAAATGATGAGAGTGCACTTCTCATCCCTCGAGCCTTCACTATTGTATCTCGATCCCAATCCCAACTACCAGCTGATTAGACTAATTCTGGATACTCATAAGGAGATATAATAGCATCCAGAAATGTCACCGCAAGAACGACATACATTTTGAGAAAGACTTCATAGCATGTGTGCCTTTCAACCCATCTAGCCCTGGAAGCTTACTGTGGGATGAATCAGGTAAGTGATATGAAATAGTCAACAGAAACATTTGCTGACGTTTTGGACTGTTGTGCACAGCAAAAACAGATTGATGCATGTCACTCGAAATCGATAATAGGGCACTCGTTTTTCAAAAACGAGTGCCCTATTATTGATTTCGAGTGACATGCATCAATCTGTTATTGCTGTGTGTAAAAAAAGTTATACCTCAATCATCAATCCGACAAGATTTCGAACTTCTTGAACATTGCAAGTTGATGCAATAGAAAGATTCAGGCAGTAAGCATAACAATGTGTGTGGACAGCAAGTGGAGAGATCTCTTTAATTATAGCCTGTACACCCGCTTTCTCGGAGGACATAACTGCTGCTCCATCGCATACCGGACCTCTAATTAGTGAAGAGTCCAAGGACAAAGGCGATTCACTTATGCACTCCAGAATCTTCTTGGTCATGGTGGGAGTCAGAGAGTACTGCCACACCATGGGACAGTTGTGACGGAAACCACTAATACAAATACCCATTACACTTCAGTAGACAAACCTCTTCAAAAACTCATGATACTGCCTTGCCGTTTGTTTGCTCGCACAGCTGCAGTTGTATTACGAATTTCAGCCATCTTTACTTTGTTGTTAGTAATGACAATAAATTGCGGTTTGAAAGGGGGAAGGGGGGGGGGGGGGGGGGGGTTGCAACCCCCCCCCCCCCCCCCCCCGGATCCGCCACTGACTTTTAATGCCTAGACCATGTTAAACGTGACTATCACAGCTCTCTTATCGCTAACAAAGAAGGCTCAAGATACCTGAGTGGGCGTGTCTGGTTAACGGCATCCCAGTCAAAGACATGCATGCATATTCCAATCATCCTCTTATGGTCACACTAGTCAGGACACAAGTACATCAGTGACATCTTTCACTGCAAAATCAAAAGTGTGAAGGCCGCCTATTCTTTGGTGTGACCGTAGTACGCCAATAGACACACCAAATTATAGGTGTGACCTCCACATCAAATGTATAAACGGGTGACAACACCTCTAAAAACTGATCGGCGATTTCACACAATCGGATGGAGCGGGTAATTTCATTCCGCACTGCATGATTTCGTTCCTACGGTGAGCCGGCTAGTCTTTTCATAACCAGGGGCGGCGGAAGGGGGGTGCTTTAGCCCCCCCAAATATGAATTTGGGGGGGCTTAGCCCCCCCCCCAAATTTAAATTAGATCGATCGTATACTGCCGTATCAGTATCTAATTATTGTCGGTTGTTGGATTCCCATCGCTCGATTTGGCGGATACCGTTACGGGCCTAATACGGGGGGCCCCAATTATGCAGCATATGAAGTGCGAGTGAACGGGCAATGTGTTAAAAACGTGCCGTATTTTTATCCATCGCTCGTGTTAAGTTCTGTGTGATTCGTTCTGCTTTGCCTTTAGCTGTTAAGTTTGTTCTGGTTCGCCGCTGCATTTAGGAGTAGTACTGAGGTGTTTTTGTCCAGTTTGTCAACTGAAGTGTGAGATTCAACTTGCTGTCCCGGAGTTCGTTGCATGGGATTTGGCGATTTATTCTATTATCGTACTGGTAGGCTTTGAAAGGCATATTATCTACAGCTGTGATTCTGACCTGTGTTTTGTTCCCGAGACGCATTACTTTATTTTGCTGCCAATGAAGAGGCGACAAGTTTTGCTGAGTGATGATGGTCGGAAGTTGAAAAGAATCCAGAAGGAGCAACACCAAAAAGCAGTCAGCGTACGATCAATTGCAATACAACATGTAGTATCGGTAAGATTGCACAACAAGAAACAACATGTGTACCTGTGGCTCAAGTCACTGATGCGTCAGTGGACCTGGACAGTGCTGCAACAATAAGTGACCACGATACAACGGGTTTGTTGTAGTGCTCAGCCGTATGCTGTAGTAATGAAATGGAAGCGTATCAGCCTAAACAGAAAGTGATTTTTCAGCAAATTTCTAAAAATGGAAGGTATTTTACATGTTCGTGGTACGAAAAATATTCATGGATTACGTTGTGCCTGACAAAAAAGGTGTTTTGTTTGTATTGCCGATATTATGACAAACATAGTACATTTTTGCAAGCTGCAAATAAATGTGACGATGCGTTTACTACAAGGGGATTTGATAACATTAAGAAAGCATGTGACCTTTTAATCCAGGAACTGCATGATCGTTTTGGGCAAAGAGAAGTAATGAAACCAATTGTTACCTTAGAGTCATTATTACTGAAGTCTGCAAATGGAGAGGAATGCATACAGGAGCTTTCCGATTTCAATGATTCTGTGTATAGACAGGGAGTTCACTGTAGAAAAGCTTGAAAAGCAACTAGGAATTCTTGTGGATGTCATTCATGTGGAGCTGCCAGAAGTTAAAAAAGTTACTAGTGTAAGGTCAATTTGTGATGCCTTGGCCAAGCATGCAAACAGAAATTTGCTTTCTGGGGTACATAAGTTACTTCGATTGTATCTAACCATTCCCATCACATCATGCACATCTGAGAGAAGTTTCTCTGCTCTTAGGCGTCTGTTTACATATCTGAGATCGACTATGACTGAGAAAAGACTGAACAACTGTTTCCTGCTGCATGATCACAAAGAATTGACTGATTCCATGATGTTGCTGTAGAATTCACAATTCAAATGATGAATGCACCAGATACTTTTGGCAGTTTTACTAGTGCTTTGTAATTTCAGTAGCAATCAGAATAATTATCATCTTGTTCCCAAACATGATAACGTACGTTTCCTTACAGTAACAATGAATATAATTATCATTTTGTTCCGTTTAGCCCCCCCAAATATAATACGCTTCCGCCGCCCCTGATAACAAATACACACAAGCGTACAAAAAGTACACACAATAGAGAGTGTTCCTTCATGGAGGCTGCACATCACCAACATCACGTATAGGATTGGCCGGTTGTGAGTTGGCAACTTGTAACAATATATGAAGTTGATGCCTTTATGGATAGGGTAAAATTAAAATAAAAGGCACTGTCCGACAAGAATACACACACACACACACGCACCACGTGCACACACATGCCACACATACGTACACACACAAGCACCAGCAGTTTCCTATTGAGGTCTGGGTAGTGGCGATGATCTCCAGCAGAGGCATCTTCTCCAAGGGAGAGAAGTAGTGCATGCCTATCACCTGATCGGCGCAAGGGAGGAGGGCACCAATTAAAACACAATACAAAACTATCATCAAAACTATCATCATATGGTATGCCAGCATCTCTTGTCGACTGAGGATTGGAAAGACAGAGGTGTTTGAAGCAAAGATGCAATGCTCAGGAATAACCTGGCGAAAGAAAACAAGGAAGGTGCAATAGGACTACCCATGTGCCATGGGAGTCCCCAGTCTCTACCCTCCACCTTTAGTAACCTCAGCTTCCTGATGAAGCACACACCAGCCTAACCTCACCCTATCACAACTTCAAATCCTCCTTCCTCCTCAACTCTTTCCCATACATGTACTCACAGCCACACTGAATACCTTACAAGTAATCCTTCCTCCTCCCATGACTCAACCTCCTTACACCCTTCCCCCAATACCACAATTACCACATACACAAACAAAAGGCACAAGAGGTACCGACACCCAAAGAGTCACAACATGGTCGGCACACTCCCTCCCTATCACAGAGACAACTCTGTCAGAAGGGCAACACTAGCTGACATACAATACACACCTATACCAGGGAATGTTCTAATTTCAATGCATATAAACACATAGAAGAGTGAACAGTTGACTCACCCTATGTCGGACCACCGTCACATACACAGGCGTATTGGCAGTGATTCAGGTTAATAGAAGGCCAGCACTGTTGCGCACTCACTGAGGTCATGATGGGAAGCAAGACAAGAATGTATGAGAATGCAACACTTGTAGGCCAACACATGCCCATATCCAGAAATCGCAATACATTGAGAGGACACTTTTCTATTTCAAATCATATAAAAAATCTGATTGAACCACTCGATAGGGAAAATTCGGCGCATCATTTTGATATATATTTTGTGTTCGTTGCATTGAAAGCAAAAGCAGTAAAAATTTTCAAAGAAAAACTAATTACAACCGTTACTTCTAGCGGTCATTACGTAATACATTTAACCGCTAACTTTCAATATTCAAGTTAACTTCCATCGTAAGGGTGGGGCTAATGGAGCGTACACATTCGGCGTCGTACCCAGACCCGACAAAAGAGGCGGGTCTCATAGACTTCGTACCCAGACCCAACCAAGCAATCCGTTCTGGATGCTGTTAGCTAGTTTCGTACCCAGACCCACATGACGCGATTATCGCTGTTAACAGTATACTGTATTTTCAGTCCATTTTCGTTTTTTTGTTCGTTTCCACTCTCGCACGAAAACATGAAAACCAAGAAATATCATCAGACGAACCATTGAACGTACATAATGCTTTTAATCTGGAATGCGGTGGGCGGTACCACTTATGCGCACGAGAATAGCTTAGCCAGGATTTTCCGCTAAACGAATTACACGTTCTTGGCTCATACGAATCACTGAAAAACGAACCTAAGCAATATCGTGCAAAGCGTTGACGAACTACGGTAATCTACGTAGATTATACTGTACAGCGATAATCGTTACGTCATGTGGGTCTGGGTACGAGACTAGGTTTGTAACATGCAATGTGCACTGGCGTACGCGTAGCATGCAGGTCCGTCTACATCAATCGCTAACGCAGTAAGTCAAACGTTGTAAAACGTTTGACTTACTGCGTTAGCGATTGATAGACGGAACGTTTGACTTACTGCGTTAGCGATTGATGTGGTTGTGTGCTACGCGTACGCCAGTGCACATTGCATGTTCTGGTAAGCTATAACTAGCAGCTTACATCTGTTAAAGAAAGGATCCAGAACGGTCATACTGGATTGCTTGGTTGGGTCAAGGTACGAAGCAGTAATCTCCTACGGTAACCATATTCTCACGATAGCAATAAATAAATCTGCAAGTCTGGGAACCAGTTTTTTTTTTAACTCCAAAAGATGAACTCTTTTCAGCATGCTATGCATCTTCATGCGACGTGCTTGCGTGCGCTGCAGGAGAATCAGTGTGAGTCCATGATTTTATAGCCGATTTCAGCCGTACCAATTACCCTAATGTTTTGGTGTGTAGCGGCACTTAAAATGGATATCGAAACACTCAGACAAGAAATTGAAATAATACGTGAAGCACATAAGAGAGAAAATGAAGCTTTGAGGAAACAAATTGAAACACTTCTAAGAGAGCGTGAAGCCATGGAAATGAGAAACAAAGAGCTACCTCTCCAGACCAAATGCAATGCAACCATCAGCCTCTTCTCCAGTTCATCGTCAACAGGTCTCTACTCAGAAGAGGACGGTGGTGATGTGGTTAATGAGGACTACATCCCGGCGCAGAGGTTGTTGGAAGGCGTGGCTGCATCAAAGGGGAAGAGAGTTCTTCAGCTAACCAATTCCTCCCCAAAGAAGATGCACTACATGGAGGCAAGGTCTGATCAGGGAAGGAGACACATTAGTAAAGGGTGTGTGGCAGGAGAAGCTTGTGATCTTGCTTCCAAAGCCTCAGCAGGAGCAACTGACTTTACATCTGATGTCACATGCCTTGCATGTGACATGCAGGAAAATAGCAGTGCAGCATTGCCTCTGACAAGCTTCAAAGCAAAGCTTCCAGAAGACAGAAATGAAGGACTTTCATTTGATAATGTGATACTGCATGATTCAGACTACGAGAACAGCACCAGCTCTTTAACATGCTCCATTGTCAAGTTGCCACTACGTTTGCTGACTTCAACACAGGCCTCACTGCCCCATTACTCTAGTCATAAGGACTGTTTCAATGCAGTTTCCACCTTCATTGTGCCACCCTTTGGTACACTCCAGCATTCCAGTAGCTTGGCTCTCTCTCCAATTCAGTGCATCCCTCAGGTGGAGGGAATACCACTGACCGATTCGCAATGCTTGTTGGACACAACGGAAACCCCACCCCTTTCCCCCATAATTGAAAGCAGCAAACATGAGTTGAAGAGAAACTTAACAGAACAGCCCAACGACACAGGACTGGGTACCAGCTGCCTCAGCCCCCACCCCAACGACACAGGACTGGGTTCCAGCTGCCTCAGCCCCCAGCCCAACGACTCAGGACTGGGTACCAGCGTGGATCAGACACACACTCCTGATGAGGAGACGTGAAGTAGAAATAGGAGGAGGGGTCTGAAGCAGACCACGTTGACACAGGTTCTACCTGATGGGTCTCTTAGCCTGGATTCACCTAACATTGTGCCGCTGACCCCTGTGGTCAGACCAGTGGATGTCATCCTATCCAGCCCTAGAAACAATATCTTCTTTGGTTCTAATAAGGAGGACAGGGGTGAGAGGGAAGAAGACCAAGCGGTAGTCCTACCCTCCAAGCAGCAGTGGGAAAGCCCAGATTTCTTTGCAGAAGAAGAGGAGGGGAGATCCCAACAGCAGAACCTTCAAGGGGGGGACGAGCTTGAAGAGGAAAGAATAGAGCAAGAGAAAGAACAAGAAGAAGAGAGAGAGAATACACGAATCAAAAATGAAAGGGATTTACAATATGAGTGAGTGAAGTGATTGATGGGGTCACAGTGAAATATGAAGTGATCCTCACACATATTATGATTGCTGTAGGTATGCTAAAAAGCTTGCCAAGACAGCCGGTTTGCCTACGTACAAATTTGATGTGCCTATTCGTAAAAAAGCAGACCGCGACAAGCTGGATGCCAAAGCTTGCCCAGATTGCCAGAAGGTATGTCCCAAACTAACACATCTTGACTCTACTCTTCCTCCTCCTTTCTCCCTCCTCGCCTCAATATTCTCTTGTCTCCAGTGGTTTTCAGCTGGGGGTGGTATCCATAGAGACCAGCGTGAGCATCTCAAACTAGTGTGCCGTCACAAACACCTGTACATCCCGCCCGACACAGACCCACGTATATGGAACATTAGCTTCCCTGACTCAGAAGAGTGTGATCGAATAATGCGCCCTAAAAAATAGTCAAATGTATTCATATGGGTGTGTGTATGTACTACGTATGTAATTCCCACACTACCCACTATTTTGATCAATGTTCACTCCTTTGTCCTGCGGGTGAAGGGGGGGGGGGGGGGGGAGGGGGGGAACCATGTTGCTTCTTTGGGGGGAGAGGATAGCATTTTCCAATGACATGCACATTAGGTATGCGTGTACAATAAATGTGTGTTTTTGTAGTATGTTTATGTTGCATATGGGATGAGTTTGCTTATGTGTGGTTGGTCTTATGCATGTGTGTGCATGTGTATAGTGTGTACACACATGTTGGGTGCATGAACAGTGTGTTTGGTGAGTGTTTGTGTACTGTGTGTATGTCCTTTCAAACCCATTTCTCCCAGCCACTTTACCTCCATTTGCATTTGGTAGAAAAATTTAAGCGCTATAACCAACACGTGCACTTATTTTCAGTGTTCCCACCAGTTCCCTTGTGCACATGCTTATGAACTTGTTTTTGTATGTATACTTTTGTGTGGTATATGTGTGTGTAGTATGCTGTGTGAGTGGCATATATAGTGTGTGAGTATGTGTGTTTGTGTTGGGCATGTATGTGTCCATAGAGTCTAATTGGGTTGCTCCTCTAAATGGGCCATGCATTTGTGATTGTCAGGTTGACAATCTTGACCCCATATCTGTATGAGATTGTCTCACAGTTTTCAAATTGACTATATGATATGGATTTCAACATCTAGCCACAAATATGGTTCACAGGATAAGCAGGAGTTTATGATAGTGAGTGTGTGTACTTCACTTGTCAGTTTTTTGATATTGGGAACCAGTATAAGATTTACATGATGCTTTGTTTTGTTCCCTGAAGAGAACTGTATGTACATGCATGAAAATAGTGTAATAAATGCTCTGGCAACCAGATGCAGGTAAATAAGCCCAGAGCCTTACAGTCTACATGGTTTCTTTTATCTCCAAATAGTGGTTTTAGCAAAACCCACATTACTGTGATGCAACAAAACCACAGGCCAGCCCTTTGCAACTGCTGTGGTTGCAAGTCTGACCTGTCAATATATACATGTACTGGTATACTCTATCCCACCTGCTTTTGCGTTTGCATTACTAAAGAAAAGGTGGCCTGATAGACATTCTACCTGTGGACATACCTTTCTAGTAACACTGAAGTCATATACATGTATAATACATACCTCACCCTGTACATGTGTAACTGCTTTTACAAGTATATGTAGGTATTTAATCCTTCTGGAAACTTTGCCAATCCCATGACTTCGTTCACTGCATGTGCCCTATGTACAGATATCTTTGTAGTGAAGCCTGCCAAGTTTTATCACAATAGAATTCATGGATGGTGGGATACAGTACTTCAAAAGATGTTACACACACACACACACACACACACACACACACACACACACACACACATGCTCAGAGGTTCGGGTGGTATGTTACAAGCAACTGCTGCATTCTGCAAACTGGAATCACAATTCATCCTGTCCAAGGACTTAAGTTCTTTCAGAACTATGCACATGTGTGTGCTAAATTTTATGGTCCCAAGTCATTTAAACTAGCAGTCAGCTATTCCAATGACATTTATACAATACAGACCAGAAACATCGACAGTGAGTAATGCCATTCAGCTGGACAGGTCAAATCGAGTAGGCAACTAGCATATCTTCTCCCATGAAGCACACATCCATCATAGATAGAACTCTTATAGCTTGTAATAAAAACTAGGAAAGGTCTCATCCATACATGTACTTTGGTTTGGCAACCTCAAACAATGACCTTGCACCCTTATCTCTCCTTCAGTCTCAGTCCCTCTACACTAGTGTTTTCTGCTCCACTCTCACTACTCTCCTCCCTCCCCCTCACCCCACCATTGAATGATTAGATTTGGGACTCCAGCATTAAAAAATATTATGCAAGTGCATGTTACTACACAAAGGGAGGAGACTAGGCTGACCCTCACCTGCGTCTCATTATCTTATTTGCGCATGTGTCAAGTATGTAAACATAATTTAATGTACTACTGTACTACATCGTTCACAAAGAGATATATACACATGCTAGATACGTTTTTTAACAACATAAATGTACACTCGTTCAAAATATATTTTTTTAACCAGTTCTTTGTTCTTCATAAAACGTTGGCTTCTTGACCAACTAACACTACTTTTCATTCTTAAGGGAAAGTCAATAGCACAGCCGTCACCATTGGCATCATAACTAGCATACCAGTCATTGGTGAAGTACTTATCATCAAATTCGCACAGCTCATATTCTTTATATCCTTGGCCTACTGATTTTCCTTTGCCATCAAATAAGAAACGGAAGACGTCACTTGGCATGTCGATTCTCAGTTGATTTCTCCTTATCGTGCCTGCCGATAAGGAACTGCCAACATGATGCATGAATACACTAACACAGTCCAACACAACACGAATGGACGGCGTTGGGTTTACGAACGACCTGTAAAGTTTGCATAGTAGTATACAAATAATAATATGCATGTACATTAAGTGTACCGTAGGAGGGCAGGAGTGACATCTTTATGTCGCACCCAAGATGCCTGTTCCTTTGGATAGTCCGTCCATAGAACTAAATACTCCAATTTTGTACCCTGCATAAAACCACAAAGGTAGGTAATATGTATGCAAATAAGCAATTACCTTTTTCCGCGATGCCACGATTCTCTCCACCTCATAGAATTGGCTAGCCATTTTTGAAACATATAGTTAAAAATTTGATAAGCAAAACGTGTCCGAGAGCTGTCTCGTACCCAGGATATAGAATTCGTCATTATGGTATTAACTGCTCTCTGGTACCGTCGGACGCGACGTACGTCAGCATACGCGCGCGGATACCAATAGCAACAGAGGACAAGGATAGACTTTTGGGCAATAGAGGTGGGTGAATTGTATCCATCGAATGATTTAAAATGTAGTGGGCGTTATTTAGAATGTGTGTGGACTGGAAATTTGTGTGGTAATGGGGGAACCCTATGAGTTTGATGTTGTTTTACTTAAGTGGGTACTCTTCCTAATTGGGAAGTCCCACTGGCACCAGAGATCCTACCGTCATGACTGGAGGTTGCTAGTTTGTTAACTGCTTCTAGTCAATGGTAGACAGTGGTGATGTTGTATAGAGTCCTAAGCACCAGTGGGCTGAAGTGAGGTTAAGGCTCTGGGAAGGACAACAAGCCGGCCAGCTTGCTGGCCTCAGCAGTGAACCCTAGTCACAACAAGACCTGCTTCTTGAGCCAGGACAGTTATGATAGCCACTTCCACCCTCCCACCTTCCACACCTCCAGTCAAGCAACACCACCCACCTCTGTAAGGGACTCAATGACACCACCTAAAAGCCAAGGTCCCCAGCCTCAAGTAACAAGACTGGCACAAATCTCCTGGGGTTCAGTCCAGCCAGTCACCTCTCCTCCTTCTCCCAGACACTGCCTATCACCCCTCTGATTTAGGGAGCTTGAGTGGCAGTGGTGATGGGGGTATCCAGTCCTCTGTTCCTGTATCATAATTCATCCCTGCAGCAGTCACAACCTCATCACGAGGCTACTCAATTCCATTCCCTTCCCAAGTACTCTATGTCCATACTGTACTATGATGATGTGCTGTCTGTTCCTGCCATGCCAGTCCAGCCCTTGAAACATTTCTCCAATCACTGCAGTCTTGAGGGACAGGAAATATCCCATTGCCATAGAGACAAGGCAGCTGAGGTCTTGCAGGAAACCCAGGGAGGTACAACAGCTGAACACCCTGGAAGAGGGCAATCAACACTCCACCCTAAAGGACATGGTCAATGTCCTCCTGGCCCTGTCCCATTCCATCAAGTGTGATGACTAGGTTGAAGTGCAAGTAAGCCTTACACCAATGATCTTAGTAAAGTTATTGTGGTGGAAAAGTCTACCAATCTTGCAATATGGTTTTTGATGGTGTCTTTTATTTACTCTCCCTCTCCCTCAGTCTCCTTTCCCCACACCTTCCTCTTCTCTGTAAAATTTCCCCCTTTCCCTCCTCCCTCCCCTTCTCCCTCCCCTCCTCCTCCTTCCCTCCCTCCCTCTCTCCCCTCTCTCCCCACCCCATATCTCACCGATGGATGAACTAGGATGGCCCTACTGCAGTTGTGGTTCTTTAGAGATGTAAATTTTGTGGTTATGACAGTTAATCCTTCATCTGATAATACTGAGGTCCTTTGAAATTGTGTGTGTGTGTGTGTGTGTGTGTGTGCACATGTGCATGTGTATGTGTTTTGTGAGTGATGTGTGTGTGTGTGTGTGCTTGTAGGTGTGTAGTTGTGTGTGTATATGTATATCTATGTTGTCAAAGTAGCATGACATAATTTATTTCAATGATAACCCACCAACCATTGAAACCATTGTGGCTTCTGATTGTGTAACTGTGGGTGGATACCTCAGTGTGATAAGGGATGTTTGGGAGTCTCATGCATCCATTTACAGCCAGTACAGTATGCCTGAAGTCTGTGACTGTTTATGCCCAGCATTTCTTTCCTTAAACAGTCTTGAAATAAATTGTGATCCATGCAGAACAGTATAGAAGGGAAAGCTAAGACATATGAACTTTTATAACTGTTCACTGTCCACTTTCTTTTTATGCTCCTCCACCCCACCCCCTCACATTCTACAGCTTCTTACAAGACGTACAATTGAACCAAATCATTTGCTCTCACACACATGATGTTGTGTTGTGGACTGAATTAGTAAGTCACACACAGGATGTTTCTATTAAGTAGATGCTTATGTACTGATGGCTTACAAACAATATATATATGTACATGTATGAATCACCCCCAGGTTCTGGTAACATGCTATGACACTACCTGTATGCCTTTCTTTCCTAACAGGCACTGATTATGGACACTGCCCTGGGGTGTGTATGTGTGTGCTATAATAAGACTGTTTGAACGGTACGTAACTTTATTGTAAGGTTGGTACTCGTTTCCATCGATTGGTTATGAGCAGTGATTCTTGCTGCGTAAGCGTAGGTTGCTATATTGAAAACAATCTTGTAGTCCCTTTTGCGATCCATGGTATAGTTGATGTCAGTGAAAAACGATTCCTACAAACTCTTTGCCACATCATGTGTGTTATTTCAGAAGTCCTTGAGCGATTAAGCTGAGTCTCTGAGTGTGAATTTTGGTTCTAGAGTTTCGTCCAAGCTGGTTGTGCAAGCATGCGAATGAGCTGTACTAGTTTATTTGAAGTCCGGCATATTGATAAAGAAATTTACTTTACCAGCATCATATATATACAGCAACCCTACTGGCTAGCTGGTAAGAATTTGTCTCTCACCTCCATTAATTGAACCCTCAGCACTCAGAAGAACGTTACATTTGCTCTAGATTGTAGTGTGAACAAAGAATTGTAATGTCCATACATGGGCCAACTCGTGTGACATGTGAGATACATCGTGTACTTCTAGAACTCTAAACCTCATATACTTGAGCATGTAGTGCAAATCCATCATTAAATACATGTACGTCGCTGCTTCCTAGTTTGTATTATTCTTTGGCTCCAGTATTTATGATCTTGTTTTGTGTATGCTCTTCTTTTTCGGACGAGAAGAGAATTTATACCCATGCGTTGCTCGGTGAGCATGATTTCCTCAGCTGGGTTCCATTTACAGGAGCTGAAGTAGCTTCTCTTTGAGACATCATTTAATTTCTCAACACCTGTAGAATAAGTATGTCATACATGTACATGTGCATATAAAGCCATACAATAAATTCTTAGGTTCTGTACACAGGATTCACCAGTTGGTAGGTATGGCACAATATTGTAGTCAAAGCTGAATGGTATATGAAGTTGTTACTGTTGTTCAAATACATGCACATCTCAGGCCCGTAGCCAGGGGGGATTGGTCAATCACCCTCCCCCCACAGTCCTATAAATTGATCGTCCCCGCCAGACTTCCTGGCTATGGGCCTGCATGTTATGTACATAGTTGTATATTCCCTCCCACCCAATAAATATAATGCGGCTGTGGTACTAGATGAAGTTCATACACACCTTGGTAGATTAGGTTGCAGGTATGTGCATAATTTTACATTCACCTTGGCAGCTGAACTGTTTTACATTTCCATGTAATGCCACCATCTGCGGTATGTGTATGGCCATGAGATGCATGTACGGTGTGACATTAGTCCGTTGATAGCCCTGTGACATCCCTGATAAGGCTACAAAATCTGCAATCCATTTCTTTGCCTGAATGAATTAGCACATGTATCTACTAAATTAGAATCATTATTTGTGATTTAACCCCACCTTTGTCTCAATGACCGTACTGTCAGGTGTCCAGCTACTTATGGCACTGTATGTCTCCTCAAAGTCCTAGAAAATAATATGTACATGTCTATAACAGGTGCTGTGCATCACAAGCATAGTGCATATACCTTCCACAATTGAGCTACACGTTGACAGGTTTCAGGAGGAAGGATATTAGGAAATTGTGCTGGCAGTAACGATAGGACCTTTCGTTTTTGTGCACCTCCAAGAGACGTCCAGTCAAGCTCTCCTGGCTTCTCTTTTTTCTTCCAGATCTGGAAGGACACACCACAAGACTGGATACTTGCCTGCACCTTTTTAAGTGTTGCTCCCTGAAGGAGGTCTGTCTGCTTTCGGGTTGCCCTGATGTCCAATTCCACTGCATATGATATTAGATTTTCAATGAGGATGTCCATTATTCGTAGGAACAGGTGAAGCTCATCAGGCACGACATGGTCTAGGTCAATAGATAGGAGTGGTGGGTACTTGACACTGTACTCATTGGTAGCGGCACAAGCTTCGATGTCCTCAATTGACCTTGATGGATGCAGTTTGGAAGTGTCCCAACTGCAAAATACAGTGGATAAGATGTGCACAAAACTAGTATGCATTAGATTAGTACATGTATGCAACCAAAGATGTAGTATTTAACCATACCGATCACTTGACGGTACCAGACACCAAATGCAGGAATACTTAGAGTTGGCCTGGGCAAACCCCAAAAATAGTAGCAAAAACTATAATTCGATCGTAATGAAAATGTTAGTGATAACATTATAAGTGTAGGCTCATTACCTTCAGATCTCCTCCTAAATAGAACTCCAATTCGTAACTCTTCCCGCCAACTTGTACCACTTTCAAGGCCATTAGTTCTTTGATCTCTGAGAGGACAGGATCAAGTGCTGCTTCTAGGAGATCGTACTTCTCTGGCATGTTCACCACTGCTATTGTGTGGTTATCTATGGAGAATAATATGAACATCACTTATAGCAACCTTGTACAATGCAAACCTTGTGGTGACAATACACGTTGTTGGAGGTTAAGTAAAGAAAACGACAACTGAAAAAAGCTGGAGCATCTGCTGAACTTTGCACCATCTCCACTCAATTTTACTCGAATCACTTCTTGTCTCCAATCTGGATTTAGTTCCACCTAACAAAACATATGCATGGAATGCAGCATGTTGTATAGTAAAAAACAGCCATATAGTTCAAATGTTGCTTACTAGCTGTTCTATTTCATCACATAACCTCTCCTTTATAGAACAATATACACCATGATGTGGTGTGGGTACGCGGTGAATTCTGGTCTTTAATGATTTGTTCTGCTGTGTTCGAACTTTCTTTATTTGATAGGACCGTGGTGTTGCAGGTAGAAACATGGACAGCTCATGATAAAATTCATCACTGACATTAAATCTATCCATCAGATACAATACCTGTGTGAAACGATACATAAGATTAAATTAGAGCTTCAAAATACACATTACACTAGGCTGGTCAGATTGCTGTTTATGCCAAGTCTGAATATTATGAACTATAGAGTAGGAGTGTGTCAATGTGTGTGTCAGTGTGTGCGACAGTGTGCATGTGTGTATGTACGTGTGTGTACAAAACTTGTGGGAGGGACCCTAATTTCAGAGGATATGCAATGCTTGTTTATACTATGCATATACGATAACATGTACATGTATGTGTACGTGTGTGTGTGTGCGTGTGTGTGTGTGTGTGTGTGTGTGTGTGTGTGTGTGTGTGTGTGTGTGTGTACTGCACAATACTTGTGGGAGGGGCCTATAACATCAAAGCAGTGCTGAGGTTTTGTTTGTCAAAACTGACATCTACAGTGTACATGTGCATGGTCAGTGGCACAATATGAGTGGGAGGGGCTATAACATCAAAGCAATGCTGAGGTTTTGTTTGTCAAAACTGACATCTACATTGATAACAGTCATCAGTGTACATGTGCATGTGTGTGTGTCAGTGTGTGTCAGTGTGTGTCAGTGTGTGTATGCATGTGTGTGTGTGTCAGTGTGTGTGTGTGTCAGTGTGTGTGTGTGTATTGGCACAATACTTGTACAGTAGGAGGAAGCCTAACCTCAAAGCAATGTGTTGTCAAAACGTTTACATCTACATCAGTGTACATGTGCATGGGTGTGTGTGTGTGTGTGTGTGTGTGTGCACAATGAGTGGGAGGGGCCTATAACATCAAAGCTATGCTGAGGTTTTGTTTATCAAAACTGACATCTACATCATCAGTGTATATGTGCATGGGTGTCAGTGTGTGTGTGTACTTGTATACCCATGTGAAGGCACCAATGCTGATGTTTTGTTTTGTCAAAACTGACATCTGCATCAGTTGTTGCATGTGTGTGTGTGGTGTGTGTTGTGTGTTTGTGTGTGTATGCATTTGTGAGCATATAAAACACATCCTGGAGAGAGGTTGCCATCTGTATGTGGTTTGTATGCATGTGGCTTTCATTGTACTGTATTATGATGTTACCTGCATCAGTTTGGTTCGATCTTCATTTTCAGATGGGGTGGATGGACTGGAGCTGGTGGATGGACTGGAGCTGGTGGATGGACTGGAGCTGGTGGATGGACTGGAGCTGGTGGATGGACTGGAGCTGGTGGATGGACTGGAGCTGGTGGATGGACTGGAGCTGGTGGATGGACTGGAGCTGGGGCCAGATGTGTTGGCTGTGGATGGACTGGAGCTGGTGGATGCAGTTATGGTTGGACGACTGCTGCATACATGTAGTTGGATTGTGACGGGGATTGCAGACGGAACACGTTCCAAATGAAGTTCTGTGGGTTTGACGCCAAAACTTTCAGCAAACCACAAAACGGATTCAACATTTGCCTGCAGTTGTTTTAGCTTTCTTCTGGCTTGTCGGGTGGATAACTCATCAAGTCGTCTACCTCTGTTCATTAGAACGAGTTCATTGTGTGTTTCGTGGTGCTGCTTTTGTGCTTGAGCTATTAAAGCTTCACGCAAGTTATCAATTTCCGATTCCAGACCTTCGCATTTAAGTACAACAGTTGCAAAATCCTCCAGCAACGTAGAATGTTCATCGTATGGTACCGTCTCACCATTAAGAACAAAAATATTTGTTTGACCTTCTAAAATGGAGCGCTTTTTTCGTCCAGTAGTTGATCGGTAAAGCGAACCGACCTTACGGCACAATGCTTGCAAGTGAGTTTCAAGTCTCTCGCAATTTTCGCGGATTGCAACAGCGTGCTGTATAACGGAGGCATTCAGCACACATATAAGCTTTTGCTGCTTTTCGTAGTGCCATTTACACAACAGTACATTTGGCACGCTAAGTGTAAGTAGCAGTTCACTATTTGCAGAAATGCGTGCGTTCTTTGTTTTTCTTGCATTACCAATAGTAACACACGGAAGATCCCTCTCGTCCCACGGGAGGGAGGTGGCTCCTGCAGCACCACCTGTCATTTCAACGATCGATATGATGAAATGACCATCGTTAACTTATTTATTATTATTATACGCATGGAGAGCTACCCACCGCGCGTATATGAATTAAGTTAATAGCATTAATACACATGTAGAATGAGTAGCGGTCCAGCCTGGAGACTACACTCGCTGGCATGGGTACTATCCAGTCGAACTGTCGAAAGGATTGTAACGTCACGAAAGAAGGTTAGTATATCGATCGATTAGTGTCTGTGTCATTGGGTCGATCCAAGTAGGGTGAAAAACGCGAGTTTCTCGTTCTATGGCAAGACTACCCTAAGGAAGAAGCATCGTGGGTGTCTCACAGAAGTGTCACGCCTGCTCTCTTAAGGTGCGTTATACACAGGCCGGCGATTTAATTTATATTAATAGGGCGTTTGGTAACCCACATGCAACCATTAATGCGAACTGTTTTAGACAGTGCAAGTCAGTTTATTTTCCACATCGGTCGCTCCTTAACGGCTGGAACTATTAGAAAAAATCGCCTTTCCCTTAAAATGCAAACAGACGATTTTGATGGCAGATACTTCACAGATGAATGGTACGTGAAGTACGACCAAAATTGTGTGGGTGTGCTGTTGAGTTCCCGATCAAAATGAAGAGTTGCATCACATGGGCAAGGTGCAACGCATTCTCCAAGCAGAAAGAAATGCATGTGAAAAAACTGTATTTTGAACGCCTGTACGTGTTTGTCGTGAATAAACGTGTTTAATTATTCATTGTTGTTGGGGGCTACCTTCCTCCTGTACCCATTATGTAGTGAATGAATTTACAATCTGCAACCACACCAATCATCATTCATGTACATGTACATATTAGAACCTGATGTGTCTACAGTCTTCTGTATTTACTTCATATTGGTAGGTCTTTGAGGTGTTGCCAACAGCGCAAATGACCAGCTCCACTACAAATGTATGCAAGGAAATGGATTGTATGGTACCATGAGATCATGACAAAACACAGAAAAACATATATACATTTTTCCATATTATAATTATAATTATATACACACACACAACACACACACACACATGCACACACACACACACGCACACACACACACACACACTAGGAGTGACATCCACTGGCCACCACCTACTCGCACTTATATGCATACTACCGCAACCTCTTTTTTTAATGCATACACGTTTTAGCCTATAGAGCTCTTTCATCATCTAATTAGTCCGCCATATTGGTGCCCATTTACTATGGAGAAGTATGGGCTTACGTTTGGTTTAGGTGTGTTACATTAGTTCAGAGTGCCGTCTAGACATATACTATTGTGCTCTAACACATGATTTTTACTTGAGCCCTCATAGCGTGAGTAACTTAAACAAAGAGTACCAATACCCGAGCATAAGCCCATACATTTCCATAGTAAACCAAGCACCAAGGTGATTGACATAAAAACAATTAACGCAATTAAAGCCTATGCGTCATGTGACCATGAAAGAGCTCTATTCATGATGACCTTAGTACTTACATGTACATCAAGCTTCGACAGGACTGAGAACGAGGGAAGTACATCTTGCCTATGGGATAAAAAACGTGAGCTACAATATTATCAGGTGGGCTGTAATACATGTAAGAGTGTTACTGACCATGGATCGGTCATGCAACCAGTATCAAGTTTATCTCGGCTGATCAACACATGGCTGTATTTTCTGTGGCCGTGTGCACCATTTTTGAATTTTTATATCAGTTGAGACTTTCACATGCAGGCTGCTTCAGTCGCATACCGTGAGTCTAGTCAACTGCATGCATGCATGCACATGTCATGTAGCACTAGTTAATTAATTATGCACACCAGGGAGTGTACAGATCACACCATTTCACTTGTCACACCTAGGTGTTTGTGTGCCCTGCACACATAGAGCACTAGAGTGTGCCCTATGGTGTGATGGCAATTTGGTGTGCTTCACACGCCATAGTGTAGCTATGATGCCTTCACATGGGTACACAAGCTATGATGCCTTCATATGGGTACACTAGCTATGATGCCTTCACATGGGTACACTAGCTACATGATATGATGCCTTCACATGGGTATATACACAGGCTATGGTGCCTTCACATGGGTACATTGGCTATGGTGCCTTCACATGGGTATGTACACTGGCTATGATGCCTTCACATGGGTACACTAGCTATGATGCCTTCACATGGGTACACTAGCTATGGTGCCTTCACATGAATACACTAGCTATGATGCCTTCACATGTGTATGCATACAGGCTATGGTGCCTTCATATGGGTACACTAGCTATGATGCCTACACTAGCTATGGTGCCTTCACATGGGTACAATAGCTATGATGCCTTCACATGGGTACACTGGCTATGATGCCTTCACATGGGTACACTAGCTATGATGCCTTCACATGGTTACGTACACTGGCTATGATGCCTTCAAATGGGTACACTAGCTATGATGCCTACACTAGCTATGGTGCCTTCACATGGGTACAATAGCTATGATGCCTTCACATGGGTACACTGGCTATGATGCCTTCACATGGGTACAATAGCTATGATGCCTTCACATGGGTATATACACAGGCTACGGTGCCTTCACATGGGTAAACTTGCAATGGTGCCTTCACATGGGTATGTACAGTACACTGACTATGGTGCCTTCACATGGGTACATTACCTATGGTGCCTTCACATGGGTACACTAGCTATGGCCAATTGATAACTCAGGTAAGAGAAGTCGTTGAAGCCAGACAGAAGTAGTGCCACACTGTGAAAGTGAATGGTGTGAAGTGCATGCAGAACGTTTGGAGACCAAATAAGCTACCACGCCGGTCGAAGCTGCTTTCAGCTTCCGATAAATCGGTGCGCATTGTCTAGAATTAAAACACATGCATGTAACCGTATTGGTGCCAATAGCCGGTATACGCCACACCTATAGTTGTACTTGAGTAGCTTGGATAAATTACCAACGTAACAGATTATGAAATGCGTGATGTTTAGGCCTACAAAAGATTCGGAACGTATGGGTACTAGTACGCGCCCTTGCATATGTACTCAACTGGTAGCAAAACCCCCTGTTGCGTAGCGCTAGGAGGCGTGTGGAACCGATTTCATACAGTACGTATACAAGTGGTACATATCGCTGACACAGAAGGAGGGGGGAAGCTCATTGCCTTACGTGTCGTCCACGCGCGTGAGTCAATTTTGAGGGCACGAGACGGAGACAACATCTGATTCGATATGGAATACTTCTTTCAACTATGGAAGCCGATTTTTAAATATAAAGACCTAGTTTTCAATATATATTATAGTTCTTCGATGTACTAGCTATATTTTTTTCTCATAACAAATTAGCAAATCGTAAAGGTGTTGACACAAATGGTCATAGAATATTGTAATGAGAAACGCAACCCATTGACTACGCGTACATTGAGGACAATGTTATGACAATCCTAGGGAAGCGACACCTTAAATAGGAAAAATACGGCGACCTTTCTAAAAATCATGCCATAAGTAGTGTACTAACAATTTCTCATAACAAATTCTGAGAAAAATCTGGCGCGCTTGGTATTGAAGTACTCCATACATGTCTATGGGTAGATATACGGGAATATTCGTTGATTCGCAAACCGTGAATTAATTACTTCTGACTTTTGACCGCTCATTTCTGCATATGCGTCACGCATCTATATAGGGTAACGTCAGGTATATTCGCCACCCCCACTTTTAATAGCGCATAAAATCAAAAATAATAAGTTTGGATCTTTCTATATGAGTTTAAAACAACCCTAATAGGCTCCTTTGTTAGTACCATACACAGTTTTACGCAAGTAACGTTGCTCTGTAGAATAAACAGGGGGGTGGCGATCACTACTTAAGCTACCCTATGCATAGATATTAGAGTATCTACCCTAATATCTATGATATATGTAAATACCGAAAGCAGTGCACAGTAAACAAGATGAAAGTGGTCTAGAACAGAAACACACATGCACACATAATCGCACTTATCCAACACAGCCCAGCGTACGCACGCACTTCTTCCCACATGACGTCCCCCCCTCCTCCCAAACCACATTTACGATTGATGCGAGAATGAAAGATTAACGCGCAAGCTGAGTAGCATGTTGTTCAAAAGACTAGAGATACTCAAATTTCCGTCCTCCTGAGGAGCTCACGCAAAGACCAACCATCACATGTTACGACGCACAATAATATAGGCATCTGGATCCATTAATTAAACAGTCACGTGAACAATAATTTGTAACCATTGTAAATTGGTAGTTTCGCAATGCTTTCACTACGTTAGTTTGCCCAAATGCAATAGCTTTTGTCATGGTACATCACTCCTATGTTGTAGTTTGTTGTAATTTTTACAACAACGTATAGCAGCAACGATGTGTTCGAAAAAACGATGGTTGTTATTTGTTGAAGAAAATGATAAAACATAGTAAATTAACCATTGTATTTTCAACTTTTTCCCTGTGTAACTCATCAAACACTAACTCTAACACGTTTCTTACAACGATGCAATGACTATATGGGACAGTTTCCGCGAAAATTGCCCCACGGATATATTATAAAATGTTATAAAAATGCATCGCGGGTGAATCGCTATAACTTCCCAACGGTTAACGCAATCGACTTCCTATTTTCAACACTTCATACTACACCATTTCACTACGGGAAAACTTATTTTGGGGCCTTGCACTAGTTCCTTGCTGATGCTACGAAGTCCGATACCCCATGGGGTTCAAAACCGCCACATCTTCAGCTAGGAAAGTTTAAATCGCTTCAAATTCAGTATGTACGTACAGGGGTCCTGTTGCTATTGATGTGTTCAGTTCGTTAATTTTTACTCTATCCGTCACGGAGATACAGCTGTGCAAAGTTAATGCACATTTCCCGCTCGATTGCACCATTATTGCATGCAACCCGTGTTCCATTCTCCCAATCCACAATACATTTTGATAACTTCTTTGTTCCGCCCATTTCTCCCTTAAACTAAGCTAGCCGTTCCCAACTGTTTTTGTCTCACTCAGGCAGTGAGTTTATGCGGGAAAGTTAAAAGAAGAAGAACGCTGCTCAGTTCCAGACGATCGTACCAAATTAACGGACCCAAGTGAATGGTTGCAGTATAACCTTGCGCCTCCCACGTCGCCGGCAGTATTCAAAACGGCACGCGTAAGGCTATTTGCTACGCACTCACATCATCCTCTAGTCGTGTAATAAAGCTTTCCTATTTGCCATCATCTTGCTAAAATCATCGTCTTATATATCTGCCACGCCCACTCGGCTACGATTTCGGTCTCGCAAAACTTTCAGCTCACACATAGTACATGAACTCATGCTGGCTCCCACTTGTGCACACACTTGCATTGTTGCGTACATGGCCCTGTACACTATCGTATGGCATATTTTCTTATACACGACCACACACACACGCACACACACAGACATACACACACACACACACACACACACACACACACACACACACACACACACACACACACACACACACACACACACACACACACATACACTCATGTACAGCGTACTTGCACACACCAGTTATACATGTGGCAAACAATACACCTGTCTGATGATGGTACAAACACTCTCACTCACATTGTCATATGCACATGTATTCTATTCAATTCAGCTGATTGCATTTCGTACCAAGCTTGCATAACACACACATGCACATGCACAGGCACACACACACATGACATACACACACAGACACACAAATGTGCACACAGACACACTAACGCACACACACACACAGACACACAAATGCACACACAGACACACTAACGCACACACACAGGCACACACAGACACATGACATACACAGACACACAAATGCACACACAGACACACTAACACACACACATGACATACACACAGACGCATACAAACACACACATACAGACACACTCACACAGACACACACACAGACACATGACATACACACAGAAATACTAACGCGCACACACCCACACAGACACACACAGACACATGACATACACACGCACACACACACGTACACACACATGGAAATACACACTAGCACACACAGACACACAAAACACACACATGCATGAAATACACACTAGCACACACATGCACACACAGACACACATGCATACACACAGACGCATACAAACACACACACCCAGACACACTAACGCACACACACACACACAAACGCACACACACACACACACAAACGCACACACAGACACACATGACATACACACAGACACACAAACGCACACACACACACACATGACATACACACAAACACATACAAAACACACACAGATACACAGACACACACATGGACACACAAAACACACGACACACATATGACAAACACACACACACACATGGAAATACACACTAGCACACACAGACACACATGCAGACACACATGCAAGAAATACACACTAGCACACACATGCACACACAGGCACACACACACACATGCATACACACAGATGCATACAAACACACACACACAGACACACTAACGCACACACAGACACACACATGGCATACACACAGACGCATATACAAAAACACACACACACACACAAACGCACACACATGACATACACACAGACGCATACACACACACAGATACACAGACACACACATGGACACACAAAACACACGACACACACATATGACAAACACACACACACACACACATGCACACACACATGGAAATACACACTAGCACACACAGACACACATGCATACACAGGCACACACGAAATACACAGACACACACACACGAGACAGTCACACAAAACACTCAGACACACACATGCACAGACACACAGGAACATACACACACGACAGACACACACACACACGCACACGGACACACAAGCACACACAGACACACACGAAATGTATAGACACTCACGAAATACACACACACACAGACACACACAGACACACACAGACACGCAGACTTGCACACAGACTCGCACACACAATACATATAGACACACATGCACAGACACAACAGACACACACTCACAGATACACACACAATACACACAGACACACATACAGATACACACACACAGATATACAGACGCACACACAGACTCGCACATTGCACAGACACGTGTTACACAAAGCACACACTGTTGTTCATGTGGAAAAAAACAGTAGTGCTCTCTGATAATGATGGTACACACATTTTCTCTCACTGAATGCCTGCTCTGCACATGCATTTTTGATCTATCCATTGAACAGCTCATGAGACCATGAGACATGTCTACACATGCAGGTACATGTAGCAACGTGTACACTGTAGTGTCATAGGACTGGTCCTTTATGCATACATTGTGTCCTTATAGGACTGTCCCCTGACACAAGGGACAAGTCATAAGGATATGCCATGGTTAGCAAACAAGCTCAAGAGGCTTCTGTTTATCTTGAGTGCTCGTGGAATGATGAATATTGCTATCCATTGTGTCTGTGTAAACTTACCACGGGCCCTGACCTACCGCAATCAGCAATGATAGGGTAATTCATCGCCAGGCAGAACCATCGCCCTTCAAAAAAAAAAAAAAAAAACTTACCTGCGTGGTACATCCTTCTTCAACTAGAAGAGGCAGCACAGTGTTGCGTGTCGCACTGTACTAATTTGTATGCGTAAATTAAATGACTACTCGTAGAAGGTTATAGCAAGGCACTACATACTTTGTACTTATGGTGAGGAACAGCAATCTGAGTTCATGTACACTCGTTTAATTCGCTGTATTCAATTAGTACGACACGGGACACACAACATTGTGCTGATGGAAACAGTAGGCCTGTGAGACCTGCGATGAAATTATTGCCCTTATCGTTGCAGATCGTGGTAGGTCAGGTAAGTTTACACAGACATATCGATTGCAAGCTAGTAACGATATTCATTATACTGTACTCCGAAAAGGCTTTTTTACAGGTCAGACGAGCACTTGTACAGAGTGCTAGATGAGAGAAGAGTATACGTCTGCTTGCAACAATACAGAGGAAACACACAGAGATTGGTGTGTGTGTGTGTGTGTGTGTGTGTGCGTGTGTGTGTGTGTGCTCAGGATGTACAGACGCATTTGCACAACATATACACATGCATCAGGGTGTGTGAACCAACATGAGGGCATGTTTATGTACTCTGTGTGAGCTAAATATTGTATGGGCAAAGAGAGACTCAAGTCTCTGCAACTGGTACACAAGCCACCTAGCTGAGTATTGGAGGCATAAAGAAGTTGTTCAAGGATCAAGGATTTTGCCAAACAGGAAATCTTTATTACACAATTGTACTTAACTACAAAAAGATGGATGTGAGTGTGTAAGAACTTAAAGTCTTATGCACGTTGACCCTCCACACACACACCACAATTTTTGGCCAACTGTGTAAACAAGGAATGATAGCCGACAACAACTTTTTCAATGACA
This sequence comes from Ephydatia muelleri, assembly GCA_013339895.1. Lineage (NCBI taxonomy): Eukaryota > Metazoa > Porifera > Demospongiae > Spongillida > Spongillidae > Ephydatia > Ephydatia muelleri. Next base: position 123,020 of record JABACO010000037.1, on the reverse strand, counting down.
ACATCATACGCATCATGATTAAAAATAAATTCGTGCATCTCTACATGTAGACTTAATTATTCATTTTGCTCAAAAGATATCAGCCACCCCCCCCCCCCACACACACACACACTTTTTTTAAAATTGTACCATGGGCCCAGTGCTGTGGTGAATACAGTGATATACTTTGCCACATGCATACAGTGGTACGAGACACCAATCCTATGGGGGCTGAGAACCAATTCTTTGGGAGTATATGACATAGAGCTTGCACTTTAGAGACGGTACATACACATAGGTACATGTAGCTACATGTGTGTCTGTATATGTGTGTGTCTGTGTGTATGTCGTGTGTGTATCTGTGTGTCCATGTGTGTGCATGTGTGTCTCTGTGTGTGTCTGCATGTGTGTGTCTATGTGTATTTCGTGTGTGTGTCTATATGTATTTTTTGTATGAGTCTGTGTGCATGTATTCTGTGTGTCTGTGTGCGTGTCTGTATTTCATGTGTGTGTCTGTAGGTGTGTTTGTGTATTTCGTGCATGTGTCTTTGTGTGCTTGTGGTCTGTGTGTGTGTATGGCATGTGTTTATCTTGTGTGTGTGTGTGTGTCTGTGCATGTGTGTGCGTCTGCATGTGTGTGTCTATGCTTGTGTGTCCATGTGTGCCCGCGTCTGTGTGTCTGTCATGTGAGTCTGTCTGTCGTGTGTCTGTGCATGTGTGTGTCTGTGAATTTCGTGTGTGAGTCTGTGTCCATGTGTGTCTGTGCGTGTCTGTGTGTATGTCGTGTGTGTGTGTGTCTGTGTATTTCATGTGCATGTCTGTGTGTATCTCTGTGCATGTCTGTGTGTGTCTGTGTCTGTGTGTCTGTCGTGTGAGAGTGTGTTGTGTGGGTCTATGCGTGCCTGTGTGTGTGTGTGTGTCTGTGTGTGCGTCTGTGTGTGTGTCTGTGCATGCCTTGCATGTGTCTGTGTACAACTACACGTATGTGTCTGTGTGTGTGTCTGTGTGTGTGTCTGTGTGTGTCTGTGTGTCTTTGTGTGTGTCTGTATGTGTGTGTGTCTGTGTGTGTGTCTGTGTGTGTGTCTGTGTGTGTCTGTATGTGTGTCTGTGTGTGTGCGTCTGTGTGTGTGTCTGTATGTGTGTCTGTGTGTGTGCGTCTGTGTATGTGTCTGTGTGTGTGTCTGTGTGTGTGTCTGTGTGTATATTGTGTGTGTGTCTATGTGTGTGTCTGTGTGTGTGTCTGTGCCTGTGTCTGTGAGTGTGTCCGTGTCCGTATGTGTGTGTGTTTGTGGGTGTATGTCATGTGGGTGTCTGTGTATCTATAAGTTGTGTGTGAGCGTTTTTGCATGTGTATTGCCACATTTATACAGTGGTGTGTGTGTGCAAGTGTGCAATGTTTGTGTACATTTAGAGTACCAGATGGGGACACAATGTATTCAATCCTTGGAGACACGATACATGTACAGAAAGCTTGGTACACAAATTTGCATAGAATCAGTGGTCTGTACAGGCATGCACAAGTACAGTTGAATTGAATAGAATACATGTGCATGTGACAATGTTTGTGAGTGAGAGTGTTTGTACCATCATCAGACAGGTGTATTGTTTGCCACATGTATAACTGGTATGTGCAAGTACGCTGTACATGTGTGTGTGTGTGTGTGTGTGTGTGTGTGTGTGTGTGTGTGTGGTGTGTGTGTGTGTGTGTGTGTGTGTGTATGTCTGTGTGTGTGTGCGTGTGTGTGTGTGGTCGTGTATAAGAAAATATGCCATACGATAGTGTACAGGGCCATGTACGCAACAATGCAAGTGTGTGCACAAGTGGGAGCCAGCATGACTTCATGTACTATGTGTGAGCTGAAAGTTGTGTGAGACCGAAATCATTGCAATCGTAGCCGAGTGGGCGTGGCAGATATAAGACGATGATTTTAGCAAGATGATGGCAAATAGAAAAGCTTTATTACACGACTAGAGGATGATGTGAGTGCGTAGCAAATAGCCTTACGCGTGCCGTTTTGAATACTGCCGGCGACGTGGGAGGCGCAAGGTTATACTGCAACCATTCACTTGGGTCCGTTAATTTGGTACGATCGTCTGGAACTGAGCAGCGTTCTTCTTCCTTTAACTTTCCCGCATAAACTCACTGCCTGAGTGAGACAAAAACAGTTGGGAACGGCTAGCTTAGTTTAAGGGAGAAATGGGCGGAACAAAGAAGTTATCAAATGTATTGTGGATTGGGAGAATGGAACACGGGTTGCATGTAAAAATGGTGCAATCGAGCGGGAAATGTGCATTAACTTTGCACAGCTGTATCTCCGTGACGGATAGAGTAAAAATTAACGAACTGAACACATCAATAGCAACAGGACCCCTGTACGTACATACTGAATTTGAAGCGATTTAAACTTTCCTAGCTGAAGATGTGGCGGTTTTGAACCCCATGGGGTATCGGACTTCGTAGCATCAGCAAGGAACTAGTGCAAGGCCCCAAAATAAGTTTTCCCGTAGTGAAATGGTGCAGTATGAAGTGTTGAAAATAGGAAGTCGATTGCGTTAACCGTTGGGAAGTTATAGCGATTCACCCGCGATGCATTTTTATAACATTTTATAATGTATCCGTGGGGCAATTTTCGCGGAAACTGTCCCATATCTTTATAAATAGCGAAGTGAAATTTACGCACCCGACAAACAGCGGAGTGAAGGTCACACCAAACAATAGAGTGAATTCACACTTACCATAACAAGCGCTCACTCGTTGGTGTGATATCACACCAACGATAAAATTTCGTGTGACCGTCACCCGTTTTTAATCGTACTACGGGTGATTATAGGTGGCTTCACACTTTTGATTTTGCAGTGTCGCATGAGTTAGAGATACACATATACGTAAGTTGCAACAATGGAACCACACAACCATAACCAACAAGCCCACCTCATCCAATGGGCAATGACAGCCGTCTAACAGCTAGCTTGATATTCTAATTACAAAGCATCCACACCTTAATGGGAACACACAAACCATGTACATGTAACAGATACTAAAACCACACAAGCCCAACCCACCATAACCAACACACACACTCATCTCATCACAGAGAATACCTCATCCAATGAACAATGACAGCCATCTAACAGCTAGCTTGATATTCTAATTACAAAGCATCCACACCTTAATGAGAAAAAAAAACCATACATGTAAATGTAACAACTCAACCAATCATAACCAACACGCACTCTCATCTCATCACAGAAAACACCTCATTCAATTGGAAATGACAGCGGTCTAACAGCTAGCTTGATATTCTAATTACAAAGTATCCACACCATAATGGGAACACACAAACCATGTACATGTACATGTAAAATCACACAAGCTCAACCCACCATAACCAACACGCACACTCATCTCATCACAGAGAACACATCACCCAATGGGCAAAGCCTGCCGTCTAACAGCTTGCACGATATCAGATCTTGAGAATAGCACATATAACATGCATGGACATCTAACACGCAAGCTCATCTCATTACAAGCGACATGTGCTTTATTGTTTCACATACCGCTTACTAGGCGTAGATATAAGCATGCGATTATCGATATCAAAATGAATTACACCCGTTTAATATGCGATAGCGACACATGTATCAGAAGTTCACAATGCTTATCCTGGTATAGGGATCCAAATATCGTTAGGCTACTAATTAAGCTTAGTAACTTACCGTTGTGTTCGAACTAGTACGTAGAAAGACACTGATGGTATTAGCGAGTTTGAACCCCAAGGGGTATCGGACGTCGCAACGCTGGCAGAAAGCTAATGCAGAACCCCAAATGTATTTTACCAGACAGAAATGGTGTAGGATAAAGTGTTGAAAATAAGAACTCGATAGCATTAACCGTTGTGAAGTTATAGCGATTTATGAATGCAGGTTCCCAGTCCTCAGTCATCCAACAAAAAAGCCTAATGTCTGACCGGCAATTGACCGTCAAAATTTTTGACGGTCCCACTGTTATTGCCTCAATAGGCTGACGGTTAAGTAGTTCGAACTAATTCAATTATTCACTTTTCCTGACGATCACGGACGCGGTCAAGCCAACCGTATCGCCTAGTTTGACGGTTTTTACGGTTGGCGAGCGAACCGCGGCATCACTGCATGAAAGCATAGATATTAGAGTATTATCTATGATGAAAGTCATGAATTTCAGTACATGGACTCGATCAATTTTTTACGTCCTAGTACATGTAGGTTTAAAAGGCATGCTGCTAATGCAATACACTTTGGACCGCGAGGCCCCAAATATATTTTGAGGCCCGGGGTAGATAACCAGCTTACCCCCCGCCCCTCCCCCCTCCTCCTCCTCCCTCCCCCCCCCCCCCCCCCCTTACCGGCTGTCTGATAGAACGCCCTAAAAGTAGCCGTCGGAGGACATGTAATCCTCTAGGGGGTGATGAGCCTCTTCTGTTGAATAGTGCAGACCGAGAAGTTAATTATTTACGCAATTTAACAGCGACAAATTCAAAATGACAATGACATCCCTCACAATAATAATTAAAAAACTGATAAACAAAAATTTGATGCGGGCGGTGGAACAGAAACAAGAATCCCAACTACCACTGGCCTAAACCTATATTGTACGTACTTTCTCTTTTTACGCTCCAAACAAATATATATCCACCACTATCAGTGCCAATATTGGTATGCTGATGTAGCACCAAGCCGAAGCAAAAACGAACACTTCGCCCGCGCGATAGGATATGAAAAAGCTGACCAGGCCCATGGCCGAGGTGATCACGTTGGTCCTGTAGTGGGACGTTGTGAGCCCCGGAATGAGCCACAGCATCAGATAAATCAGGTAGTTGGGCGTGAAGTCTACTAGGTTGTAGGACGTCCATTCCCAGTAGAGGTGGGAGAGCTGCCTGCGAGTGCACACAAGGCTGTTGGCAAACACGCTGTGCTCTTTGGTCAGCGGGTTGGTTGTGGGGTCGTAGAGGGCCCGCGAAATTAGGTTCACTCCCATCCAGCAAAGGCTCATCGCGATGGCGGTGAAGAAAGTGCTCCTCTCCCGCTCGTGGCTGATCTGGTAGAAGTACACGTTCCACATCAGTGGTTGGAGAATGACGAAAACGTAAGCCACCTCCGTCAGAAAGTGGTTGACGGGTTTGTCACACTCGTTCACGGTCCAGTATTGCACGGTTTGCAGGAGTTCCATCAGGGTGTAAAAGAGGACCACCCATTGAATGTTGGTGGCTCGCACGCGTGGGGCGGCGGTACAAATGTAAGCCACCAGGGCAGCGCCAACCACAAAGAAAGCACAGGAAATCTCGGGGCTGTAGCACATTATAGGGAGCCTCTGTTACTTTTAATCTTGACTTCAGAAACTATCGAGTTCCGCACAATATCTCGATATTACACATATCCAGAAATGGCCCATACATAGGCGGTCATCTTGCTTTTTATTTCAAATTGAATTTTAAACACTTGTAAATTGTCCTATAAATCGGTCTGATCATGACATATGTACTTAAAAAATTATTCCATTAACCATTCTTGAACTAAAATCAAGACAAAAAATTAATTTATACCGCTCATAATGTATTCATCAAAATATGTCATTGCGTAATGCCTTGCGTCATCCTTCAACTTTCATTGAACAGAATGGTGAATAAATATATGCACAGTAAGTTAATTTAGAACTTAACTATAATACTAATAGGCTGTTAATAACCGGACAATGTGAGGGGGGGGGGGGGGGGGGGGGGGGGAGGGGGAGGCCGAGCGTTTCGATACGAAAGAGCGAGGGAGAGCCCGATATGGTTACTGCCAGCTTCTGGCCTGATACAAAAGTACGATAGTCCCAGACTAGTACCGTAGGTCTCGACTGCCACGAGGGACACTATGATGTCGATCGTCATGGACACTTTTGACCTATATAGTGTGTTCCTTATCGTGTTCGTTTAGCCTGCTTGCAGCTCGATGAATGAAGCGCGAAGGCTAATAGGCACGTGCACTGATACAAAACATAGATATTTGCAAATGGCACTTTTCAGTACAGTTGCGACCTACGTAGGCCATTCAGCCCTACCTAGATCGATTAACATCAAATCTGCACGTGCCGTATTTTGAATCTTTGTCTGCATACATGTGTATGGGCCAGGCCAGAGTCAGTAACTACACGTAAAACGCTTTAATTTTAATGCAAATCACCTTCGTGGGGCTTCAATGAATAGCACTATCCCAATGCTTTCATTTTTTTTTCTTTTAAAGAAAAGTTTTGTGTAAACTCTGTATCGCTGATCAGTCTATCACTAGGCCAAAGCCTCTGCATCAGGTTAAAAGCATACTATACTACTATAACCCCCCCCCCCCCCCCAACCACCCCCCCCCCCCCCCCCCCCCCCCCCCCCCCCTTCTATGTTATGCCAATGCTTGCTGGCACAGGCCCAAACCCCTCCCCTGTATCTGCACAGTGTGTGGTTAGTGCAAACATGTAATGTGCATTTAAACATACACAATTTGTCCTCTTCTGCTATTGCTATTACTAACAATGAGTGTGGCTGCACCATATGTACTTCTGAATGGTGTCAGCAGTTACTGTAAGTGGCTGCACCAATGCGAGTGTTGTATTTGGCTGGATTGTAGCCACATTGCTCCACCATACCAGGGATAGGAAGGTGGAGCGGAAGTTCTTAGATGCGAGTGGCGTCCCAACTTTGAAGTGGAAGAGGGGTGAGTGGAACAGTGGCAGCATTATTTGTAGGCCTCCATTGCTAGAACTGCCTGCCTTTGGTACACTCAACACACCTGCCCATCTGGTTTGCTTGATGAAGAAGTGCATGCCAGCTGAGTACAGTGGAACGTAGGGGTATTTAAGTAAATTTGTTGAGCCTAAGGTGGATATCCCTGGAGGTGTTGAACACTCCGGATGGTCAGTCTCAGCATTGGGATCCTGGTGCTGCTCTCCCCAGTACAAAACCAGATACAGGAGTGTCCTCGAGTAATATTTTGCCTCATCTCCATAGAAACAGTTCCAAACAGACTTTTAACACAACTCTTGATATTGAACCCTAGAAAAAAAGTACCAGGACTTTATGCATCAGACGTAAATGCCTCTACCACTAACCAAAGGTTTTGCATGAGGCCCAAAGCACACTCCACCCCCCCTCCCATCATGTACATGTACTTGATTGTAAAGTTTATGGCATCAGGCACAAAAGGCCCATGCCACATACATGCACATGTAGGTACTACATGTACGTCAATAGTGTTTGCTTCTTAGAACTTGGTACATGTACATGTCTAGCTCAATAGCTAACATACATGTACGTCAATAGTGTTTGCTTCTTAGAACTTGGTACATGTACATGTCTAGCTCAATAGCTAACATCAGATTAGGATAACCTCAGTTTACATAGCAAACAATGCCCTTTTGTTGTTGACCTCTGAGCTGCACAAATGAATATTATATTTATCTTACATGTACCTATGGGACAGCATCCAGCAAAATCAGGCTTGTAAGGTTATAATTTTATTACTATAAAAATTTCACGTTACATAAATTTTTACCTTTCCTTTTCGTACACTTGTTCCCACACCATTTCTGTACCGGTACATACTGATTGTGTGTGCATGTGTGTATATATGTATACACGTGTGCATGTGTGCATATGTGTGTATGTGTGTGTGCATATGTGTGTATGTGTGTGTGCATGCGTGTGCATGTGTGTGTTGAAAAGTGCAAAGCAATAGAAAACTTTCCAATGCCCTTGATACTTCTAAGCTCTGAAGCCTTGCAAATGGTGGCAGTGAATATTATTGCTACTTGTGTATGGCAGGACTGGGCCACTGGAAAGTTTACATAAGCCTAGCAGCTGAATGGTAATACATGTACATGTAAGCTTAGTGTTCACATTCAACTACACCAAACTTTCTTCAAAAGCACAGACCCATAGCTACATGTACTTCACAAGCACAGCACCATGGCTATACAGCACCATCAAGCACATAGGATGATATTAAAAGGTGGGGGGGGGGGGGGCCACTTTGACAAAAATAAGAATGTGGCAATGGGCCCCATGCTTCCTACAACTGTACACCACTGACCTTAGCACCACTTCACAGTCACTGCACCATGACTATTTCACAACCACTGCACCATAGCACTATGTCACAGGCACAGCACCGTATTAGAGGCACTGCACAATAGCACTACACTACACAATAAGCACCAAATCACTAATATGGAATGAAGGCCTGCTTTTCTATGGATGTTTTAATGATTTTAGAAGCTTCGTACACATGTGTTTCGCGTATGGCGCGTAGTCAAGGATCGGGGACTTGGTTGCTCAAAGATATCAGCACATCAGCAACAACACTACACAGCAGAGTATATCACGTGACCCCCTGTAACATCGACCCGCCCACAATACACACCCCAAACTGTGTGTATATGTGTGTGTGCTTGTACATGTATGTACTTGTGTGTGCTTGTGTGTGTGTGTGTGTATGTGTGTGTGCGTATGTGTGTGTGTGTGTGCGTGTGTGTGTGTGCGTGTGTGTGTGTGCGTGTGTGTGTGTGTGTGTGTGTGTCTATCACCAAGATCAGGGGGGAAAGGAGGGTTAATTTGCTAGATATGTTTTAGTTGTCTACAGTAGAAGTTACAGAAGCCTCATGTGTGTACATGCATGTGTATTTGTCACAATACAGGCAACACACACAAACACAGCCCCTCCCATTTGCACATGCCATAACTAATTGACCACAATATCACATCATGTGTGTGTGTGGTGTGTGTGTGTGTGTTTGTGTGTGTGTGTGTGTGTGTGTTCACCAAGATCAGTGCCATGTTTGAGCCACTCCCTTACCACACTGGTAACGCACACACACATACACAAACAGCCTTACTCTGTTCTGGCTTCACATTTTTCACTGTTGCATTTGTGGTATTCAGGCTCAAGATAACTCAGCCATGTGTGTTCTGCCGCAGCAAAGGGCTGTTGAAATGTTGTCCATATGTAACACACATACACACATACAATACAAACATACAAAAAATTAATTGTTTACACATACACAGATATGCATACTTGTATGAGCATGCACTATTTGTATACCATCCCTTGAACTATTGTATTCATTGTTATCAACAAGACCTTTACATTGGTACATGTAGCAGAGAATGGTTGCAGAGAATGTCTGACAGTTTGTTTGATCTGTGTGATGCGTTTTAGTGCTTGCGTGTTGTGTCATATCGAGTAATCGCCCATACATTGGCGGTCATCTTGTGATTTATTTCAAATTGTTCACTAATAAGTTTCACTGTGATGCAGTCGACAACACATGCACAACATTCACGTTTGAGTCCGTTGCCAACTTTATACATATGTCCATATGCACATGTGCATACATTACATTGACAAAGCCTGCTACATACCACACTGACACAATAAACCATTTGTAAATAGTCACACCGTATAACTATGGTGCCTTCACATGAGTACACTAGCTACGGTGCCTTCACAGCGGTAACTGAATATACATGTAAGTACGCAAGGTAGCTAAATATTACAATAAAACACAAAGCATGCAGTGCAGGGTAAGAAATGACTGACATTATTGCAATTACCAAGTTGAGAGATGTGCAATGCCTAGGCCTACGTAAGTCATTGCCTTGCACATGCATTTTATATTTATTTCACCTGAAAGATTGCAACGGCGTTTTGCTGGTGGTGGATGTTGCAACGCAGCGCCAGACAGCAGAATAAAATACGCTACCACGCCGTTGACGCTGCTATCAGCTTCTTTGATACTCGATAAATCGGTGCGCATTTTCTAGAATTAAAACACATGCATGTAGCCGTATTACTATTGGGGCCAATAGTAGCTCCGGCCACACCTATACTAGTAGTTGTACTTCAGTTACTTAGATAAACTACCAACGTAACAGCCTAACAGCAATACAATTATGAAATGGGCCCGGCGATGTTTACAAAAGATCCGGAACGTATTATATGTAGGCTATTCAACTGGTAGCAACAAACCTTGTTACGTAGCGTTAGGAGGCGTGCAGAATCGATTTCAGGCCCGATTTCATACTGTATAAAACTGGTACAGCTAGGGAGATACTCATTTGCCTTGTCCCGCGCGTGAGTCGATTTTGAGGGCACGAGACGGAGACAACAATCCGATTCGATATAGGATACTTCTTTCAATTATGGAAGCCGAATTTTAAATACAAAGACCCAATTTTCAATATATATTATAGTTCTTCGATGTACTAGCTACATGTTTTTCCTTTGGCAAATTGGCGAATCGTAAAGGTATTGACACAAATGGTCATAGAATTTGTAATGAGAAAACGCACCCATTGACTACGTGTACGTTGAGGACAATGTTATGACAATCCTAGGGAAGCGACGCCTTAAATAGGAAAAATACGGCGACCCCACTAAAAATCATGGCAAATGTAGTGTACTAACAATCCACTTTGGCAAATGCTGAGAAAAATCTGGTGTGCTTGGTATTAAAGTACCCCATACATGTCTATGGGAAGTTATACGGGAATATTCGGTGATTCGCAAACCGCGAATTAATTAGCTTTTCCTTTGACCGCTCATGAAGAGCTTATTTTTTATTACCCAGGATGTTGGCAATTATTGCGGTAACACTGCGTGCCGTGCCATACACTGTAAAAAAAAACGGCCCATATCCAGAAATGGCCCATACATAGGCGGTCATCTTGCTTTTTTTTTTCAAATTGAATTGTAAACTAGTTTATAATGTAGTATAAATCGGTCCAATTATGATATATGTACTTCAAAAAAATTATACCATGAACAATTCTTGAGCTACATTCAAGACAAAAATTTAATTTCTACCGCGCATAATTTATTCATAAAAGAATGACATTGCGTAATCCATTCTGGCGAGAGCAAGCTCACGAGACCTAGGGATCTGAACCTGCGGCAGCAGGTTCAATATAGGATTGATTGAGGATTGATGAATATCATTAAAAAAACTTCACTCGCGTCTGGAGGGACAACGGAGAAACGGATCGCGTATCTCTTTGTCGCGATGGAACGAGAACTCAAAGATCTACATTTCTACGTTTGTTCCGTGTCATAAAACGGTGTGCTTTTAGAGAAACAAACGAATTCCTTTTTCTCGTGCCCAGTCCCAAAATAATTCTTGGTCGTCTTCTTCTTCTTCTTCTTCCTTAGGAAGGTATAACTCGAGCTACGAACGGTTTTGAATAACGGCAATAGCGCCAATATCTTTGGAATTCACCTGCGCGGTGCCCTTTAAGGTCATATAAAGACTACAGCGAGAAGTACCTCATGCGGTAGCAAGTTCTGTATAGGATATGAAGTTATTGCAGAAGTTTATTTGGTTTATTGTTGATTAATGAAGTTATTTTACAGCATGCAGTATAAATACTCCGACCTGCACGAAATTTATTTGGTGTTCCTATCGCAGTTAAATACTTTGGCTAGTGAAGTTAAATGCCTTCGCGTAATCGAAAGAAGAGATCTAAGCAACGAGCGGAATACCTTCAAAAGCAAGACGATATTTTATCACAAGAAAACAAGGCTAAAGCCCGAGCGCGCTACAAGGCCGATCCCGAAAAGAAGAAGGCCTCTGTACGCGACAGCTACAAGGCCGATCCCGAAAAGAAGAAGGCCTCTGTACGCGACAGCTACAAGGCCGATCCCGAAAAGAAGAAGGCCTCTGTACGCGACAGCTACAAGGCCGATCCCGAAAAGAAGAAGGCCTCTGTACGCGACAGCTACAAGGCCGATCCCGAAAAGAAGAAGGCCTCTGCACGCGACAGCTACAAGGCCGATCCCGAAAAGAAGAAGGCCTCTGTACGCGACAGCTACAACGCAGATATTGAATCTAAGCAATCTGCTAAAAGGCAGCGATATCAAGAGGACCTCGAGGAGAACCGCGCTGCTAAAAGGCAGAAATACGAGGACAATTCAGCTGCCATTAAGGCATCTGAAAGGAATCGGTATTGGAATGACCCCGCTGTCCGATTGGCTAAACGTGCTGCCGAGAGGAAGCGGTATCGCAGGGGTCACCGAACTACCACTACCACCCAAAGGTATGTGATGGCATGTTGTATTGCACTAGCATTAAAAAGCTATAGGAAGATGTGCATGCAACATACATGTATGTACAGCACGCATGTAAGGGATCTGCACAAAACCATTCACTTTACATGTAAAGCATGCATGGTGACCCAACTGTTGTGTACAGTCCTTTGTGACCTGTCTATTGAATATTGGGGTGTCTAATTTCTTTGAGTTTGGCATGTGATGTGCATGCAACATGTGTACAGCACGCATGTAAGGGATCTGCCATTCACTTCACATGAAAAGCATGCATGGTGACCCTACTGTTGTGTACAGTAGTCCTTTCTCCTTTGTGACCTGTCTATTGAATATTGGGGTGTTATCCTTAATCTGATGCACAAAAAGGCTTCCTTATCTGATGTACATGACACAATGGCAGCCCGCCTGCAACTGTGTATTAATTTTGTAACCTCCCTCCCTCCTTTCGTAAATTAAAATCAATTTATCACCACTTATAAAGACGCCAGAGGAAAAAACTTATGAAACAAGTAAATAAAAACATTCTCTAACGAGAAAGTTGTTGGTATATAGGATTGACCAATCGTGGTGTAAAAAGCACGGAAACAAGAGTGACAGAAATTTGACTGGAAAATTCAAAGAGGCCTATATTTAGCCCCACCACCACTTCGCCTGCTGCCCCCCTGGCCGCTGCCACCACCACCCACATGGCTCCCATGGCCACAACGAGGCCGCCGCGCTAATAGAAGAGGGTGGAAACGAGGACAAGGCCGAACAATGAATAACATAAATAACTCGTATACTTATCATTTCTATTATTAAAATTTTTAACCTCCCTCCCTCCTTTCGTAAATTAAAATCAATTTATCACCACTTATAAAGACGCCAGAGGAAAAAACTTATGAAACAAGTAAATAAAAACATTCTCTAACGAGAAAGTTGTTGGTATATAGGATTGACCAATGGTGGTGTAAAAAGCATGGAAACAAGAGTGACAGAAATTTGACTGGAAAATTGAAATAGGCCTATATTTAGCACACTAACGTTGTGACAGTACATGCCTGAGTAATGGGCTAAATATAGGCCTATTTCAATTTTCCAGTCAAATTTCTGTCACTCTTGTTTCCATGCTTTTTACACCACCATTGGTCAATCCTATATACCAACAACTTTCTCGTTAGAGAATGTTTTTATTTACTTGTATATTTATCAGACCCCTTTCCCAAAATCCTGGATCCGCCCCTGAAAAAGAAGACCAAATCAACATCAAATTGTACCATTTAACATCCCAACGCTCCTTTTTATGCATGTGCCAACATCAGCCGATGAAATGCCGTGCGTGGGTGTTACTTTGTGATCCAAAAGTATTTCTATCAACTTAGAATAACTTGTTGACACTTAGTGTGCACGTAGCAATCAAAGAATGCTAGAAAAACGTTCTTACCAGTCGGAGAAATCGATTCCTCTCGTAAAATCTTTAAGAGAGGATCGATTTTTAATTCAAAAGTGAACAAGTGCAAATCATAGATACTTTAGAGATATATGGGAAAGTTTCCGAGCAAAGGGACCTAGCATGTATTATAAAAAAGCATAATAAAAATGCCTTACGTTTGAAATGCTATAACTTCCGAAGGGTTAACGCTATCGTCTTCCTATTTTCAGCACTTCATATTACACCATTTCTCTATGGTAAAACACTGTTTGGGATCTTGCACTTGCTCCTTGCCAGTATTGCAACGTTCGATACCCCACCGGGTTCAAACCCGCCATAACTTTCTGTAGGAGTAATGAAATCGCTTCAAATTCGGTATGTAGGTAGAGAGGTCCTATACCTATCGATTTGTTCTGTTCGTTAATTTTTATGCCATCTGTTACGGAGATACAGTTGAATAAACTACGTGCACGTTTTCCCGCTTGATTCGCGCCAATGTAATAATCCCCGCCTCCCCATACATTGAGCGGAGCGCAATTTGCCCAAATCATTGGCGCGAAACGAGCACGAAAATGTGCACGTAGTTTGTTCAACTGTATCTCCGTAACGGATTGCATAAAAATTAACGAACAGAACAAATAGATAGATATAGGACCTCTCCACCTACAAACCGAATTTAAAGCGATTTGATTACTCCTATAGAAAGTTATGGCGGGTTTGAACCCGGTGGGGTATCGGACATCGCGATATTGGCATGGAGCATGTTCAGGATCCCAAAATGTATTTTACCATAGAGAAATGGTGTAGTATGAAGTGCTGAAAATAGGAAGACGATAGCGTTAACCCTTCGGAAGGTATAGTATTTCAAACGTAAGGCATTTTTATTATGCTTTTTTATAATACACGCTAGGTCCCTTTTCTCGGAAACTTTCCCATATATTGGTTCTCCTTATTCTATGTATCTCATGCCTGTATCATTAGGCCACTTAGTTCATATATTACGGTACATCTACCATCACCGTAGCGACCGACCTAGCAACCGAGTTGCGAATGTATACAGCTTGGCTGCATGAAATAACATTGAAATAGGCGTTATTTCACATCAACTATCTTATTCTGATTACAGGACCGAATCCCCATCCTGATCCACTGCGCACGTGTTGTAGTAGCCCTGCATGGAGGAATTAGATCATCTACTTTTTCGACAACGTGCAGTTTTCCCTGGTGTGTGTGTACTCAGTCTATTCGTGTTACCAACTCATTCTAAGCAGGCACAATGTTATATTTTTCGGTCCAATTAAACGCGGTGTGTTTTTAGGCATTCGGTACCGTTTCGTCCATTCAGCCATGCAAGAGAATGCAGATTTTTGTTGTTGAGGCTATGCAGGGTTTGTGGGGATTATATCAGTTCAACAAGACTTAATGATGGTCTTTTGGTATTAATCTTGCAACTGATACCCTTGCCAGTCACCCCTGAAGCGGTTTGCTACCTGTGCCATCAAGTTGTTACTGCATACAAAAATGCATTAGCTCATGGTAGGACGTACAAAGTGTGCACAGTAATGTTTGATGGTTGGGAGTCACTTGGTAACGACATGTGCTGTGTATGTAAACATGGGAAAAGTAAAGAAAAGGGTGGAAGGCCAAGGAAATTCAAGTTCATTGTTTGGCCAGGGAGACCTTTAGAAGTTCCTCTGAGGAGACTTGTCGAGTCCATTAAGCTCACTGCACCTCCTCCTTTTGTGCTGTCAACGTTACATCCACCAACCATAGCAGGGAATGTATCTTGGTTGACTGCTGAATGTCCTTTATATTTGGAAGTACTGAACACTTGCTACATAGTCTGCTCCAATTATTGTTGTACTTAGCTATATCTGCACCACGAACTACTGTGTCCATGTTGCTATGGTGATCACCTAACAGATATTACCACAGTGTGAGCACCATGTAATCTTGTTCTGGATGCTCTCAAGTGCATTTCTGTTATATGCAGCAAATGCAATAACGAGATCCTGCCTTCAGACTACGCAACCCATCTGCGATCTGGCTGTGCTGGTGAAATTCTCAGCCATCCAGTCAACCAACCTTTGTCACCTATATTGAGTCTCAGTTACAAATAAATTTAGTCATACATTCACTTCTATCAAGTCCAACAAATAGTGTGGTAGTACTCAATACACATGGAAAGGTAGTTAAACTGTCGTGTACATTACAGGTCTTAATAAACTTCTCTTTGGCATGCATTTATTTAGCTACTTACCATGATGCAACTGAGTCGAGGGCAGGTTCCGTCCAGCTCAGCTTCATGGCAGTCCACAAAGAAGTGCATCACAGTTTGGGTGATATTCGTAGATATGTCAGTGCCAATTGTCAAAGCTAAGTAGAGAAGTGGTATCCTGCACACCCTCAGACAGGAGCAAACTTTTACAGGAAATATCTGCAGAAAGCTGTGTGATTTCAATATCTACAGCAGATGCCTTAGCAATGAGGATGGAGCTTAACATTCCCTGGTCTCCATCTTTTTGTAGTCCTAGATGTATTTATTATTACAATGTATTATGGTTAATGGTGTGGCAAATTGAGGTGGCTAGTGAAAAAAAGATGCGTCTCAAAGCTGATGAACTCCTTGGTGACAATTTCAAAGCTGAGATGGTACCACTCTCATTTAAGCATCAGAATAGTGTTTAACCTGCTTCATTGGTATATATCCCACATTTGTGGAATATGGTTGAGAAAATTTTGGAACAGAGTAATGCAGGAAGGGGAATGTACAATATTATTTGTAAAAATGCTCAGCTCAGTCCTTCAACATCAGGATTCATTGCCTTACCTGGCACAATGGTGCCATTCCACCGAATGAGATTTGAATAAAGCTTGGTGGTGGGGGAACATTCAAATTCTGCTTCCAACTTCTGAATGTTGATGCTCCAAATTAATCTGTAACACAAGTGTGATCTCTATGTTTGAAGGTCCTGATTCAGTCACCAACTTGCATATTTGCTTGGATCAGTATGTTGAATAACAAGCTGAAATCAATAAGATGGCTTGAGGTATAACCCTGCACATTGAATATGTAACAACTAGTACAAACCTGCTATTCTTTTGTAGAGAGAAAAAAATTCGTTTGTTTTTATGTGGGGATTATGAATTTCTTTGTCACTGCCATGGTTTATCAGGTGCAAGTGGTAAGATCAGTGTCTCCAATTCTATTTTGTTTCACATGTTCATTTCAGGTCGTCATTGCTGCTGCTGCTTGTATTGCTTAACAACATCCGCTGAACTTCAATTACAGCCGTCCATTGAGAGCCTGGATCTCAGAACAATTGATTCCATTTTACAGCGATTCATGCAATGTGGTGGGGATGCAAAGGGTAAAGGAATTTAATAATGTAATCCGTGAACCCTTTTTCAAGTCAATTCCACTTTTCCAGGTAATTCTCTATTTGTCTGCCATATCTCAACTTGAAGGTCTGTCCTCCGGGTTCACATTACTTTGGGAATATTTTTGAAGCTCTTTGTTTTGATGGAAGACGAGTGTCACATACTTGATCACAAATATTCCATGCCGGAGACTCCTAGTGGGGACAGCTACAAGCAATACTGTTCCGATGTCAAGATGAAGCAGGAGAAGTGATGGAAAAACTTCATATTGTAAAAGAGAGCATCAGACTTTGGAGGAGACCACCTAATGAAGAACTGGCTGATAGCTGCACATTGTAGTTCATTGAAGTAGTCGAAGCATGGTCATTGGGTGATGTCATGCATCGTCCCCGCACGGGATAGTGGTACAGTAGTTACCCGACACATCGTTGATCAGCTGGTGCGTTTGGTACCAGTTGGGCGAGATCCATGTTACGTCGCCCTTTGAATTGTGATGACTTTCAAGGGCTTTGTGTCCCGGTGTCACAGGACCACCTAAAAATTGACCGGCCGGACATTGTATCCTAGGACCCGGCGTCCGCCGGACACCCAGTCCTAGGAGATATTGTCTGGCCGGTCAATGTATCCTACGATATTATGTCCCCACTTAGGAATGGCTTTCCCCCCCCCCCCCCCCCCCTTTCACCTGGGTAGGATGGCGTGTTTCCCGTTACAATTATAAGCATGTGTATCGGCCGAAACGGGGCGTCATACATATTCAATTTATTAAGGATGGTCAGCGAAATTACACATCACAAAAAAGAAATGAAACATAGATATCTGTGGCACCTTTGTACGCGTATATATGACTTGTTCTTTGAATTTGTTTTTTCTTTCACGTCCTATACAGCCCATTATTCAGCTGTTCTTTTTACTATTTCGAGTTGATATATACATGCATACCCATGATACACGATGGTGATGAATAAATGAATCTGTTTATACATGCATGTATATTGATTGGTCATGATCAGCTGATGTAAGCTAGAGACTGAGAACAAGTCATATACAAATACTGCCATGGGTTTTTGTATGACTTGTTCTTTGAATTTTTATTTCAGCTCAGAGTATAATTCTGTTCATTTACTACATCAAGATGATACCCATTGATACACAGAAATGCATGCATAGAATATGCTGATGAGTCTGTGAACTGTTTATGATCAGTTGATTTATGCTACAGACTGGCAGTTTTTACAGTACCAACTGCATTTTAAGTCACTCCAGGACATTCGGGGTATAGAGGAGCCACATTTCTTGTGAAACCATTCTTTGCAAGAACTGCATTAGATCATTACTCCAGAATCTGACAATCGGCAGTAGCACCTCACTTTAATCATCTTATTGCCCACAATACATGTGTATGACTGTTTTCTCTATCTGAACCGGTATTGGCGTATAATGTTTGGGACATGGTATACCATTGCATGCATGTAAGGAGTTACATATTTCTTTTGGTGACCCTCTTTTTTGATGCTTAAGAAGAGTTGAACCCATTGTTTGGCCTGTAAAGACAGAATAGAGTAGCATTTCATCCTTACTATATTTGCACACTAGCTAAACTTACCTTTTGGTGGAATTGATTTGAAGCTTTCTGCATGCATGGGTGGTGATTAGTATGCTGCATAAATCTTCAAAATCCTTAGGATTCCGTATGCCAACAACGAAAAGAAGTCATTTGTTGACAAGTGATTTGACTCACTGTACATAGTACCTCCCATAACTTCACTACTGCTGTGCGCAGGGCACTAGGCAGAGGAATGTCTTTCATCTATGAAGGAAGCAGCTGGTATACATAATGTACATGTATGATGAATGTTACTAATGTCAAGTGTATTTGTACCAAATTTCCTTTTACTTTCACCAGTTAAGGATGTTCACTCATGACATGAAGTATTTGTGTCAGACTTCCATTATTCTTCTTCTTTTGAAGCGCTTCTCGAGAACTGGTTCCGCATGGTGATCCGATGACTCCATTCGTTGCAAATTTGAAAAGACACTTTAAATTGAATGGCCAATGAACTATGCTAGCACACGAATATAAGTAGCGTTCTAATCGAAGAATCTTAATGTACATGTAATATATCCGGTGTGAATCAATGCGTACTGAATGGAGTATTAAACTACGTGTAAGACAAAAGGATTATCCATGCATGTATAATAGTGAACGGTACCGGTATCTCTCTAGCTTGCATGTTTAATTAATTACTTGTATCAGAGTAGTCAGATCCCGAGTACTGCCTAGTATAGGGAGACACAATGGAACGAGCCATATTATGGGTTTCCTTGGTTACGTCGTAATCCCTCCTTTCCATTGTCCGATGATTTTGGTTGTCTCGACTTGTAATAGCAATGGCATAGCTAGGGTACGGCCCCTGGCAGGGTTTAGGTACTAACAACAGAGGTCGGATTAACAATAATACTCACCCGCCGAAGTAAGAACTGGTAGTAATACGGAATAACCATCTCTATTTCGAGTCGGTACTCCAGCTCAATTAAGGCATCAGCAACGAATTAATGGTGGCGTGCTGTACCATAAATATATAATATCAGTAATCTTGGTGACTCCACCACCGGGCAGTGAGTTGTATGTGCTGAGAAGGAAACCATGCACCGTCGACTCGCAATCGGCACATATAAACAAGCGTGTCTCAGACTCTTCGCTGAGATATTGTGGTACAACTTTGAAGGCACAACCTATGACACGCGATCGCGCAAGAGTTGCCTTGTATTTCGCGTTTGTGGGAATTATGCGTTGATGCGTGCGGTGCACTGTGGCGTTCTAGCAGCTAGGGCTTCCCTATTCATATGGATCGTACATGCGGTGGGAAGTTGCTTGCACACTTCGTGTTTCGATCAAAATCCTACGCACGCGTGATCACAGAGAAGGCTGCATATAGCTTTCAGTTATAACGTATAACCTATACTTTGCGTAAAATACTGTCAAAAAAAAACCTAGTCTCGCTGTTTGGTGATGGCTGTTGCTGAGTGTTAACTCATAGCAAATATAGCTTATCGTAACAAAACGTACCAAGCTAGGAAACATCGTTCCAACATACTCCATGGACACACACGACCGGAGTCGTGCATGTATGCTGCCATGTCTGAGAGTTGGCCGGGTAGTGGCATAGTTATAGTATCGTACAAGAAGCAATGCTTTGAGGAGTGCTTGGGCAACGTTATGACGTTTAATTCATTATTAATAATTTTATGGCTTGAACGGGGTACTAAGAATTCACATACTTGAATCTAGAAATAGACGTGCACATGGGGTAGATATGCTACTTGCACATATAAATATGCAAATGACTTTGGCTTCAGAATCCACTTTATAATCTTCAATAGATCGTCCACGCGGTAAAATAGGAAAGGAAAAATAGTGGTCAAAAGTATGCCAGCCATTAAATGTATGCAGTAAAACAAAACCCCGTTTTGAAATTGATGGGGGCAACTTTTTACAGAACAGAAGATATACAAACAATGTGTTATTAGTCCCTGTATCATACTTAGGTTTATAAACTTTACTACAAGTCTTTGGTACTAAACTGTGCGCGATTGATAGAAATTACCCATAGACTCCATGTACAATAATTTTATTACGCGTATTACGGAATTCAAATAATTCATGTCCGCAATTGCTGGCCATGCTGGGAAATTCAGTCATTCTTCCACTTTCCAAGGATTTCAATAGATGCTGCCGCATGACCACCATGTCATATTTTCTGGAACATATATATCTGCACCACAGCATAACCCAGTAGCATAAGCAATGGCATACAGGCCACAGTCTGAACTGTTGGTCTGTTTGTCAACATCAATAAAGTGGAGGTGGACTGCATTGTTAGGGGTGAAGATAATGGAGCAAATTTGATCTATGACATGGTCAGTACAAGTCTGATACAGACTGTCATAGATGTTTACATGACCTGATGGCAAACCAAGGGTTGAGATTGTAAACCAAAGGTCTTCTCCATTATGAAGAATTTGTACAAAGTCCTATCTCATGATGTCAAATGTTAAGTGGTATCCCATTGTTGTTGCTTGTAGTCCACATATACCACCATACTGACTGTGAAGAATGTATTGAGAAGCATTAATTATAATATCATCCAACCACTGTGCGGTAGACTCAATAATGCATTTATGTTCCTCAGATCGTACCACATTTCCTACTTCCAACCAGCGGTTACTTTTCTTTGATACACGGTGTCTGACCCTGGTAATTTTCATTTTCATTTTCTCCCCTTCTTGAGAATGGCTGTTCCCATTGGCACCCATATTATTCTCAAAGACTGTAGTTATTCCATTAGTTTGAGGCTGACTTTGGTCAAAGCAAGAGATGTACTTAAAAAATAAGTAAAGTACACAAACTCATATGAAATGAATTTCAGCTTACTTGTTATGGTGAGGTTATCAAGGGCTACACCTTTCTTTGTGCACAACTTGCTTGAATCCAAAATCCATTGGCAGAAGGTATCAATGTTTGTTGAAGATATTAGCAAGTATGTTTTATCATATTTACTAATTGAATGTTTGTAACATTAAAATTGTACCAAAGTAAAGATCTTGGATGAATCATCGGACATATAGAGGAGAGGTGTGGCAAAGTTTGGCTTGTCTCGTACCCAGACCCACCATGACGTAAGCATTTATCGCTTACAGAATAAACACTACGACAGGTGTAGTGTTAGAAAGCATATACTTAATCTTGATTTATATGCTGTCAAAGCTATTGAACTGATGCAGCATAGAGCATACTCATAAACTTCCAGATTGAATGCAGTTGGCTAATTTAATGTTAAAAACAGTAATCAGCAATTATGTATTAAAATGTGTGCATGTATCACTTACATCAAATCCTTCATCTTCTGCTGCTTCATATGCAAGCTAATCAGCTCCTGTTCACCACAGTTGAAGCAAGCTTGGTGAATACAGCAAATGTATTTCATGAGCAGATGATTCCTTTCCTCTTTCAGTTTGGAAATCAGTTCCACCCTGTCCCTATATGCATGCATTCTCGTCACTACCAGCAGCAGGATGTTCTTGCCTTTGTTGATATATTTTTAGCTGGGCTGAGTTGTACTTCTTTTTTAGTATCTTTCCACTCTCATTCTTTAGTCTATATAACCCCTTATCACATAATTCATCTATAGCATAAGGGCCTGACCATTTCTTGTCCAATTTTTCTCCTTAACGAGCAAGGTTTCTCATGTTTCTTAAAGGACGTGATCTCCCAGCTGAAGTTCTGTTCGTGCATGCTTGCGGTCATAATACTGCTTCTGTTTAGTTTGAATGTTGGATGTCACTTCTGTAAATACTTCAGTTCTCACCTCTTCCAGATTTGCCGCATATTCTTGAGCTTTACTTTCGATGCCAGTCATAGAAAAAACAAATCACTTCTATCTTTGCACTCTGCATTCTTAGTTGGAGAGGTAGAACTGCTTCTCAGCCAAACCTTAGTCTCGTACCCAGACCCACCATGACGTAAGCGTTTATCGCTTACAGTATAAACATTACACCTGTCGTAGTGTTTATTCTGTAAGCGATAAACGCTTACGTCATGGTGGGTCTGGGTACGAGACAAGCCAAACTTTGCCACACATTTTGACGGAAGTGCTTGAGCTTCTGACCATTTAGAAAAATAGTCGGTACACGTTTAATACTAGATACCTATAGGGAGCCAAGAAAGACATCAAGCGTACATTATGCCTACCTGTTTTTGTTGCGTGTCAGGTCCTACAATAGCGATACTAACTTGGTACCATACTTGAGCTCTCACCGGAATTGGATGTAGCTCAGCTGAAGCCTTGATTAATTTCTTGTTTGTTCGTTGGCAAGTGTCAAACGTTCTTACATGTTCTTTCACGTCCGTTCGTCATGTCCTGCCAGTAGAACCGGGAGCAGATCTTCTGTAACGTTTTGTCCCTACCAAACTGTCCACCGCCTTGATAAAAGAAAATTAGAATACGTGGCTTAGGTGGCTATACCGATATGCGTGTGCGGAATGGCCGATTACCTAGTTTTTCATCGTGGCAAGCCTCCATCACACTTTTTTGATCTTCCTTATCGAAAACCCAACGTCTATCTTCCTGGCCATTCTTCAAGTTCCTTTAAGATACAACTGACCATCGTTGACTGTGAAATCCTTCGCTTTCCTTCGAATCATCCTCTTCCATTGCTTTTCAGCTTCCGCTCTGTATGACCTCTCCGTCAAATACTTCAACACATCTCGGTAAAGCAGCTTCTCTTGTGCACTCTTTTCAGCCATGTTAATAGCAAGTGGATCTACACGAACAATTCCCGTCAGTTCGGAACCAGTCCTGCATAACCCGTACCAGCCTGATTGTCCTGTACCAGTACTGGTATAGACTTCGGCCCTGTACCGATCGGGGTTGTAATTTTGACCGTATTGTATACTGAAGAAAATTATACGCACAAAACATATATCTAGCAAATTATCCCTCCTTTCCATATGCACACAGATCTTGGTGATATACATGCACACATACACACAAGCACACTCACACAAGCACAAGCACACAGATACACACATCCTTAGTGGTAAAAAGTAAGTGGTATTGTGGTTAATTATGGCATGTGCAAATGTAGGAGGGGCTAATCCTTTTGTGTGTGTGTGTGTGTGTGTGTGTGTGTGTGTTGTGTGTGTGTGTGTGTGTTGTGTGTGTGTGTGTGCTTGTGTGTGTGGCCATGGTAGACCTATCACCAAGATCTGTGTGCATAAGGAAAGGAGGGGTTAATCCTTGTGTGTGTGCTTATCACAAACACACATACATTTACACACATGAGACTTCTATAACTTCTGGACAACTAAAACATACATCTAGCTTCCTTTCCATATGCACACAGATCTTGGTGATATACACACATACACACAAGCATACACACACAAGCACAAGCACATACACACAAGCACAAGCACACACACACAAGCACACACACACAAGCACAAGCGGCACGCACATACACACACATCCTTGGTGATAAAACTAAGCGGTATTGTGGTTAATTATGGCATGTGCAAATGTAGGAAGGGCTAATCCTTGTGTGTTTGTGTGTGTGTGTGTGTGTGGTGTGGTGTGTGTGGGCTTGTGTGTGGTGGCGATGGTGTGTGTGTGTGTGTGTGTGTGTGTAAACCTATCACCAAGATCTGTGTGCATATGGAAAGGAGGGGTTAATCCTTGTGTGTGTGTGCTTATCATAAACACACATACATTTACACACATGAGACTTTTATAACTTCTGGACAACTAAAACATATATCTAGCAAATTACTCCTCCTTTCCATATGCACACAGATCTTGGTGACATACAAACATACACACAAGCACACACGCACAAGCACACACGCAAGCACAAGCACACACACAAGCACACACACAAGCACAAGCACACACACAAGCACAAGCACTCATACACACACATCCTTGGTGATAAAAAACTAAGTGGTATTGTGGTTAATTATGGCATGTGCAAATGTAGGAGGGGCTAATCTTTTTGTGCGTGGTGTGTGGGTGTGTGTGTGTGTGTGTGTGTGAGCAATAATAGTGCTTTAAAAACTGAACTCATTCTTGGAAGGCTACATGTACTGGTCATATATGAAGCCATAACCTTTGTTTACACAGTTTACATAGATTGTTGGTGAATGTCAGCTTGGCCAGTGTTTCCAATTCAAAACCCCACTCTTGCAGGACTTAGGTAGACCTACATCTAGGTCCAGGGTACTAGTATAGGCTACGTAGGTCAGGGGATAGGTCTATGTAGGTCCACCAGGGTGGTACTGGTGGTGACTAACACTTAGGCAAGGATGAGGTGAAGATGAGGATAACTATTCTGATGGTATTGAACTGAAGTACATGCATTGTGTCATTGCCCTGAAGATAAATGTATTTTTCATTGTCAACTTACAATACATAAACTGTGATCCCAATCTGATGTTAGGCTGCCTGGGGTACATGTAGTAAGCTCCCTATGTATGTAGCAAATTCTAAGAGAACGTATGTTTTTAAAACACACACATGTAGCACGTATTTAAAAGTCTGTTTGGAACTGTTTCTATGGAGACGAGACGACATGTTACTCGAGGAACACCCCTGTATCTATTTTTTGTACTGGGGAAGAGCAGCAGGCTCCAGGAACCCAATGGAGAGACTGACCATCTGGAGTGTTCAACACGTCCAGGAACCCATCCACCTCAGGCTCAGCAAATTTACTCAAGGACTGGAGTTTTGACCCTGTAATGATCAGTTTGTGTTTTTGTTTAGAACTTGTCCACGGAATGCAAAGCATTATGAGGCAGCACAAGGCTATGCCAGTTATCCTCCCTATTTGCACGTACATGTACTGCACTGTCAGGTGCACATGTGTGTGTGTGTGTGTGTGTGTGTGTGACAAACAGTGTGTGTCGCTCTGTGTGAATGACAAACCATGTGTGTGTGTGTGTGTGTGTGTGAATGAGACAGTTGACAGTTTTAGAGTGTGCTTGGGTGTGAATGACAGACATTTTGTGTGTGTGTGAATGAGACAGTTTGTTGACAGTTTGTGAGTGTATGTGTGTGTGTGTGTGTGTGTGTGTGTGTGTGAATGACACATTTTGTGTGTGTGGCGTGTGTTGTGAAGCTTGTATGTGTGCGTGTGATTCAGTTTTGCTTTAATCATGCCTTTGGGGGGAGGGGGGATGAGTATGTTGAGTTATTTTGTCAGTGCATATGTTTGTGCTATATAGTCTTGAAAAATAGCATCACAGGGCAAAAGCAATGTAATAGCTTCACTTGTGCGGTAAAGGTTAGTTTGCATCCCCATGCTGGTGTCACATTCTAAGTATTGTATGTCAGCAAAAATTAAAGACACTAAGTCTGTTCACTGGGTTTGTGCATGGAGGTTACATGTAACCAAGTAATGTTATGGTACTCATTGTTTGTTTGCACTTTCTGAAAGAAGTAATTTTTGGCTATTGCAGGTTACCCAGAGGAATACACATTTGTATATTGTCTTGGGCCTTGCCTAGGTCCCACCATCAGATGTCGGCAATATAGACATCCAATGTCTTCAGGAGCTGGCGTAAGCCTATAAGGCACCTGAAATGTTTGAAGGTCCACACCAGTCAACATATATTCTTTTGGTTGTATGATGATAAGAGTTGTTCCAGAATGAAGGGGTGCGGGGGTGATGTGGTGGATGGAACACAACAGATATCCCTGATGGTACGAGAAGATCTGCAAAGATTGCACTCAATTTGACCCCACCAAAAGACCCTCTGCTGCTGACATATATATGGAGTACTTTATGTCCTGAGTTTGTTGTGTGTTGACATATGCAACTTATGTTTACTCAATGAATTACATTTGACAATGCTTTATGTATACAAAGTGTAGTGTTAAGAAGGAATATGTAGTCAATGTATTCAATACTGTGATACCAGTTGAATGAAAAATAAGGAAAAAGTGTTTCCAGCATCTATCTACTCTGTAGCCATCTCCCTCCCGAATAGCATCTTTGAACTCCAGCAATAGCAAACCAAGTGACAATGTCTCCTTTGCATACTCTTTAACATTGTAGAGCCTCTTCCAGACCACCTGATCAATCAGCTGGAAAAGTGCATCATCATGATCATTTAGCACGTTAATGCTTTCCCTGGGATGCTCCCCTTGCACTAAGTATGCCTGATAATTGGTAGCTGTTAGGGTAATGCAGAGATTACTGCCCATGTTCACTGTCACTGTTTTGCTCACTGAGCGGGCAGGCAACAGCTGCCGCTGGGCGATTGTTACCTAAGCCAAGAGGGACCTTACATGTATATATATACCATGCCTGGAACCAGACCCCTAAACCTGTTTTGTGGTTATGGTCTGTGGCTATATGCTGGGAGGGATAGTATGCTTAGCTAGGCCTTTGATGTTTATCTAGAGGTGAGGCTTAGCTGACCTGTGGGTAGCATTCCCACCAACATTAACTCTTTGGATGCCATGCTAGTTCATATATGCATGCATGCATATACACACAACCGTTATGAACTTTACATGACAGTGTAAGTAATACATGTGTGGATCGCAACTTCACGATGCACGCATGCAAATGTTTGCTGCACTTGTGACCTTATAAGTATATGTGACATGTTTGGTTACTTTACAACTGCAGTAATTTCTTCTACAGAATGCATGCGTTATTCAGATGACTTCACTAATGCTAGTTACTCCCAGAACAGGAATGTGTATCTCACATTAGTGTAGTACAACATGTTAAAAATTCCAGTTCACTCCATCTCCATCTCCATCTGCAGTTCATAATAAGTATGATTTGTTACAATCATAAATGCGAGGCTGGAAATGATGGACACACAAGATGTGCGTACACCCCATGCAGTGCCCCACCTGCATGGGTTTGACTTCAGCATCTACATGGCTGGTTTACATGCATGTCACTGAATTGCATGTATGTAAATTGTACAACATGGCATTCAAAGTAATTCTTTGTAATAAACACAATACTGACATGCATCACACAGATGATTATATGGTTGTGTGAAAGTGCATGTATATATGCACTTGGTGTTCAAAGAGCTAAACAATGCAGTCTACTTAGACCTAAACAACACTAAGTGTGTACTTTGATGATCTTCATTCACACATTTCTCCACTCTCTACTTACACTCATGTAGCACATCTTTGCATGCCAGTCTTCAATTACTGGTGTGAGTCCTTCTATAGGCGTTCCTTACCATTCTGCTGCGCTTTTTGACTTCCCCCCCCCCTGAATCCAGGCTGCAGTCAGATAATCTCCACCAACAAGGATGTGGTGAAAATGATGAGATTGGATATCAACCTTTCTTGAGCATCCACCCCTCGTAGGAACATCAATTGTTTGGGTGATTGTGTGTTTGGGTACATATTGATGTAGGGTATCCAATATGTCCACCATATCATCAATTCCATTTTCATTTTTTAGCCAAAGGTACCTGCTTTCAATGACAAGAAAGAAATGGAGCTCTATTGTACTTAACGCATGAAAATAAACATTTACAATGGTATAAAATTCAAAATCTAGCGAGAAAGGTATGAACATTGAAGTAGTTTAGATGCATTTGTTGTCATCCAGTTCTGGAGTTTTACTTCACTGATCCTATTCAGGAGCTTATTGCATTCAACGCCTCCCTTGACGGTGACAAACGAAACTTTGCGACGGTGATAAAACACAACTTGCACAAGTATCCCGATCCGTATTCCTGCGAAGCGTCGTTCTTTTCTGCCCCAGACTCAACCGCTAAGCTTATCAATACTTGACGGCAAGATTCAGACGAGGGGCTCTCTAGTCTCCTTCTATCCTTTGAGTTCAAAACGGGGGCCGTACAGAGCTTGCAGCGATTCATTTTAATGACGCGCTAAAGTGACACCTTGAAACGTCGTGACGCAGTCTAGCACTCCTGACGTCACAATTTGTTACGCAACATTTAGGCCAACTCGGAACGACTTTGGTGAAGCATTTTCCCAGACCCTACGTCGCGTAGCGGTGATGTAATCCATCCGCTGCTGCGTAACGTTGGGTCTGGGGCCGAGACTAGACGAGAACCGCTCCCTACCACCCCTAGCCTCGTCCCAAGGCCGTCAATTTAAGCTTAGGAACCTGGTAGCTATTGCCACTATGTTAGTGCGCATGCGCTGGCCATTACGTGAAAAACACGTAATCGTGTACTTAGCTTGTAAACCTTTTGCACTGTTTCATTTGTACAACGGTCGAGATGTGTTCCCTTGGTTTTCTACAGGTTACGGGAAGTCGATTTGTTTTTTAGCTTACGGAAAGGTTTACAAGCTAAGTATACGATTACGACGTAATGGCCAGCGCATGCGCACTAACATAATGGCAATAGCTCTTTTTTTAAATTGACGGCCTGGGGACGAGGCTATACCACCCCCAATCGAATGGATATGGTTTTGTGGAGCGCACGTGATTAAACCTCCTTAGTATGGCTGCTTCGGAGAACGAACGTGACTGGTGATGGTGGCTTACCGGGCAGGAATCTACTGGTTGTACGACCTTTTCTTTGATATTTGGGCGAGAGGCGTGTAATATAATAGTTAAGGCACGTGAGAGTAGTCTCACGTGAGAGTGATTGTGCTTTTTTGTGATTGCGTGTGATTTGGCTAGGCCAAGTGAATCCAACTAAAATCAGGTTTTGACATAGTTATCTCGGGCGCTCTCACGTTACATTACATGGTGTCAGAAGTGGAGCTTCTAAAATGGAGCACATAAAGCCACCGCCTGAAATGGACTTCGCGTCGAGTGACGGAACGTCTGTAGCCGAAACGTGGAGGAAATGGCGCCAATCGATGGAACTTTTTCTCACTTTGGCCATGACTGAGAAAACTGAACGAGAACAGTGCAGTGCTTTCCTCTACATTATCGGTCCAGCAGGGAGAGACATTTACAACACGTTCAACGTTTCAGATCAAGACAAAAACAAGATAAGCATCCTATTCCAAAAATTCGAAGGGTATTGTAAACCGAAGCAAAATGTAACAGTTGAGCGATACAGGTTTAACACAAGGTCACAGCAAGAAGGTGAATCCATTGATCAATACGTCACTGCACTGAAACTGATGACCAGGAATTGTGCCTTTGGAACATTGGAAGAGGAGCTCATCAGGGACCGAATCGTTTGTGGTGTCTCATCAGAAAAGATCAAAGAAAGGCTGCTACGGGAGCGGGATCTCACCTTAGATAAAGCCATAGACCTCTGTAGGGCTGAAGAACAATCAAAGACACAGTTGAAATGCATCAGCGAGGAAGTTTCAGCAGATTTGTCGTTGGTTCATGCAATAAATCCTCGTCCAAAGCGTCAACCAACAGTGTCTCATGGTTCACTACCGAATGAGGAGGCAGGTGCTGTCAAACCAATCTCAAATCAACATCCAACCTCTATCTGTCGAAACTGTGGATATCAGCACAAAAGAGACAAGTGCCCTGCTTTCGGCAAGCGTTGTAATAAGTGCCACAAATTTAATCATTTTGCCAGGTACTGCAGGTCAAGCAAAGGAGTATCAACATTGACACAAAAAGAAGAGGAAGAAGAGCACAGTGATGCAGATGAGCTTGTAGTAGGAACTTTGAACGCAAAGCAGACTTTAGAAATGGGTATCAACGAATGCTTTGCATCTTTCAGAGTTCAAGACAGAGTGATCAAATTCAAAATTGACACCGGCTCACAAGTGAACGTCATGCCGCTGAGTGAGTACAACCTGATGCATCGTAAACCCAGATTGGTAAAATCAAGAGTGAAGTTATTTGGGTACACTGGCGACTCATTGAAGACAGTTGGCGAATGCACTCTTCCAGTTGGTGGGCATCAGTTAGAATTTTTTGTGGCAGACACATCTCAAAACCCAATTCTTGGACTCAATGCATCACAAGAACTAAATTTGGTTAAAGTTGTCATGAATGTCAACATGCAGATGAATGCAATACAGCAGTTTAAAGACGTTTTTTCTGGTTTGGGATGTCTGAAGCAACCTTATCACATTAAGTTGGACCCCACAGTTAAGCCTGTAATCAGTCCACCTCGCAACCAGCCAGTCACGATTCGGGATCGATTGAAAACAGAACTTAACAAGATGGAATCAATGGGAGTCATTGTTGCGGTTGAGGAACCAACTGATTGGGTCAACTCTTTAGTTGTCGTTGAGAAACCGAAAACCAAACAGTTGAGAATATGTCTTGATCCCAGGCCTCTGAACAAGGCAATAATGCGAGAACATTTTCAGCTCCCAACACTTGATGATATTGCTACACGACTTCATGGGGCAAAAGTATTCTCTAAGCTGGACGCCAATCATGGCTATTGGCAGATCCCTTTGGACAGAGCAAGTCAGCTTCTCACTACATTTAACACGCCATTTGGGAGGTATTGTTACACCAGACTACCTTTCGGAATCAGTTCGGCACAAGAAGTATTTCAGAAACGAATGTATCAACTGTTTGGAGATCTACCTGGTGTGGAGACTGATATTGACGATATGCTGATCCATGGACGTACAGAAGAAGAGCACCAACAAAGACTTACAGCTGTCCTGAAAAGGTGTCAAGAAGTGCACTTGACATTGAATAAAGAAAAATGTCAATTTGGAGTACCACAAGTAACATACTTGGGACACTGCATCAGTGCTGATGGAATCACACCAGATGAAAACAGAGTGAAAGCTATTCTCGCCATGCCTCCTCCGAAAGATAAGAAGGGTGTTGAACGGCTACTGGGAACCTTAAATTATGTATCAAAATTTGTGCCCAACATGTCCACTGTCACAGAGCACATACGAGTACTACTGGGAAAAGATGTTCCATTTGTTTGGACATGGGAGCAGGAAGCAGCATTTGAAAATGTAAAGAAACTTCTTAGCACTGCACTAGTATTTTATGATGTAAAACAACCGGTGACTGTCAGTTGTGACGCCTCACAAACTGGACTTGGTGCAGTTTTATTACAACAGGAACGTCCAGTTGCCTACATTTCGCGGGCACTCTCTGACACAGAGCAGAGGTACGCACAGATAGAGAAGGAATTATTAGCTGTTGTGTTTGCGTTTGAAAAGTTTAACCAATATGTTTATGGCAGGACAGTGAGTGTGCAGTCAGACCATAAGCCTTTGGAGTCAATACTGAAAAAAACCCTTACATCATGCACCACCCAGACTTCAACGCATGCTACTTCGGCTACAAAAATATGATTTCATCTTATCATACAAACCGGGGAAGGAAATGTACATTGCAGACACTCTGTCTCGAGCATATACAACTGACACAACTGTCGGTGAAATGGAAACGAAATTAGCTGAAGCTGTACATCTGGTAGTGAGTAATGTTCCTATCAAGCAAACGGATGAGAGAGATTAGAGAAGCTACAGCTAAAGATACTGTTCTATTGGCTCTTAGGAACATGATACGGGATGGATGGCCGGACAGCAGATCTGCAGTTGCTAGTGATCTTCAACAGTACTGGAACTTTCGTGAGGAACTGTCAGAAGCATCTGGAATCCTGTGGAAAGGAGAAAAGGTTATTGTACCAAAAGCTCTACGACAAGATATGTTGCAAAAAATTCGTGCAGGACACATGGGTATAACAAAATGCACACAAAGAGCAAAAGAAGTCATTTTTTGGCCAGGAATGTCACAGGAAATAGCAAACATTGTTCAGAAATGTCAAACATGCAGGGAATTTCAGGCATCCAATGCCAAGGAACCCATGTTTCAAGAACAAGTTCCTCACGGTCCATGGGAAATGATTGCATCCGATCTATTTCACTTCAATGGAGCAGACTACTTGTTGATTGTTGACTGCTACTCCAAGTTTATTGAATTTAGTCGGCTCAGTGACACTCTCAGTAAAACTATCATTACCCACACTAAATCAATCTTCGCAAGACATGGCATACCCCAAAAAGTTAGAACAGATAATGGTCCTCAATTTAGCTCCAGAGAATACAAGCTGTTTGCAGAAAAATGGGGTTTTGACCACATTACAACTAGTCCTCTACACCCGCAATCGAATGGACTCGCAGAGAGATCTGTGCAGATCATCAAGAGAATGCTGAAGAAATCTTTGGCCACTGGTCAAGATGTGTACCTGAACCTACTAGAATTACGGAACACCTCGATAGGGGAGTTGGGATCACCCGCTCAATTACTTATGAGTCGTCGCCTTCAAACCTCACTACCAGTAAAACCCGCACAATTGGAGCCCAAAGTCATCAACCCAGAACATGTCAAGTCAATCTTAGAAAAGAACAGTAGACAGCAAAAGAAATACTATGACAAAGGGTCAAAATCACTTGCACCTCTACACATTGGGGACAGTGTATATATACAGCTTGACAAACACTGGAGTCCTGCCACCATAACAGACATTGCTGACACACCACGATCATATATTGTTACGACCACAGAAGGCAAAACATATCGAAGAAACAGACGACACCTACAGCAGACCTCCCATCATCAGCAGGATGCAGACAACATCTCAGAGTACAGTGATTATTCAGAAGAATCACAGGCACAGGTGAATGAACAGTCTCATAACACAGATCAAGAAAACCAAACAGGTGAAGACACAGAAGAAACCACAGTTGTGCATGATGCGAATGACGAGCCACTACAGCAGGAGCACATGAATGCTCCAAGTGATGGTTCTGAAGTTCAATATAGAACAAGAAGTGGAAGAGCTGTAAGAGAGCCGAAGCGATACAACGACTATGTCAGAATCTGGGAAAATTGTAATATAATAGTTAAGGCACGTGAGAGTAGTCTCACGTGAGAGTGATTGTGCTTTTTTGTGATTGCGTGTGATTTGGCTAGGCCAAGTGAATCCAACTAAAATCAGGTTTTGACATAGTTATCTCGGGCGCTCTCACGTTACATTACAAGGCGCGTCTTCCTGCTGATGCAATGTTTCGACTTCCTTCGTCCCCTTTACAAGTACGCTCAGGACGTACGATTTCGCTTGGAACAGTCTTTCCAGGACGTTCCTACTCGTCTAAATTTACAACAGCGCCGCCAAAAAGCGTTATACGACAGAGCAGCACATACGCAATCGGCGATCTGGTATGATATCTCAATCTATCTTATTTGAAATTGCTTAATGAAAGCAAAAAAGTATTTAATTCACTTATAGTAACCATATGCATTGAGCAGGCTAAACACTTGGAACTGGTGACAAGAGAACAGACAAGGCTTCTATCTGGTACCAATATAGAGCTGGCAGGGTTACGGCATCAAAGATGAAGTTTACTGCTCACACTAGTCCTGCCATCTCAATCCTGATAAATGCAATTCGTTATCCCCATAAAATTATCTTTCAGAGTGCTGCAACAAGGTGATTATAATATTGTTCTACACACTGTAACAATTTTCCTTGCTACTTCAGCTGGGGTATTGCACATGAAAAGGATGCTAGAGCTTATTACCAAAAATGTTCCTCTGAATACCACGTGAGTATTCGTGTACAAGACAGTGGTCTTCACATCAATCCCTCATTTTCTCATCTGGAGCATCTCCAGATGGGATTGTTCAGTGCGAATGTTGTGGTAATTGAGTTTTAGAAATAAAATGTCCATACAATGCTAGGAAGCATTCTACATGTATATCCGATGCAGTGATGGAAGGAATGATATATTTCCTAGAAACAATACCACATGACCATTCTCTTTGTCGCTTCCTCCAATACATTCGCCAACGGAATGCCAAGTGATGTTAATGTAATTCATAAAGCCATGTGCATGACTTAATGAAATTCATGTATTTGTGCATAAGGTCCGTACATGTATACTCAATAACCTATCATTCGACTATCGATTGGTAGCTAGAATGCCACACCAGTGATTACCTTGAAAAAATTTCAGCAATTTTTCTGTCATCGACTCCAAGAAATCCACCCCTTGCGACTCTTTTTGAGGTGCGAATATCACTATCTCGGATAGTCCGCGCATTCTGAATGGATCACGCGATGGTTGCCAATCTCTTTCTCTATTATCTATGCCCAAACCCCCTTATATCCATCAGCATACTACTGCTCATAAGTTGATACTATTATCAGCATATCGGTCCGCATACGCGCATGTCTCCACACGTATCTGCATACGTTTACATGGGCAGACTCTGCATATCTCTGCATACGGCACTACACTGTTAAGAAAAGGGTGTTACCGAAACACACTTAGGGGTGTTCGTACGCCGGTTTAGGAATAACACCCCATGGAGTGTAGTGGTAACCGCTCAGGAGTGTTGAAGCCAACACCCCTGAAGTGTAGCCATTACACTCTATTGGGTGTTGACACAGATACCAATATCTCGTATATGCACCGTAAATTGATGATCCCAACATAAATTGATATTGATAAACTATACAACAACAGTTTTAATTGATTTCAATAAAATTTTGATATATACATGTACAACAAAGACCACATATATATATTAATAGTTTAGATGTCTTTACACGCTATGACGATAGAGCAGGTTGTTTCTCTGGTTCAGACAAACTAAACAAATTATAAAAAACATAAAGGTCAGGTTACAGTATGAGACATGTCTGACCTTAAATCTTGGTGCAGCCGTCACGTTCGCGAAGCAGAAGAGACCATACTGTAACAATAGCAACGTCAACTGTACTGGTCGTTTACCTCGAAAGCTTGGTTGGGCATGTCGATTTAGTCTTATGAACTTTCTGAAATAAAATAGGGGGTGTATTTGAACGTGAAAAGAGATTTAGATGTACCTCGATTCCTTCAGCAGTGGCCCATACAGTGATGTAGCATATGCTGTAGTAGCTGGGTAGCAAGCGGTAGTAGAATTTTGCTTATGGCAGTCTGCAGAGACGTGGAGTTATACAGGCATTCCGAACTGCTATACTTAGTCTAGTATTCTTACCACGAAAAACTCGATGCACTCTCTTCAAAACGCTCAACTTTTGTAACTCGAACAACGCATCGCTAAACTTTGGAAGAAAACAACTGGGTTAAAACCAAGCAAATAAATCACCATGCAACCTACCTTTCAAGAACAGATCTCGAACGCGCTATAATTAAAGGTCAGGAACAGAGAACGTGCTATAAGGTCACGCATGGGCAACAAAATATATTGTTGAGTCACTCATTTATACAAAACTACTGAGTTACATCCATGCACAAATACAATTATGTTTAGTTTAAAATTTGCTCTTTCTATTGCTCAGCAGTCACATGGCAACCAGACTGATAAAAGTCACATGATACCCTCCAAAATGATGTTCAAATGGCATTGAGGAGTGCCCGTGTATACAATAGCACATGTGAAAACAAAACCCCACCCTGCTATTGACAGGCACATCACATGATCTTCATGGCAACCAGTCTGGTCCAAGTCACATGATCCCCTCCATGGCAACCTTTGATGATGTACAAGGGTTAATAGCCTTCAGGAGTGCCTGTGTACAAAAAACTCACCTCTCGATGAGATCACACCCACAACATGATCTCCATGGAGACCACACACATCCAAGTCACATGATCCTCCACCTTTGAAAGGGTAAACAGCCTTCAGGAGTGCTTGGGTATACAATGAAACAAAACCCTACAGGTACGTCACATGATACATGATTGATACCACAAACCTATGGCAATTGTGACAGTAATGTAAACGCTTACATTCAACGTGCACTACCATGGCTATATATTGGGTTATTCCACCTCTACCAGGGCCATATCATTGCACAGTCCTTTTCCACTCCATGCTAGAAGAGGTCCAAATGGTGACAAATTGGTGGTAATTAAGCACCATATATCAAAGTTAAAGTGTATATACTGTCCAGTATGAACTGCATTGATTGTTACAGGTGCTAGACATGATTTAAATATTTATTCTTGTGTTAGTTATTTAAGTACTACTATGCTCCTAAAATCATTTGAAAATTTCAGTTATTGCAAAAATCACACAATCAATCAAAACATCCAATTTTAAAAATTACTAGTAGGCCAGCTGGCTATTTAAATACTTTTTATAGTTGCCTTTGAATGCCATAGTGTCAAAACAGAGCCACATCGAGGCACAGCCTTTCTGATGGGCAGCGCAAAACA
Source organism: Ephydatia muelleri (assembly GCA_013339895.1). NCBI lineage: Eukaryota > Metazoa > Porifera > Demospongiae > Spongillida > Spongillidae > Ephydatia > Ephydatia muelleri. Next base: position 86,489 of record JABACO010000037.1, on the reverse strand, counting down.
GCAAATGACAACTAAAACCAACACCTCAAGGCCAAGGCATTGCGTGACACCTACAATGCAAACATTGAGAAGGCTGAGAAGGAATGGAAGGGTAGAGGGCAGAAGGACCGCAACTGGATCCTAGGTTGCTTGGAATCCAGGGCCCAGCTGTCTCCTTACATCTCACACGCCTACCTGGACATGGGTGATGGCAATCTGTAATTGTCCACTTTTGTACACTTGGCTGCTCATCTGGTCCCATCAAACACCTACCCCCCTCCTTTCCTAACCAAGGCACACACCAAACACCCACCCCCCTCCTTTCATAACAAAAACTGTATCGTAATACCCATCCTCATGGGGTTCATCCACCTCCAGGTTAGCCTCGTCCCCAGGCCCTATTTTTATATTAAAGTTACGGGGGCAAAAAATAGGGCCTGGTAGACACTGTCAGGGTCCTAGCGCGCATGCACTAGCCTGGTAATCGTATACTTTTGTAGTTTATTTTGGAAAACCATTCCGTATACTCCTCGTTCCCAGCGCTCGCTTTTCCTCTATGTGTGTCGCCCGTAGATTTTCATTGCGCTCCATTTAGAAATACACAACGCGTATACAAGTAAAGTATTTCTACTGAGCTATGCACGTGTTCTATGTCACTTTGCAGCTTTAGTACACCTTTTCACTGATGCCTGTAAGGAATGAGATGGCGAACGTGTCATCAGATGTTGGAAGTGTGTATGCTTCACTTCCATGCAGAGTAGAAGACTAAGTATGCACTCGAGGCTCTTCGATTATAATCCAACTTGCTACTCTTCAGTCTAACCTTGTGCATCAGCTAACTGGGGAAGATTGTGAATACCCATGGTGGCAAAGAGCGCAACCTGCCTTGTGATCTCCACAATGAGCATGTAAACAGGCTTTACAAACAATTAATAGCGGAGCGCTAGCACTCGTGCTGCAAGAGCAGTGTCCTCCCTTGAGAGGCTTGCTCTTGATTTTGAGAGACAGACAGGCATCCATCCAGAGGCAACTGATCACAGCAGGAAGTCAGATGCGAAAGATGTGCAGATGATTGTAGAAGTTGTATTAAAGGCCAGAATATACTTGAGGTGATTGATAAGAGATGTCAATCAAAGTTCCCCAACTTCTCTCTAGATAGAATTGAGAGAGATACCTTACACCTGTCTTTCCCCACACTTGTCACTCCCCTGATCTCCACACATATGTACATTCAAACTCAATTTATAATCAATATACTCATGCTGATTTTGGGGAAGGTAGAGGGGGGGGGGGGGGGTTACCCTTTATTAAATCCGTATTTGGGAGTTCATAACCAGTGGCTCTAATATGTACTTCTGTATGTTTGGAGGGACCATACCCACACCTACCCTAGTTAACATCGATGAATCAACAGATGGAGTTACAGCACCATGACTGGCGCGCGTGTGCAGTGGCGAGTTTCGAGGGGGGTGCACATTGGGGGGGGGGGGGGGACAAATTCATTGGCTAGTGCCCAGCTATATATGTATATACTCAAAGGCGCATCGGGATAAACATAAGCTTTGTATAGTAGTTTGAGCGTTTTTACGCATAGAAACTATCTGTGGTGAAACGGATTAGAATAGCCTTAGTATCAAAGAGCTAGAGCGCATGCATATGCACTTCGTAACTTGTGGCAACATAACTTTTTTACGTAGCAGAAACTCCATCCGAACGTTTTACGTAGCAGAAACTCCATCTGATTTAATCTGGCCATTACTGCACGTGCACTGCACGTGCCATTGCCCACCTTGACCACATGCAATGATACAGAGGTAACACTATTAATCGATTAACGCCGAGAGACGCATATCTGCGTCAAATATGTGTTTACCGTTACAGAAGAATTCTTCCAGACCCTTTGAAACATTATACCAATTAGAAGTTATTCATGTTCACGGCTTCATTTAATAATGTTGAAACCCCCTTTCCTGCTACCAAACATTCCTCTGCTGCCTCATTTAGTTGATTTTGGACAACTCTACTTCAGATAAACAAAAAATATTCCGGCGTTAATCGGTTAATAGATTCAGAGGCCTGTTTATCTGTTTGTATACGGAACTACTGTAGCTTGTGGATGTGGGGGGGAAAATGATACAATGTTCTCTGCACATATGTTGTATACCATACAACAGCTCAACAAGCCTCTCAATCTATTCACTATAGTTAGATAGTACAGGCATTGGCTTCCTCCGTACAAACATTATCACCCCCACAGTTCACCTGTGTCTAGTGTGAAACATCCATAAGAACAAGAACATGTAAAATGGATGTGAGCTAGTGATGTGCATGTGCTTCAAAATATAGAAACTCTAATTCATAACCCCAATTGAACATACTGTACTTAAGGTATGGCACTTGCAAGTAATAGTTCACACATGAAGGAATTTGTATAATTCAAATGCAAATAATATACAAACAATAGTCACTGATTTACTGCAGCTTTCAAAACGACTGCTAACCAACAATAAACTAATTTGCAATTATGGAGATTTATATCTGCTTGTTTAAGACGCAAGGTAGCAAATAATGCTCTTGTTGCCAAAATGTCAAATTCAGGAGGATAAAATGGGGGGGAGGGGGGGGGGGCTAAACTTTTCAATGCAACGAGCAAGGCAATCAGGACTGATCATCCTGGTGCAATTCTCAGCACCAATGCCTAAATATGTACAATTGTGTACACTTGATGTGTATATACAATGTCTACCTTGATAAGCAGAGAGGTAATACAGATCATCTGGAGCACCCATTTGGACAACTAGCAAGCCTATTGTTATGAATTTTGTGTCTGTTCCAACGCTTTTTGAATTCAACTAATTCCTTCCGCAGTAAAGAAAGAAAAACAAATCCAGCAATATGACTGCAGAGGGAAAATGAAATAATGCAAGGTATTATTGCTGCAAACAATGATAACAATTACTACCGTTGCAACAGATTATAAGGATCATAAAGGCGGTCGGAAACCAGTGTCTAAGGTGTTGAGTGGCAACCTTTGTTGAAATACTTGTATAATTATACAAATGCATATTATACCTACCTTGAAAAAGTTGATCCACCAATCACTTCTTGATTTTCTAAGCTGAGACCACCAACTTTCAATTCGCTACAAAATTTTTGTCATATTACTGCATAGCATATCAAATTCTCCTCTCACAGAGTTTCCAAACAAAAAACTATATTTCCCTGCATTGGTGTCTGGATGCTCATGTCGTAACACCATTTGGCATAAAGCAGCAACAACATTTTCAGTGCCACAGTCAGTTCTGACAAGTGTGGGACACCCTTAAGTGCAACCATACATTGGAGGTGAGCAAGTGATGCACACATGCTGCAAAATATACAAGCTTGATCCCAATTGAGCATATTATAATGACAGCAACAACATTCCCTTTTGTAGCACAATACATACGTGGATGGCAATTGAGCAAACAACATACCAGCCAGTTTTAAAACTGCACGTAAATAAAAGTGAGCCACAACGTATGGATCATTGTTGGTGGTAGCAACCTCTAGCCACAGTATTTTACGTGAAAACTTGATACCGAATTTTTGCTCAAACATCACAACTATTTTCTTGTGGCAATTTACCCGTCAATACAAGCATGGATGGGAAAGCCAAATGGTTTCAACTTGTCATAGCCATCCATATGCCAGCACCAGTTTGGACCCTAAAAGAAAGCCACAAATGATAACATGTATGAAACAATACAAATAACCTTATTCTGATAGATTCGCCTTTGGAGCTTGTGCTGCTTCCTTTGTGCCGTGCCGTTAGGATCAGCTACAGCTAGCAGCATCATTACTGTGGACCTGCGCAGTTGAATGATTGATTCAATGCTTATGCCCACGACGACAGGTATTAAATGATTGTGCACCGTTGTACACTAAAGCCGTATTTGGTTTCTAGCAGTCTCCACATGGCTCGGTACCCCAACAAGCCGTTAGAGGTCTGTATCTCGATCTATACATGATACACAAAATTTCACCTTGACCATGCACTTGATCGCGGCAAACACACAGCCGCCTTCTTAGGCCAGCCATTCTTTTCTTGAGCCAAGTAATGAACGAAGTTGTAATCGTACAATTCACTTCACACTCCTCACTCACTCACCCGACTGCAACACGGTGTAACAGACGCGCAGATAGGATAACATTATTGCCACTGGTGTTCGTCTTCTCCAGTACCGCAGTATCCATCCTAAATACGTACCGCACACACGCGAGTGAAATAGAGTCATGCAAAGGCCCGGGCGGGCGAGAGAAGGACCAACCCGGTTTGCTAAACTTACGATCCACCTCGGGGTCGTATCGCCGAGCCATGCGTGTCACACGTGAGAGCTAATAATAGAGATAACACGAATGACGTAACCTCTCGACGCCATCCCATAGTACGTTCGGCTGCTAATCTGAGCGACAGGATTTCCGGGCTGCTGCAATTCCAGCGGCTGCAATTCCAGCGGCTGCAATTGTGGGTTGCAGCAAATTGGGACAATACATGACCGCAAAACCGCAATTTGTATGTAATGACAACCGCGACCTACCGGGCCACCGCAAAAATAACAGCATAGATTTTAGAATTTAGAATTCAATTTGAAATAAAATGCAAGATGACCACCGATGTATGGGCGATTTCTCGATATGAATTACAAACAAGGCTGGGCACCCCGTACACTAGAGTGTAATGCGGTAATTCAGTGTTGTGACAACACACCATTAAAATGTCCTAACACCCCATAATTAGTGGGGTATGCTGCTAACACCCTAGCATAGTCTGCCAACACGCATATATGTCAGCTGAATAACACTCCCTGGGCTGTAACACCCCTCAAACCTAAGTTACCTAACACCCCTTGCATATCCAGAAATGAGCGGTCAACGGAAACTTTGAAAGTCAGAATTTTGGTCATTTGTGATTGTATGCTGTTGCTAATGTTTACCGAAGCTTAAATATGATTTTAGTTTGATTGTTCCGTTTTTTACTTTTGTGTAATATTCAAGAATTGTTCTATTGATTTTGTACGGAATATTACTATACTTGATAAAAACTAACCAGCCCGAGGTGATACAACACTTGCGCCAACGGATCTATCTCAATCAGTATCAAATCAGTAAAAAAAATCCCTTTATATTGAACTTTTCGCTTCCAAAAAGCAAAATAGTGCTTTCCATAGACAAGTATAGTATGTGTTATTTTTTTGACCTCATTACAATATTCCATAAAGAATAATTATTGACACATAAATATATTTCTAGTTGCGCCATTGGATTACTACTCTTCATACATTCTAGTATTTTATGACAGCTGAATATAATTTATTTCTCTTAATATGTCCCTTCCTAACAATTTAAAAGTCTCTGTCGCCCATAATTGATTCACGATGAAAAAAATGGCGCTTACAGCTGATGTAATCCGCGCTGGGCGTCGTCCAACATGTAATACAAATTTATAACTTGTAGTTATAGTTATAAAAAACAGCGACTAAGCACAGCCCTGTGCGGCTGGACAAAAGGGTCCATAATTAGACAATACCGTAAACCACCATTGCGTCATGGCCTCATTAAAATGGCGTTTTTTGAGAGAGCTGTATCTTGTTCATTTTACCATCAAATACCTGTTGATCCCTCCATTTAACTGGTGTATTGTCGTAGTAGAGACTATACCATATGCGCACTTTTCATATCGCAACCCTTAATAACGCGCAGCCAATTTATACACGGATATCGTACCAAGCACAGACAAATTCTCAAGACGGTTGGTATGCCGCATCGTAAACTGCACACAAGTAGGTGTACAGAAACACCATTCAGATGCTGTCATACTTTTTGTTTCATCACACAATAAACGTGCTATGAATAATGCGGCTTCCGTTGCTTTCTTCGGTCACATAGCCTTAATGTAACACCACAGAGACCAGCTCCAGAAACGTTGCGGAGTCTATGGAAGCCTTTTGGTGGCTGTACGTAAGAAAAGAAAGGCAGGCTATCAATGTTCAGAGTTACCATAAGTATACACCCCCTGATGGCACCCACTGGTGTGTGTGACGTAGATGTGTGTAGTGCGTGTATCCATAGATAATAGTGGTGTATCATTGTGTGTGTGTGTGTGTGTGTGTGTGTGTGTGTGTGTGTGTGTGTGTGTGTGTGTGTGTGTGTGTGTGTGTGTGTGTGTGTGTGCGTGAGTGCGTGCGTGTGTGAGCGCAGACGTGTTTGTTGTGGTTGGTTCCCCTCCCAGTGTATAATCTTGTGGTGGTGGGTAGGAACAGGGAACAGGCATTATCTATGTTTTGATATAAAAGCCTTTGCACTTTTGTGGCTGTTTTATAGAATATGTAGACTTGTAAAACTTTTTTTTCCAGTTGCCATCATGACCTGGATGCTCCAAATGCACCCTGGTAGCACTTTTTAACCTTGGCCACCATGCTGCATGGTGGAGATGTGTTCTCAACAATACTATTGTTGATGACCTCTGACCTACATCTATGTTGTGCTGTTTTGATTGGTTTCTCCTGTATTCTGGTGTGTGTGTGTGTGTGTGTGTGTGTGTGTGTGTGTGTGTGTGTGTGTGTGTGTGTGTGTGTGTGTGTGTGTGTGTGTGTGTGTGTGTGTGTGTGTGTGTGTGTGTGTGTGTATGGTGAGCTACCAGGGTGCATTTGGAGCATCCAGGTCATGATGGCAACTGGGAAAAAAGTTGTACAAGTCCTACATATTCTATAAAACAGCAGCCACAAAAGTGCAAAGGCTTTCATATCAAACATAGATAATGCTGTTCCTACCCACCACCAGATTATACACTGAGGTGAACCAACCACAACAAACACACACACACACACACACACACACACACTCACACACACACACACACACTCACACACATACACACACACACACGCACACACTATGATACATGCACCACACACATCTACTTCACACACACACACACATGGACACACAAATATACAGGAGAAACCAATCAAAACAGCTCACAACAATATAACATAGATGTAGGTCAGAGGTCATCAACAATAGTGTCCAGTGCAATTGCCAAGTAGCCCTTGCAGTTTAAGCCATTTCAGTTCATGCAAGTGGAACCCCACTGAGGAAATATTGCTGACATAGTGGAGAATGACAGCTAATTCACAACTGTGCAGGAAGAGGAGAAATTACCAAAAAAGAAATTATGAATACTGGGAAGAAGGCATACAGACTAGCAGAAAACGACGAAGAACTTGAATACTGTTACGTGTACTTTTTGCTCCTAAAAAATACACTCCCAACCATCTGGATCTACATGCAGCAAAGTAAATAAAACTGATTTTTAAACAAAATAAAGCATAAAGCAAGGCTTAGCATACAAGCACAAATTTTAACCAGTAGTGTCTGATTTTATCGTGACGGGGTGGAAGTTGACATCGCCTTTAGCCTGCAACTTATACATAATTATTCACTCGGCTCCACACTCGGATCACGTGCCATCCCCCTGATAATTATCGCGTAACGTCTAAGTTAAAAAATAGATTCAAAACTTCTGGGGCCCTATATGGGGAAGCGTACAACGTTCCACATAACCCATTGCTGGGGTCGAAGGGGTACCCCGCTTCGACTACATCATAAGTGTAGTCAGGGCGAGGTACCCTTGCAAGACGTTGTGAGGAGCGTTGTACCAGAAGCTTTGAATCTCCATTCGTTGTAACCATATTGCGCAATAATTATCAGGGGGATGGCCCGTCATCCAAATGTTAATACATATGTACGATTAGGCAGCCTCGCCATAATTGGCCACCCCCAACCCCGGCCCTGTACTTACTTGGCCTATGCAAGACGGACTGACTCCTTCCCCTGCTCATATTTTATCGCAAGGGGGGGGGGACGACTCGTACTTGGCAAGCCAGATGTAACCGTACTATGACGACTAGCACTAAAATAGTACGGTCACGTCGAACTACGTCCGTCTGGCTTGCGAGACTACTACTTCCCTCCTCCCGTTTGTATTTTATTGCAGGGGACAGTTAGAAACCCTCTCACCCCACCCCACCATGGATAAGCGCCTATTATTTCTATTTAAGGTGAAAAGAAAACCAACCCAGGCCACGAAGTTCCGACATTAACTAGCTGTGGTGACGTAAATATATAACAAGTAAATAAAAACATTCTCTAACGAGAAAGTTGTTGGTATATAGGATTGACCAATGGTGGTGTAAAAAGCATGGAAACAAGAGTGACAGAAATTTGACTGGAAAATTGAAATAGGCCTATATTTAGCCCATTACTCAGGCATGTACTGTCACAACGTTAGTGTGCTAAATATAGGCCTATTTCAATTTTCCAGTCAAATTTCTGTCACTCTTGTTTCCATGCTTTTTACACCACCATTGGTCAATCCTATATACCAACAACTTTCTCGTTAGAGAATGTTTTTATTTACTTGTTTCATAAGTTTTTTCCTCTGGCGTCTTTATAAGTGGTGATAAATTGATTTTAATTTACGAAAGGAGGGAGGGAGGTTAAAAATTTTAATAATAGAAATGATAAGTATACGAGTTATTTATGTTATTCATTGTTCGGCCTTGTCCTCGTTTCCACCCTCTTCTATTAGCGCGGCGGCCTCGTTGTGGCCATGGGAGCCATGTGGGTGGTGGTGGCAGCGGCCAGGGGGGCAGCAGGCGAAGTGGTGGTGGGGCTAAATATAGGCCTCTTTGAATTTTCCAGTCAAATTTCTGTCACTCTTGTTTCCGTGCTTTTTACACCACGATTGGTCAATCCTATATACCAACAACTTTCTCGTTAGAGAATGTTTTTATTTACTTGTTTCATAAGTTTTTTCCTCTGGCGTCTTTATAAGTGGTGATAAATTGATTTTAATTTACGAAAGGAGGGAGGGAGGTTACAAAATTAATACACAGTTGCAGGCGGGCTGCCATTGTGTCATGTACATCAGATAAGGAAGCCTTTTTGTGCATCAGATTAAGGATAACACCCCAATATTCAATAGACAGGTCACAAAGGAGAAAGGACTACTGTACACAACAGTAGGGTCACCATGCATGCTTTTCATGTGAAGTGAATGGCAGATCCCTTACATGCGTGCTGTACACATGTTGCATGCACATCACATGCCAAACTCAAAGAAATTAGACACCCCAATATTCAATAGACAGGTCACAAAGGACTGTACACAACAGTTGGGTCACCATGCATGCTTTACATGTAAAGTGAATGGTTTTGTGCAGATCCCTTACATGCGTGCTGTACATACATGTATGTTGCATGCACATCTTCCTATAGCTTTTTAATGCTAGTGCAATACAACATGCCATCACATACCTTTGGGTGGTAGTGGTAGTTCGGTGACCCCTGCGATACCGCTTCCTCTCGGCAGCACGTTTAGCCAATCGGACAGCGGGGTCATTCCAATACCGATTCCTTTCAGATGCCTTAATGGCAGCTGAATTGTCCTCGTATTTCTGCCTTTTAGCAGCGCGGTTCTCCTCGAGGTCCTCTTGATATCGCTGCCTTTTAGCAGATTGCTTAGATTCAATATCTGCGTTGTAGCTGTCGCGTACAGAGGCCTTCTTCTTTTCGGGATCGGCCTTGTAGCTGTCGCGTGCAGAGGCCTTCTTCTTTTCGGGATCGGCCTTGTAGCTGTCGCGTACAGAGGCCTTCTTCTTTTCGGGATCGGCCTTGTAGCTGTCGCGTACAGAGGCCTTCTTCTTTTCGGGATCGGCCTTGTAGCTGTCGCGTACAGAGGCCTTCTTCTTTTCGGGATCGGCCTTGTAGCTGTCGCGTACAGAGGCCTTCTTCTTTTCGGGATCGGCCTTGTAGCGCGCTCGGGCTTTAGCCTTGTTTTCTTGTGATAAAATATCGTCTTGCTTTTGAAGGTATTCCGCTCGTTGCTTAGATCTCTTCTTTCGATTACGCGAAGGCATTTAACTTCACTAGCCAAAGTATTTAACTGCGATAGGAACACCAAATAAATTTCGTGCAGGTCGGAGTATTTATACTGCATGCTGTAAAATAACTTCATTAATCAACAATAAACCAAATAAACTTCTGCAATAACTTCATATCCTATACAGAACTTGCTACCGCATGAGGTACTTCTCGCTGTAGTCTTTATATGACCTTAAAGGGCACCGCGCAGGTGAATTCCAAAGATATTGGCGCTATTGCCGTTATTCAAAACCGTTCGTAGCTCGAGTTATACCTTCCTAAGGAAGAAGAAGAAGAAGAAGACGACCAAGAATTATTTTGGGACTGGGCACGAGAAAAAGGAATTCGTTTGTTTCTCTAAAAGCACACCGTTTTATGACACGGAACAAACGTAGAAATGTAGATCTTTGAGTTCTCGTTCCATCGCGACAAAGAGATACGCGATCCGTTTCTCCGTTGTCCCTCCAGACGCGAGTGAAGTTTTTTTAATGATATTCATCAATCCTCAATCAATCCTATATTGAACCTGCTGCCGCAGGTTCAGATTCAAAACTGGGGGAGGGTACGGGAGGGGGCGCGCCCCCTCCCGTGACAGCAAGGGGGTTTTGGGGGAGCGCTGATAGCTCCCCCAGTGGGGTCTGGGGCGAAGCCCCAGCCGCTTTTTTGCTTTTGCGTTTATTTAGCATGAAATTCACAGTGTTATCCAATACATATACATCACGCGATATCCGGATTACTAGAGCCTGCATGGATAGCGACGAGAAACTCTTCATTCTTCACAATGCTATGGTTCCTACTGCTCAGCAATTAAATTCGTGACGCAAAGCTTTTGTGAATTTGTGACCGAAGCGTGCACGTGGCCAAGCACCAGCTACATGTCGGTCTATAAACGACTCATATATGTTTTACTATAATATTAGTATTGTTAGTTTATTTAGCTCTATAGCTATCTGTTTTCTGAGGAAAAGAATCTGAGATCCATCCCATTCACGTCTTTTGATCGCTTACCTCAATTCCTGCTCACACGCACCATTCGATCGATAGCGCGATTAAATGTTTCGTTAATACACATGTAGGAGGATTTAATTAGATCGATATAAACCCCACTTGGCTAGAACGATGTGAAATCTTGCAAATCCAAGGACGGTAACATGCAGAACGCTGCATAGATTACAGTATGCATTACGTCATTCTTCATATAGGAAAGGGAGGGTCCGGACCCCCTGGACCCCCCCCCCCCCCCCCCTAAATCCACCCCTGCCCTACTGCGAGTTACATGTGATGAAGTGAAGGAGAAAAAGAATAAGGAGAACCAATTAAATGGCGGATTTGAAGTGTCGAATTGTCACTCCACTACAACGGCACCGTGCAACGATGTGTACGTTGTATGTACATATTTTACGTGTAGTTAATAGATTATATGCCAGCGGGCAAGCAAAGGCAACCCTTCGTTATCCTTTTTAAACGCTCGGTCGAAAACCACGCCCACGGAGCTAATCCCATAAGCGTGGGACCTGAAATGCAGATGCACGCATGAAGTGGACAATATGTTGAATATGCCAATTAAATTACATACTGTTATAACAAAAGAAAGATTGAAATGACACATCAATGAAGTCACTCCTGGAAGTTTACATAGTACTAATTCACAGATTTATCGCCTGTTAAGTTGGTTTTCTTTTTTGGTTGCAGTGGAGGTGGAGCAGCAGCTGGCACACTAGCGTCCTCTTCCTCTCCTTCTGCTGCGTCATCGGATGAATCAGAGGAATCCTCAGAGTCCTTCAATTTAGCCTCATTGCCCTCATCACCTTCCTCCGAGGTTTCTTCTTCCTCTTCCTCCGACTCCAGCAGTGGCTCGTCTCGCACCTTTTTGAACATACTTGCATTCAAAGACATCGACATGGCGAGGTCGTCGGGGACGACGGACTGGACCATGAGCCGTGACTCCGTAGAGAACACCGAGGGACGTTTCTGCTGCTGGGGTTTCGCCGGGACAAACATGGCATGCTGCGGTGGCACTTTTGACACAGGGAACGCCTGAGGCAAAGGCGACAAGGGCTGAGTTTGAGTTGGAGACAACCCGGGGCTCATGTCGAACAAAGATTGTGGTTGAATTCTGGGTGCAGACTGGAGATGAGGTAATGGAGACAGTGGCAGGTTCTGCTGCAGAGGCAAGTTGGAGCTCACATTTGGAGATGGAGACAGGTAAGGTGAAGTTGCAAATCCTGCTGTGATACTAACGGGGGTCATCAAAACTGGTCTGGGAACTGGTGTCTGAGTCGAAAATGGAGGACGGATTCCTGGGGTGGTGGCAGGGGATATGAATGGAGGTTTTGGAAGAGGTGCCCTTAGCGTAAATGATGGGGGTTTGGCCAATGGTGCAATAAATTGTTTAGAGCCTCCTAATCCAAGTGGTTTGACTTGTGGCAGTCTGTTTGCTGCTTCCATATGACCCAAGTTTGTTTGCCACTGTGGCAACGGTGAGAGCACAGAAGGTCTTGGCTCATCTACAATCACTGCTGGTGACATAATGTCACGCTGGGGCAAGGCAGGCTCAGGCAAAGTACGCTGCTGCAAATCCTTGCCATGGGCAGTGGGAGCCTGAGGCTCATGAGGGGTTATTTGATGCGAGGTCTTCTCTGGCATAGATGTAATTAGTGGGGAAGCAGTGCCTTGTAGTGAGGTGGGCAAAAGTGGTGCATCTGGGGACTTAGTCGCTTCAGACGTGTTCATATGCTGTGGCAAAGGTGACGTGGCAGGACCTGAATTAATTGACTTTTCTGCAGAACTGGTATCAGCCTTCTCAGGGGATATCTTGATGGCCACCTGAGATGGTGGTCTTGATGCCTTCAAAAAGCTCTTCCAGTCGGTGGTAGAGCTCTTGAGGCCAGGAGTGGTTGCAGCAGATGCCAAGCCCGCGATGTTCACCTGACGATGCTGGTGCAGAATCTCGTTCCTCCGCCTCTTCTCAGAGAGCACGTTGCACTCCTTCTGGTGCTGGCTTTCCCAGTGGATGCCCTGACACTCCTCGCTGCAGTACCCCTGGGAGGTGCACCCCGTACACAGGAACTGGGCTGCCTTCCCGCAGATGCAGAACTGCCTGGCGTACTCATCTGTGTCGGACACCTCCCTGACGAAGATGAACTTTGTACCAAACACCAGACTTACAAACATCTGCTGCTCAGCAGCCGGCTCGATGTCACAGAGCTGCTTTGTCATAAGGTAGAATGGCTTACCCTTGAAGGCGTCCAGATCTTCCATGATCTGCTGTCGAAGCTCTCTGAGACGGATTGAGGGGAGGACGTTCAGCGTTCCAACCTTCACCCTCTCCCCACTTTCAGTGAGCTTGATCACCTCCATTGGAACCTTTGACTGCTCTGGAGTCAGAAGTGGAGTGCTGGGCTTGGTGATTGGTTCAGACTGTGTCTTTAGAGCTTCCACTGGTGTTATTTTGATGTTAGCCTTGTGCTTCTTTCTCCAAACAATGTACAGTGTGACCACCACTCCCACCACAGCTGCAATGATTAAGATGATAGGAATGATCGATCCCACAGCTGGAGTAACTATATCTGCCTGAGCTGTGACAATTGTAGTGCGCGGAGGAGTGGTTGGATTGAACGTGGGGACCTTTCGGGTCTTGGATATGACCATTGTAGAGGAAGATATTATTTTCACTGAAGTGCTTGTTACAATGGCCGGAAGTGGTGTGGCAATGACAGGGGGTGGCAGGGATCCGATCACAAATTCCGTTAGGTGCGTGAACGTGCACACAAAGTATTGCTTGCCACCGATGGTAATGTTGCGTGGAGGGGCAGTGGAGTCGAGCGTCCAGAGGAAGGACGTGTCGTTGGGAGCAGAGGAAGCATTCACAAGGGAGCGGTAGAAGCACAGAGGCACACTAGCCTGTGACGGCAACTTCTGCGCTGGAATGTAAACTTCAAACGGAGATGGCAGCCCGGTGACATTCATATACTTGTTCTGGTTTGGAATGGAAATTACGACCGAGAAGATGTTAGAGTATATCAAAATCCCTTGCGTGTTGATCCCTGCAATGGTTGAGTTAATCATCCGCTCTGCAGCGGGGGAGAGCTGGAGCACTTGGGCACTGGAGTTTGCAAAGAGGTCACGTTTGTAAGCCACTCCCTGGATGCAAGCCTCGTCACAGGCAATGTAAGGAGACCCACATGCAGAGGTATTGTAACTTGCAGCCAGTGAGCTGCCAAAATCAATTACAAGGTTGGATACATTAAAGGCACCCAAGGGTGCACCCTTATGAACATTGAGTTGAGAAATCGACGTTGAAAGCGAAACTGGATTTTCTCCCGTTAAGATCTGCTTGCACAGGGCTTGGCCAATGTTTTGAATACCATTGACATAGAAGGTTGCCACAGGTTTTGCAGATGCTGTGGATGCAATTTGAGTCATGGAATCCAAAATCTTCTGTGCTGTCTGCATTGCAAGAACGCTGGTGCCATTTGGGTTCAATGCCCCACTTGTATTGCTAAGCAACACTGATGGTTGCAATCCATCAGGTAGTCTCGGGGAAAGGTTATAGGTGCTGAGCGCAGCCTGTGACCCAAACCAACCCGCCAACTGTCCAGCAATGTTCATTGCAGTGTCCAGATTGTACTCCCCAGGCGCTGCAGTGATCAGAGACAGTAGTGATGCTACCACTGAGTAATCAGCTGACGTCTGGGGGAGGGGACCGCTCATAATGGCAGAGACCAGTCCCAGAGCACTGTTCTTGAATGACAGGGGCAACATGGTGGCAGTCGAGTTGGCGTCCAGTAAGAGCACCATGGTGTCGGCAAGAGCAGCTCTCCAATCCTTGTCAGCACCGTATTTCGTAGTGATGTTGGACAGCTGGCTGGTAAGGAAGGCAGCACCTGTTAGTGGCTGGGGATTCACCGTGCAATTGGTGTTGACATCGACATAGCTACCACTCTTATCAGTGATGCGAGCCTGGAGAGTAAGTGGGTTGCCTTTAGGCAGAACAATGCCAATGGTCCCACTAGTCTGGGGACCAGTCAACCACGTGATTCCCTGTGAGGAATCGACCAATCCAAACTGGTATGTGAATGGAATGTTAATAATGCTATCAGCCGGGTCAGCAACAAAGAGAGTGAACACAGTCGACATGGCGATGCCCGAGGAAGGATATACCTGCAGTGTGGGAGAGTGAGGAGCTGAATTGGCAGTGATGGTGATTTTTGAGTAAGATGTGCCATCCTGATTGGTGGCTACAAGCGCAAAGGTGTAGGCGAGACCGGGTGACAGAGTGCTGGGGGCAAGGATGAGGTTGGCTCGACTGATGAGCGATGTCGTGATGGATGCCTGCAGTGGATTGAGGGTTGGGTTTGAGTTTGAGAGGGTTGTAGCATCACTTGGATAATACACCTGGCTTTGAACGGCAGAGGAAGTCAAGTCTACATAGCCCTGACCTGCATTGGAAAGACAAATGCAAAATTAAGTCAAAATTAGTCAAAAATTAGTTAAATTTCTATAGTTAAACTATCATTCAAGCACACTTTAACAAACTATCAAACCACTTCCTCCCTTTACGACCTTTACTACACACACCTGGTAGGAACACACTCTCCCAGTGGACGTCTGTCACCTTCAGCACAGAGTACACCAGTCCTTCCAAGGTTACCTTGCTGGTCACCGTGGCGACGGTACTGCCCTGCGTCACAATGCAGGTGCGGGGCAGCCTCAGAGCGGGCAGCGTGCGCACGACGACCGTCGCCGAGGACTGCTGCGTCCCCTGCGACACGCGCATCGTGAAACCGAAGTCTGCGCCGGACAGAAGAACTCCTGCTGGCATGCGAACGGTATTGGAGTGCGGAAGGGCTATTGGCGACGGGTACGGCAAAGTGGATTGGTTGAAGCAGGGCCCCGACGTCGCAATAGTGACGCAACTCCACTCATAAGATGGAATGGGGAGGAGGTTACTGAAGGACGTAGTGCTGCCGTCGAGGACGAGCGTGTAGTTCCCGGAGACAGTAACATCGGTGCCTCCGAGTATCCAGGCTTTCAGGGGCGTGAGGACCGTGGTGAGGTTGAGACTCAACTCGGACGAGAGGAGTCTGTCCACAGTCGAGGCACGGAGTGTCAACACATAGCTACCATTTTCGGCAAGCGTCCGGGCAGGAAGGAACAGGCTGGAAGACGACTTGTAGATCCCAGGCAGGCTCAGCTCTGCAACGGTGTAGGGTCGAGTACTGGTGATGTTGTAGATGGACCACTGCAGGGAAAAATTGGCAGGCTTGTTGGTGCACCCCAACAACTGAAGCGTGGAGTCAATCAGCAAAGGGGAAGTGACGTCATATTCTCTGACAAGAGGGCCTGCAAAGGAAATGGAGAGAGTTTCAGTGCTCCATCGGACAAGGGTCCTGACAACTGGAATGCTTGACAGCCCAATGGCGTTTGTAACCACAAGCTGCAGTGTATAGGTGACATTTGGCTGGAACAATGAGGAGTCGATGGATATCTCAGAACTGCTGTCGGGAATAGAGTTAAGGAATGCAAGCAAACTACTGTATCCAGGGTACAAGATGTCAGGAGCAAATACGTCCCAGTGATATTTCAAAGGCCGGTAGCCAGCATACATAGAACCTGCAGCAGAGAACTTAGCTTGTCCACAAACGGGTATAGAATAGGGACCATTTAGAACAGCCAGCGGTGGTACTGCGTTGGTATAAGGGCTGACTGGTACAGATACGTTGGTTATAGCGTAGGGAAACAATGTTCCGTTTGAAACAACAGTGCCATCTCTGAATCCGATTAAAGAGTTCACCATCACCATGGAACTAGTTGGAAGAGATATTACTATACCACGCTGATATGGTTTGATCCACTGATAAGTGGCCTGGGGACCTCCAAGCAGGACATACGTTGCACCAGTAAAGACATTCGATATGGAAGATGTTCCATTTAATGATACACTACGGTCAAATTGAACCAGAAGCGATGAAAGGTCATCTGAAAAGTATACGTCAGTTACTTGAGGTGCACTACTGTGGTATGTGAATACCAAACCCTTGCTCACTTGTCCTGCGGCTTGCCCATTGAGCTGCAGGGTGAGGAAAACCTGGCACGGCTGATAGGACACTGGCAAGCTGCAAGCCATCTGTGCACTGTCAAGATAAGTCGCGGGGACGGTAAGGGGTGTGGCAAAGGAGCAAGAGCTCTGGGAACTGTATAGACTCAGTTTGCACACAGAAGCAGAGGTACTGATGAAGCCTTGCCCCTGTATGATCACAGTCGCGGCTTTTCCTACCTCCATGTCGCTAGGGTTCATGCTGGTGGCAAATGTGGATGCGTTCTGGTAGTAAACGATCGTCAGGGGATTCGATAGGGGTCCTCCCCCGATACTCACCTGCAGCATGACGTTCAATTGGTTGGAGGAGAGCATTGGCAAGGCAGGGGCCACACAGTTGAGCACACTTTGGTTCACCAGGTAAGCAACTGGCTGGAACACGCCACGATTTGATGGGAGTGCAAAGCGGCAGATGCCTGTGACGGTGGTGCCGCTACCACCTACGAACCTTGTCACGTTGCAGTTTGAAAGTCTTTGGTTATAGCTGGACTGATTGACGAAGAACCCTGCTCCTCGCACAGTAAACACGGTGGAACCATTCTGAGGTGTGTAGCCAGGAGAGACAGACACAATCTTAAAGCAGCCGCAGTCGTTTCCACCACATACGCCACAGTTGTCTACAACCTGACCACTGTTTGTGACTCCATCACAGCCCGCGCAGGTCGAGTTGTCACCTCTGCACACACCGCACGCATCAAGGAGGGTATTTGGCAGCACACCAGTCTTTCCACCATAGCACACCCCACAAGAGTCCCTCTTGGCTGACCCGTAGCACACTCCTGCACAGTCCCTGTGCTCGACGATCATTCCATTTGGGTCGGGGAGCTGGCACGCACCACAACTGTCGGCCCTGAATGGCCCCCCACAGACTCCGGTGCAATCAAGGTTTTGGTTGAGCGGGTAAGGTGTGCCGGGTCCAGAGCAGTCTCCACAAAGGTCGACAGTAGCATTCCCAAAGCATATACCCATGCAGTCTCTGCAGAAAAAAAGGGGGAGTAATCAATGTAATTCCCGAATTGGCCTATACTGTCAGCAGAATGAGAGACAATACTATATCATTTGTTTGAACCACTAAATAATGATTATACATTAGCTTCATGTGTGAAATAATTTTTCACTGGCTTGCTAGATATTACGTTACATAATTTCTCTGCTGTAACCACTACATCAGCTTTGTGCAGATGTGGAATATTTATACTCCTATTCCTATGGCATGGGGGAGGTAGAGGGGCGGATCCAGAACTTTTTTGCGAGGGGGGCAAAGGGGCAGGGCATATAATATTTATACGTGGGCGTGAGTAACTAATAATTGTACGTAAAAGGGAAGGGAGCCCAAGCCTGTTATCATGTTTACTTCGGCACGTTTTTGTTGCGGTATCTCATTAATTAATCAGCGTCACCACCCCTTGAAGCTATGAACATTTCATTTTTTACTTGGCGGGGGGGGGGGCGGGGGGGGGGGGGGGGAAATACCCCGCTCCCCTTGGATCGGCATGAGCAAACCTACACACATTAAACTGAGCTTTCATGATTGACTCACATGTCTTTATCGTACTGATGTCCAGTACTGGATCCAGAGCATACGCCGCAGTCGTCAATAATCGACGTCCCATAACAGTCTCCATGGCAATCCGCAAATTCGTAGGCCACACCGGTCGCCCCATTGCTAACACAGCCGCACCTCACACTGCTAGCGTTCGAGAACGGCACAAAGTCGCAACCACGGCAGCTGCGGTCACCGCCGCCGCAGACGCCGCAGCTGTCACTCACGTTCTTGGAGCCGAGGGTTCCATCGCAACCCGTGCACTGTGAGCCGTTTCCCCCACACATGCAGCACGCATCGTGGACCGCGCCAGAGTTCGGCACGCCATCGCAACCGTAGCGGGCGGCAACGACGGTCACCGTGGAGTCGCTGAAGCGTCCGACGGGGTGGGCGAGGGACTGCAGCGTGTCCACGTTGGGATTGGTGTTGACGTTCAGAAGCGTGAGCTCCTTTGATGGGGTTCCCAGGGTCATGTCCCATGCTTTCGCTGTGATCGACGGTGCTACGTTTCCATCGGTGGAAGACCAGAAGTAGCTTGGTCTAGGGACGAAACGGATGCGGTCCGAGCCACGCAGCAGGAGAGCCCTGGTGTCGGATACCTCCGGAGGAAAGTTGAACCAGACGAAGTGGGTGGGGTCAACGTCCTGCGAGTAAGAGTCGAAGCGATGGTACTGCCATACCCCTTGGCCGGGCGGGGCTTGGTAAGATGTGACGGCCATTCCGAGGAAGTCGCCGTTCTTGTCTGATGAGACCTTTGAGATCAGGGTGTTGACTACTGTGCCGTAGTAAGTGGAGGAGCTTGTCCCTGGACAACCTATGCCCAGACCATACGAAAAATCTGTGTGGTGTGCAGTTTGGGTGAGTGCGCAGGTGCATGTGCATTTGCGGAATAGTTTTAGTATTAAATAGAGGAAGCAAAATTTGCAATACACTAGCTTGATTCCTATGCATTGTTCACATGCCATTTTCTAAATGAAGGACCTATTAATTAATAAAACAATAGGCTTATTTTGACGTCCTAACCTCCCTGTTATTTTATCAATAATTTGTTGCCTGTCTTTAAAGAATTTGTATTGTGGAACTAATTATTTTTTTTTGATACCTTGATTAACACCTGAACACATGAATTATATGAAAGAGCTGCATTCCTCTTGCAAGGATTATGCACATGTATATTGTATGCTAAACTATGTGCATACATGTACATGTGTACACATCCACACACACACACACGCACACACACACACGCACACACTCACACACAGACACAAACACACACACACACTCACACACACACACACACACAAACACACACACACGAATCATGCCACTGGGACACCAACCTTGGAAGACTCCTGCAATGCTAATAGACTGAGATGAAAAGCTGTCACGGAATAAAGAGATCCTGGATGTCACAGTAGATACATTCATTTGGGTCCCTACCACCCTGAATAGTATGTTGGTGCTGAAAAGATAAGTGTATAAGATGAGCTTTGAAAAAAATCACTATATTAATTGTTATTAAGCATATATAACTAGTTTTCAGGCAGACGTTAACCTCAAAACTATACCAACTCTCAGTACATAGAATGCACCACCTGTTCTATATATGGTTACTAAGCAACCTATAGATTGAGCGTGCATGTACATACAACAATATACATCACATTGTTATGTAATGTACTAAATGCTTGCATCTGATATTTATGAAAGTACAACCAAACCACCATCTGAATTTCAAGTTGGCTGTGCCCATGCATGCAAAATTATTTCTGCACTTTTAGCATTTACTGTCCACAGTAACTTACTGGGTTGCATTTACAGCTGCCAATCTGAGGATCTGCACGTTTGATAACAGGGACAGTTTAAGTGACGCCTCTAAAAATGGGAAATTTATAGCACCCTCTACCAGCATCCTGAAGAGGTCATCGTAGTGGTAGCTGATTTGATACGGAATGGGGTCGAGCGACATGCTAGCGGAGAGAAGGGTCGGGCTGTACGCAACACAAGTGACCTCGAGGGTGGCCCTCTGCCATGCGCCAGTGCTGTACACCGGATCTCCTGCAGACCCCCCGGTGAGGACAAACCCACTGCTCTGCGTCCCTGCCGCACTATTCCAGTACCCATCCCATGGCTGCAACAGGATGGACGCGTTTCCACAGGAAGCAGAATTTGGAAGGAATCTCAAAATGGCTGTTGTGTTTAGAAGGAGGGTTGTTGCATTGGACGAGAAGAGGAGGGCATCTAGGTTTGTGTAGTACTGTTCTTCACCATTCCACGACACCTGCCAGTGACCAGAGGTCATGCTCGTCGGGTCGATGGACACACCAACTCCGGGGAGCTGGCGAGAGCCTAGCGCTGCCATTCGATGGAGACGTATTGAGTTGACTGCAGCTACCTGAGCCAGATACTGACTTCTGGCAGACATTGGCAGTTGAGAATCATACGACTGGTTCACCGGCCACCCTGTGATGGTACTGTTTGGCAGAACAGGCAGGTAGAGGACATCAACAGAGATTACCAAGTCTGAAATGATGTTGCCATGATTCTCGATAAAAGGAGTGTCTTCCACAATGCCAGAGAATCTTAGTGGTGCTAAGGAACCGAACGATGGAGTCAAGACTATGGGATAGACGAGGATTGAAACAAGAGTAGTGGTGTTGCTGTATGCGCCATTGGGTACAAATGGAAGTGTGGAAGCATAAAATGGTAAGGAATACTGCACTGCATTATTTTGGGTGCTAAGGTACCCATCTTGGTTTCCGTCCCACAGCTTCACCCTCAGCCAAACAGCCCCTTCAAGTCGAACGTCTCTTCTTACAAAGCGCAGCCTAGCCATATTGGTCAAGACCAACGCTAGTGACTCAGAGACAGACCCCACCCTGTTCCAAGAGGATGTAATATTTGAGCAACCCCCTGGAGGGTCGACGGAGGCTATGTCTGAGCACAGGGCATACTGCCACTCTCCAAGATCCGATGAGATAGGCCAGCCGTCAGTGATGGCCACACCTACCTCATCCTTGTTGGAATCAAGTGCCAGTGACCCATTGCCTAGGAGCAGGCCAATGCTGTGACCAGTCCCTGTGAGAGCTGCCGACACATTCAGTGATGTAACGCTCTCGAGATACATCAGGGAGGAAGCTGCGACTGGAGCAGTGTTTGTAAGTGCGCAGCGGCTGCCATTGACGAGACACTTTCCCAGCAACGCACAGGAGTATGTGCCAGGCTGGCAGCACAGCTCAGAAGACGGTATGCAGGACGACGTCCAGTTGCAGCGGGCCTGTCCGCCTGGACAGAAAGCGCACAGGAGTGGGTCAGAGAGATTGGCACACTTTGTGGTGTTTTCGCAGTACATGTATCCAGTTTGGTTGCAGCTGGAGGGGCCAGATGCACAATAGCGCGAGCCATTTGCCCTTTGGACCAGAGTCTGACCCACCAGGCAGGTCTGGCCAGCGCCATCACAGGGTTGGACAAGATTACTTGTGAAGCACCGGTTGGTAGGGGGTGGGCAGAGTCCCAAGCCAGGGAGACACTTCCCTCCGCAAGGTATGGAGCTCGCATTGCATGTATTAGTCACATTGCATGAAAACTAGAGTAAGGGGATGAGTAAGGGGATGAGTAAGGAGAGGAGTAAGGGGAGGAGTGGAAATTGTGAATATGCAGTTAACGGGTGTATTATATACTACAGCTTACCAGTGCAGGGTCCTGGCAGTACTGATAGATACAGACAGTCTTCATTGGCGATAGAAACTGATTTTATAAAGATGACAAAAACAAGCAATTAAATTGACCGAAAACAAAAATTCAGTGCGGTAAAAACCACATGAGCCAAAATAATGTGAATGTATCGAAGCCATTGGGGGTGGGATTATGGGCTATGCAATTTTCCATTACAGAGTGTGGAAATGCTATGCAAGTATCCATTCCAAAACGTGCATTCAAATTGTGCTCATTTGTTTTGGAAGCCCAAAATGTATGCATGCATGTAAACTTTCAAGTGTGCACAACTGAACAATCAGGCCAGTAAAACTGAAAATAAAAGAGTGGAACCTTATTCAGAAACAGCTCCTCCCCCCGCCCCCACCACCCCTCACCCCCACCCCCACGCCCCCACCCCCCCCCCTCCATATTTAGTTGCTATGCTCATGCCAGCATGCAAGATGTGTACATATTGCTGACAGCACGAGTTTCATAATAAAAACTTACATAGCCGGACGTGTTGCAGTAAGGAACACATAGGAAGTAGGGCGATGTGAGGAGTTTTAGGGTGTTGCATGTCATGGGAATGATGTTGGTGCAGTACCCAGGGCCTGTAGAACGGATGTGACAACGATTATTACTAATGCGGTGTGAACTATACGGAGGTACATGCATTTCATCGGTGGAACACTTCAATATTACCTTCGCAGAAACCGCCTCTATCCACAAGCTGTACCGCCACAGTAGCGTTCGCAGAATACTTCCCGTTCGTCAACCCAACGATAACGCTGAAATTCGCAGTGTCACTTTCCGCCACCTGACGCGCAGTCGTAATGGCCGCCGTAGCCGGGTCGATCCGTAACAGATTGCCGCCGTCGCTGCTGTTGATGATTGAGTACATGAGGGGAAAGTTGGGATTAAATATCGCTGCCAGGGTAAGAACCTGTTGACCGGCGGGCAGAAGTCGCACAGCCGTCGCCTGGTAGACGGCCCTCGTGAACACGGGAGGCACATCGTTCACGTCAGTAATCGTAACGATTACGCGGATGCTGATGGACAGAGGGTTCGGGTAGACCAGACCGACAGCCGTGACGACGAGGTCGGCGCTCCGCAGGGTCTCGTAGTCAAGGGCGGAGCTCAAGAATATGTCACCCGTCGTTTCGTTGATGCCAAACAGAGGCAGGTTCGTCGAAGGGCTCAGGACATTCAGCGAGATGGAGTAGAGTATAACGACCTCCTGGAAACTGGTGGCGTACACGCGCAAGATGACATGCCCCACTGGGGTATCTTCGGGCGCGACGGCACTGTAGGCGCTCTGGTTGAACTGCGGGGGCGTCGTGATCACGCGGAGAAGAGTGACATTTACCGCCGTGCTCGCCGACTTTGGCGGGTAACCGGTGTCCACCGCCTTGACTGTAAGGATGTAGAAAGACTGCACCAGGTAGCTCAGTGCGGATGTGAGAGTGAGGAGCCCACCAAGAGGGCTTATCTTAAAGTGGGCCGTATCGCCCGCGAGTATGGAATATGAAATATCGTCGCCATCAGCATCGTGCGCCGTTATTTGGGCCACGGAGGACCCCACGGCCTGGATCTCTGGTACTGTCAGACTGTAGCCGCTTGGCGAGTCGAAGACAGGAGCGTAGAGGTTGACTGGATGCACGGTGATGTAGACAGATGATCTGTCCGTCAGAGCTGGGATGCCTCTGTCTGCGGCCAAAACGGTGAAAGAGTAGGCTCTGGGACCCAGTACGGCGCCGCTGTAGATGGTCCCGGTGGTGGAATTGATAAAAAAGGAAGAGGGAACGCTGGCCTGTACGATGTAGTAGTGAATTTCCGAATTGGTCCCTGAGTCGATATCTGTAGCACGCACAGTAATGATACTAGTTCCCACTGCAGTGTTGGTGAGAATGTCAGTGGAATAGAGTGAGGTATCAAACTGTGGGCTGTGTAAATTGGCACCTGCGATGAGGATGGTGACGTTGACGGTGGAGAAAAGAGGAGACTCTGTGGCTGTTACGACTAGGTTGTAAATACTCACAGCTTCGTAGTCAAGCATTGAGATGAGGAGAAGTTGCCCTGAAATCGGATCGAGAGAAAATGTTCCAAACCCGTTTCCCGCAGTTATGGAGAGCTGAATTTGTGAATAATTTTGCACGATATTTCTGTCAAAGGCACTCACGTATATCACAGTGGTGTTAACTGGGGCTATCTCAGATAGGAGGGCTCTGTAAGAATTGCTTTCAAATTGAGGGGTTTGTTTAATGACACCCAGTACACGCACTGTAACAATGCTATGGAATGTGGTTGAAGCATCCAGCGTAGCCTTCACGTTGAAACAATATGCTGGCATAGTCCTCACGTCTAGAGGAGCAGTTAAACGCAGGGTGCCATTTGATTGAATGGAAAATGGCAAGGGTGAAGTAGAAGAAATAGTTGCAGGACCTGGAAGGGTAATCTGAGCTACGATGAACTGCAGAGGTACATTTTCATACACGCTGACAGAAGTAGGGGTGAAAGGAACGGGTACTAATGGATTAGAAACAACATTAACCAGTAGTGTAGCATTTGTGGGATAGAACCTTGTTGCACCTTTGGCTTGGATGATGATGGTGATTTGTCCAATGGCAAAATTGGTGTTAATTACAGATAATGCCCCTGTATTACGATTTATAGCAAAGTTGGTTACATTGCTGTTTAACTGGAGAAGGGAGTATGTGATAGGAGTGCTGGAGTAGGCATCAGCATTTGTTGCAATAAAGAATGCTATAGAGGCACCAAAAGCTGTGTTCGCAGATATTGTCAAATTGTAGAGAGGCTGTGAAAATGCAGGAGGATATTGATCAACCTGAGTGATGGCAATCCTTATGTTGGCTATATCATAGAGCGGTGGCATCCCTCCATCATGTGCCATTATTGACAGATCATAGCTCTTGGCTGTCTTATATTCTAGCTTAGCTGCAACTGTCACAGCCCCAGATTGAGGACCCACCCTAAACATTATTGTGTTGCCAGCAATAATCGAATATGTGATGTTTGCATTTGATCCTATGTCACTATCATTCGCCAGTACCGTTGTAATGATCTGTCCGATGGCTGTGTCTTCTGGGATGACTGTTGTATACACACGAGAGCTAAATGTCGGTGGATTATTATTTACATCACCTACTGTCACTTGCAGTGTTGCATGTGCTGAAAACGAAGGGGTACCCAGATCATAAGCCAAAAACAACAGGGTGTAACTCGAAGTAGTAGCCCTGTTGAAGAAATTAGTTGATGTGATCCATCCTGTTGCAGCATCAATTGCAAATGTGTCACCAGAGTTACCACTTATGATTGAGTACCGAACTATGCCATTGTTTCCTCTATCAGCATCAGTGGCTACAAGCTGAAGTATAGAGGACTGTAACAGCGTGTTTTCTGGCACTGTGATGTTATAAATGCTGGCGCTAAATACAGGTGGGAAGTCATTGTCATTGAGGTCATTTACAGAGATGTTCACTTGTGACGAGGAAGACAGGGAAGGCAGTCCAGCATCTGTGGCCACTATAAAAAAACTGTAGCCTTCAACAATTTCGTAGTCCAAGGTGCCATTCAACCACAGAGTGCAGCTCGCACTTCCAGGAACACTACTCACATTTCCAATAACAAAGAGGCTATTAAAAGAATTGGACAGTGAGAAAGACATCAGAGCATTCCCTCCGATATCTTTGTCCATAGCAGACACAGCCATAATAATCGTTCCAATTGGTGTACTCTCCAGTAAAGTTGCATTATAAGATGGTGCATTTTGGATTGGTGCATTGTCATTTACATCAAGCACATGGATTGTTATGTTTGTTGTCGTATTCAAGTTAGGGTATCCTGTATCCCTGGCAATTGCCACAAACATGAATAGGTCTTGTTGCTCTCTATCTAAGCCCTTTGCAAGGCTGATATTCCCAGAATCAGAATGGTTTATTGCAAAGTGCAGTGAGTCGTTTCCTGACACTAAGAGGTACTCTATTCTAGAGTCATTTCCCAAATCCTGGTGTGTTGCATTGATGGTCAGTAGCACTGTTCCAACTGGGGTGTTTTCTGGCCACGATGTGTTGTACATGCCTTGAAGGAATGCAGGAGAAACGTCATATACATTGAGCACAATGACAGTGACATTGACTTGAGATGTTCGTGGTGCTGTCCCATTGTCAATTGCCAATGCAACAATGCGGTGCATATTCTTTACCTCGCAGTCAAACGATTCAGCTGAATATAGCTGCCCTGTTGAGGAGTTAATGCTGAAAAAGGTGAAGTCATTCCCCCAGTGAGAGAGTGCATAAGACACAACTTCCTGGAAGTCAATGTCATAAGCCTGGATTTGTCCAATGAAGGTATGTGCAGGTTCATTCTCAAAGATTTGGAATGAATATGGAGTCTGCAAGAAAAAGGGAGGGTAGTCATTTGTGTGAAGCACTGTGATAAACAATGTTGTATTAGATCTAAGGGGTGGAGACCCAGTATCTTGAGCTTGAACAATCAGACGATAGTAGGCATCCTGCTTGTTCAGAGGAAAACGAAGGTAGACCACTCCAGTTGTTAAATTGATTGAAAATAAGGACACATTGAAACCTCCAATGATAGAATAGGACACAATTGAATTGGCAGGTGTGGCATCATTGTCCTTAGCAACCAGCTCTGCCACCTGCGACCCCACAGTAGCATGTTCAGATACATTTACTGTGTAGCTGCTTGCATTGAAGTATGGAGCATTATCGTTTATGTCTAGCACATTTACTGTGATGTTCACCAGTGCAACTTGGAGGGGCAGGGCTAGACCATTGCTGGCATTAATGGTAACTGTATAAAGAAGGCACAGCTCTGCATCCAACGGTGTGGTCAGACTGAGTGCTCCGGTCATTATGTTCACCTGAAATGCACCAGACTTTGGGATGATACCAACCAGGGAAAAGAATACTAGAGCATTAGTGCCAGTGTCAGCATCTGTAGCTGATATGTTTAAGATGGGTGTAGATGGCAATGCATTCTCTGTAATATTCACTACATATGGAGTACCAACAAATGCAGGTGAATTGTCATTGACGTCTAGCACAGTAATCATAACTGAAGCTGCAATGTACAAAGGGGGTATACCATGGTCCATGGCTACAAGTGAGAGATTGTAAAACTGTATGCTTTCCCTGTCCAAAGACTTGAGAGTGGTTATAATTCCTGTGGTGCTGTTGATTACAAAGTCCCACGCAGGGGTACTGGAATTGATAGAGAAGCCCACTAGTGCATTGAGACCAGAGTCTGCATCGATGGCTGAAACCGTCAACGCAATGCTTCCTGCAGGTATGTCTTCAAGGATGCTGGATGAGTAGTTGGTCTGTGAAAAAACAGGAGGGTAATTGTTTTCATCCCAGAGGGTTATGGTCACTGTAGCTGTGCTGTTCAGTGATGGAGTTCCACCATCTTTGGCCATCACTGTGATGTTGTACACATTTTGCCTCTCATAGACAAAACCACTTCTAAGGGTTAGAATAAGTCCAGATGTTGAATTGATTGTAAAGTTGTCACTGCCTGAAATAATGCTGTAATGAAAAGCTGCATTTGTACCAGAATCCGCATCTGCTGCCATCACAGTGGTAACATATGTCCCATTACGTGCGTTCTCTGATATGTTTGCCCAGTACAGTTGCTTGCTGAATATAGGCCTATTGTCGTTGACATCCAGTATTGACACACGGAGACAGCTTGTGTTGTACAATGATCCATTTGCAGCTATGTCATACGCCTTCACCATCACGACATACTCACTGATATTTTCCCGATCAAATGAAGTAGTGGAAATGATTACATTAGTGGAGAAGTTTGCAGTGAATGGTAAGGGAAGAGCAGGAGGCAGAAGGGCAAATTGAGATGACGAGCAAAAACTTGCATTGCCGCACAGCGCTCTGCAGTCACTTTGTGATGTTATCAGTGTCGAAGCAATGTAGCCTACCTCATCTCTGGAGGTGGCAGTTATTGTGGCAGTAAATGTGTTACTAGGCTGGTTCTCATAAATTTGACCACTGTATGTTGATTGGTTGAACTGCGGAGCATTTATCACTACAATGGTTAAATTGGCAGATGACGACAGTGGTGGAACACCCATGTCAGTTGCAATTATTGCTAAACTGAACACTAGGGCAGTCACATTTCTTAGTGCTGTGGTGTTGGATGTTCTGACTCTACCAGTCACAGGATCAATAGCAAAGTTGGTGCTGGCCTGGACATTGCCTTGGAAATTCAGAGAAAATGAAATCTGAGCATTCACTCCCGCATCATTGTCAAATGCACTGACTGTCAGGATTGAGGTGCTAGGTCCCGCACTCTGGAAAATGTAACCAATGTAGCTTGCATTAAGGAATGAGGGAGAATACTGGTTTAGGGCAAGAATATTGATCGTAACATTAACAATGCTCCAGAGACTTATCCGGACGTTGCCAGAGTCTTGAGCCAATACAGTGAATGTATAGTTTGGTGCTACCTTGTAGCTTAGATGACCATTCACCACAAGAATACCTGTGCTGATATTTATGGAAAACGGCGGAAGCACACTGGTGTTTTGCGTTATGATGGAGTACATGACAGTGCCATTTTCACTATAGTCTGGATCGGTGGCAACAATTTGCATGACAATGAAGCCGATTGTTCTATTTTCATAAACATTTGCATTGTACCCCTTTTGGCTGAATGATGGAGCATTGTCATTAATGTCAAGGATTCTTATAGATAGGTTGACAGAGGAGCTCAAATGCGGCCATCCCTCATCAGTTGCAGTCACCATGAGATAGTACATTGATGTGTTCTCTCGATTCAATAAGGTATTTGTGTACACATTGCCTGTAGTAGCATTGATGCGAAATGAGTTGTAAGTGTTTCCACCTGTGATTGCAAAAGTAAATATGCCATTGGTTCCAATATCTTTGTCAGTTGCTGCTAACTGAATCATGAAGGTACCTGCAGGTGCATTCTCAGGTATGGTAGCATTATAGGCACTACTTGAAAATAAAGGGGAATTATCATTGACATCCAATACTTGTATATACAGATATGTGTTGTTGTACAAGCCGCCTCCATCTGTGGCAGTGAGTGTCAGATTGTATGCTGCAATCTGCTCTCGATCAAGCCGAGCAATGACAGTGACTACTCCTGTATCTATGTCAATGTTGAACTGACCAAGCGGATCTCCAGCTGAGATGGTATATGAAACATACCCGTAGTAAGCCCGGCGATCTGGTAGGGGTACAGAAATGTCTACATAATTGCCATCTGTTGCTGTAACTGTTATCACCTGGGAGTTGACTGTTACGTTCTCCAATATTGCTGCTGTGTAGTTGGGCTGTTGCCACACTGGTGTCTCGTCATCCAGTTCAAGGACATGAATGCTGACTGTTGTTGTAGCAGTGAGTCCTGGATTTCCCCCATCTCCAGCAACAACATACAATGTATAGACCGACTGGCGTTTGAAATTAAGGGTGTTTGACTGCCAGATTACACCTGTATAGGTGTCAATAGTGAAATCCAGGTAGTGGTGTTCTGTTCCAAACATTCCATATGTAATGTCCCCACTTGATCCTATATCCTGATCAGTGGCATTGGCTGTGTCAATAATTGTTCCCACAGTGGAGTTTGCAGGGAGGTAGTGCTGGTTATCAGACAGGCTGCTATCAAACTGGGGCGAATGCTTGTTACCATTCAGGAACATGATTCTTAGCTGGGAGGTAGAAGAGAGTGGAGGACTTACAATGTTAGATGCATTAACAGTCAAATTGTAAGTGTGAGGTTCAGATGAGTAGTCAAGCCCTGATGAGCTGAGTTGAAGCTGGCAGGACAAGGGTAAAAATGACAGTACAGCCGTGTTTTGGGGCTGAATTGAACACACTGCATATCGGTTAGCAGCGGAGCCATCAAGATCAGTGGTAATGAAAGAAAAGAGAGGTATATTTATGCGAGCAGTTTCTGGGATGGCAATAAAGGTGGTATTCAGAAGAAATAGAGGAGGGTACTTATTGGTATCGTTAACTTGGATATGCAGTATTGCATATACCTTGTTCCCAGAGCCATCTTTTGCACCAATGGTTAGTTCATACAGCGACTGGTTCTTATAGCTCAGATTCCCAGTGAGCACAATGGTTGCACTGTTTAAGCTAAATACACCTCCAACATTACCAGACTCGATGCTGTAAGTAATGCCTGAACCTGTCATTATAGTTGATGCCAAGCTATAAACAATGGTTCCTGTCTGTGCACTTTGAGTTACACTAGTATTGAAATTGGACATTCTTAACGTTAAAAGACTATTCTTGTATGGTTGAATCTGCAATTGAGTGCTAGCAGTGTGGAGAGTGTCTGATACCTGAATGGTCACATTCTGCGTAGAACTAAAGCCCATACCCGTAGACACCACAATCCCACTTGTATTAGATGCCAATTTGAAGAGGTTGCTTCCTCCTGAGAGGCTGTATGTTAGTGAGGAGTTCTGGTCAATGTCAAAGGCTGAAATATAGGCTAACACCTGATTAGATGCAGGGTTACTAGCAACCGTAACCACGTATGAATTGCTAGTGAAGGTTGGTGCATTATCATTGCTGTCTATAACAGTGACCAAAATGTTTGTATAGTTGAAAAGGGCAGGAGTGCCGAGGTCACGAGCCATAACAGAAAACATGTACAGCGGCTTGGTCTGAAAGTTTAATTGGCGGCTGACACTCAAGTTGCCTGAATTTGGATCCAATAAAAATGTGCCGTCATCATTCCCATTGTAAACAAAGTACAATACAGTTCCATTCATGCCTGCATCTCCATCAGCTGCCACTAGTGTAGATATGACTGAACCAGCTAAGACACTCTCTGAAATTGTGACATTAACAGTAAGTGGGAATGATGGATTGTTGTCATTGAGGTCAGTTATCTGAATAAATATAGGTGCTGTGGATGAAAGGGGGTGGTCAGATAAGGTGTTGTTGGCCACAACAGTCAGGTTAATGACAGGGGTTTTCTCCCTATCAATAAAGTTTGTAGTGTACAGCACACCAGATTCACTGTCAATGGAAAAGTATTCACTGCCCGGAGTAGCAACCAGACTGTAACCAGTGACAGCATTAGTGCCTGAGTCTGCATCAGTTGAGTTCACACGCAAGATTACATGTCCAGGGGCTAGGTTCTCTCTCAATTCAGCTGAATAGCTGCTCTGACCAAACACTGGTGGGTGCACATTGTAGTCTGTCAAGAAGATTTGGACCAGAGCTGTAGCATTTAGGGGTGGGACACCGCTGTCCTGCGCGAGTATTTGGAACTGGTAGAACTGCTGCTGTTCGTAAAGGTACAAATTTGCAGCGTACAGCACACCACTGGATTTATTCACGGCAAAGAACGCTGCAGCAGAGTCCTCCACGATTGAGTACCTCACCAGTGAATTCATCCCAATGTCCGCATCAATGGCGTTCACCTGCAGTATGGACGTACCAATGGGAATGATCTCAGAAACAGTGGCTGTGTAGAAAGAGGACTCAAATATTGGATTATTGTCATTGACGTCGATAACAATGACTGTCAGAATGCCAGTTGTCGACTTTGGAGGACTGCCATAGTCAGCAGCCAGAACAGTGACACTATACTGTGGTATTTCTTCTCTGTCAAAAGTCGTGTTCGTGATGACACACCCAGAGGCGTTCATCATAAATGTCCACCCAGTTGGATCATGAAGCATGGAATAGTACACCTCAGAATTGTTACCCGGGCTGTCTGCATCTGTTGCGAGAACACACCCCACCTCTGTGCCAGGGGGTTGGTTTTCAAAGACCGAGAGTACCAGTACCTGGAAAACTGGAGCATAATAGTTCACGTTGGTAACGGTGACGAACACTGTAGAGGTGCCAGACATAGGAGGGGTTCCCAGGTCTGTCGCTATCACTGTGAGAGCAATGACAGGGCCGTCCATCCAATCAATTGTATCGTTGACGTATATCTCTCCTGAGACAGGATTGATCGAGAACAGATAATCCATATTGTCAGTAAGGGTGTAGCGTATCACATTATTAGGATGTGTGGGGTCTCTGTCTGCAGCATAGACGAAGAGGACTGGGGTGCCAACGAGAGCATGCTCTACTGTGCTGCCATTGTACGAGGAAGCATTGAAGACAGGAGGATAATCGTTCACATCGTCCAAGAATATCTTAACTGTAGCCGTGCCTGTTAGTGGACCAGGTACAAGCCCACTGTCCACAGCAATTATCATAATTGTGAAGACACTCAGAGCTTCGCGGTAAAATGTACCGTTAGTGACAATTTCACCAGTAGTATTCCTAACAGTAAACCTAGTTGTATTGGATGCATTAGACATGAAATATTGCAACTGAGCATTTACTCCAGTGTCTTGATCAGTAGCATTTACTCTGTAAATGACGCTCCCAGTAGTAGCATTCTCAAAAAAGTGAGCAGAATAAAGGTTTTGTGTAAAGACAGGAGCATGCTTATTATACTCAAGAACTGTGACAAACACATAACCAGTTCCACTGAGGGGTGGTGTTCCATGATCAGTAGCAAGAATTGTCAGTGTGTATGATGCATGCATTGTTCTGTTGAGAGCTCTAGTGACATTGATTCCACCACTCGATGGGTCTATTTTGAAGTCTCCTTCTGGGTCACCATCTATGATGCTGTACGTTATGATTTCTGAACCAGCACCCAAGCCCAAGTTGGTTGCTCTGTATTCACTCAACACAACAAGACGAGGCAGGTACTCATACAAACTCACAGATGCATTGCCCATAAATTGAGGAGGCAGGATGATAAAAATTGTTATATTCTGGTACCTCTGCAGGGGAGGAGTGCTAAAATCCTGCATCAGTATAGTTACGTCAATAGTCGGTTGGGCATTGTAACTAAAGCTCCTTAAGGTTGTGATCTGACCACTCTGGGAGTCTATTTTAAATGAGGGTACGAGTGAATTGTCATAAGCTTTAATAGCAAGATACTTGAACATGCCTCCACTGCCTTCATCAGGATCAAAAGTGTAGTTGCGCAAAGTGATTACACTGAAGTTAGCAGGCTCACCTTCAGGAATAACTATTTCATATCCATCTGGTAGAACAATGAGTGGCGTATGCAGAATGAAGACTGTGACGTTGATGATGTCAGTCAATGGAACTGGATATCCACCATCATAGGCTTGGAGCACAAAGAAAATTTGACGCCTAGGAGGAATGCAATAGTTGAACGCATTTAGTCAACTGAACTAAAGTAGTGCTTACAAATTCTTACTAGCCAGACCAACCATGCTGATAATCAGAGTGTAACATCATGCCTTATGTTTACCCTGTTCTACATTTTTGAACAAGTTCATGTCCAAATGTTGGTTCCGGGGTTAATCAATTCGTAATTTATACTCTATACACGGTGACAATTAGTTTTTATACACTCACACTTAGCATTTGACTAGTAATGAGGAGCAGTTGCACACTTACTTCAATCCGTAATTCAGGCTTGTGTTCACGTACACTTGACCACTAGTGGCATTGACGTCAAACGATCCTGCGGACGGGTCGAACGTCGTCAAAATTCTGTACCAAACCCTCCCGTTCAGTCCGGTATCCCAATCAACGGCAGTCTGGTTGAGCACGACTGTTCCGACAGTAACATTCCCGATGAGCGTAATGTTCACGCTGTGTACGCTGAACATTGGCGGGAATAAGTCACGTGTATGAACCTGAATGGTCAGGGGGACGTCCGCATACAATACAAACAAACTGCTGCTGACTTCTGCCCTGACGGTGTAGTAGTAATATTCCTGAATGTCGATGCTAACCGACTCGTTGGTTCGAACGAGCCCCGTGGCGGGATATATGCGAAATGTCCACGGTCTCATCGGGTCCAGACTTGAAAAGGAATACGTAATCACGGAGGCAGCTCCTTGGTTGTCGCTCGTAGCCGTCATGGTCCCGATATCGGTCCTGATCGGAGCCGCAAAAGTGTCCATTTTGTAGGCAGGTAGCTTCCACCGGGGCGGGTGGTCGTTGGAGCTGACGACCTCGATGTAGACCGTCGCAAAGGCGGACATTCGGAGGGACTTGTTGGCGTAGTTGTCGACGGCCATCACGGTCATGTTGAAGCTAGGGGTGAGCGTCCTGCTGAGGGTGGCGTTGGTTAGGATCAAGCCGCTGAGCTGATCCACGGCGAACGCGCCGTCGGAGCCGCTCACTATTGAATAGGTAACGAAATCTTCGACGATCGGCTCGTACGCCACGACCTGCATCACCTCTGTCCCAACGGGCAAGTTCTCCTGCACGGTGGCGATGTACGACGGCTGCGAGAAGACAGGTGGGTAGTTGTAGACCCGCAGCACGGTGACGACAACGACCGCGGTGTCGGAAAGGGGCGGGGTTCCTCCATCTTGGGCTACAATCGCTAAGTTGTAATTCGGCGCCAAGATCCAGCTGAGAGGGGTGAGGACAACCAGCCGGCCAGTGGACGGGTCTATGCTAAAGGTTCCTGCCACGTTTCCCGACGAGATCAGGTAGTGGATCTGACCGTTTGACCCCGCATCCTCATCCGTGGCGTTGATCTCGCCCAGAACCGTGTATCCCACAGGAGTGTCTTCGGGTAGGCTCAAGGCGAGCGGGCTCGTTATGACCGGCGCGTGGGCGTTGACCGCTGTCACGTGGACATAGACGATGGCGATGTCCGTGAGCCCCGCCCCGTCTGTGGCCTTGATGGTAAGGTTGAACTCCTTGCCGGTTGCGACGCTCAGATTGACTTTTGGGGCGATGGAGAGCATTCCAGTTTGAGAATCCACTGCAAACAGGTTGCTCCCAAATCCCCCGTCGATTGAATAAGTTACCACTCCGCTGTTATCCAAGTATTGCAGGATGAACTCACCGTTACTGTCCGGGACGTACTGGTACTCGATCGGGTTGGGGTCATCGGCTGTGAGCGTGAAAAACGTCGATCCCCCGAGGGTGTCCGAGGGCAGCCAGACGTCGTAGGTACGGTTCGCAAAGTGTGGCGGCTGGTTCACGTACTGCAGCTGGACGTAGACAGTGGAGGTGGCGGTTGTCACGCCATCCGCAGCGGTGAACGTTACCGGGATCGTGAAGAAATCCTGAAGCGGGTTCTTGCCGTCAAACACAACAGCGCTGGTCAGGTTTCCGCTCGCACCTGTGTCCGTAGCGATGGTTGCGATCTTGAAGTACTGCGCATCACCGACCGCTGGAATGGAGAACACTCCACCGGACACGGACACTCCAGTGACGTCCGAACTAGCCACGTTAATGATGGCGACGGTAGTTCCAGCGGGCTGGAAGTCGTTGAAGATCACAGGGCTGGTTATTGCATCGAATCGAGCAGATGCCTGGGAGCTGGCCTGCTGTAAGCTCGTCAACCAATAGACGGCAGTAGTTAGCAACCAGAACTGTGGGCAGCAGCCGCGAGACTTCTGCTGTGAAGCCATCGTAGTGCTCAGACGAAGAACATAAATGAACTCTCGGCTCGCTCGCTTGTCACACACTGCACACGACAACAATACTGGAGCTGTTTTTTTGTATTCCGGTTGCCAAGCCTACGAAACAATATTCAGCCCCATGAATTTAAAAGAGCCACAAATTATATGCGTTCCAATTACGCGCGTCGTTATAATCAATAAGTAAAAGGAAATAAATTTCAGAAGCATCAGTGAATCACATAGTAAGGAATGCACCCAACGATGCATATGTGCACACACAATGCCATCCATGAGCATACCCATGTGACAGTCCTCCCCCCTCCCCTAACACAACAAAAGCAGAATGGGGAACGAAAAGGAAAGAAAAACGACAACGCAGCAGTTTCTTAAGGACACTTCTTTTCCACAATACTTTTGCCCACTTCGTCGTATTCTTGCCTTGATATCCACATTTGCTGAAAAGTGCCCTGTGGTCATGAAATGAGGAGTGAGTGGAATGAAAATGCCCCCCTGAAAAAAATCAGAGCCCCTTGCTCATAACACCTAACGAATAAGTGATGTATTATAAATATGCAATACAACATTTGGGGACACGGTAGGCTATGACAATTATGTGCTAGTGTATTATGCATTATGAGCAAGTTGTAGTGTACTAACAATCATGTGCACCCCACTAAATTGTGCACTACTTACCAGAGATGCTAGAATGGACCCACCGATCCATGAACTGAACCGACGTTCCACTGTACTTGAGTTTTGAACCAACTTCACACGCATGCTCTACACAAAAAAGGACATAACACTTCAATGAATTGTTTCAGTGGACAGTAAAAATATGTGTAACAACTAATTAAGAAAAAATTAATACAGTGGGAATGAATGCAATGTAAGCAGCCTTTGTTATAAAGATGGCATCTTCTTCAGATAAGCACATATCTCAATTATCAGTGCACCCCTCTTTTCACTACAACTACATGTACATGTTCAGCTATACATGTACCTACAGTACAAATGAACACCATTTTGGCAAAATGTACTCAGGTATAACTGTAGCTTCTTGGGAATTAATAATGGCAATCAGCGTTATGGGTGCATTTTCACGGTTGGAAAGTGACACCCCCCCCCCCCCCCCCCATATACCCCCCAAAAAACTATTTTTTTTGGGGGGGGGGGGGGGGGGGTAAACACCCACGAAATAACATGCTTGCGTGCATCACTAAGCTTCCACAGAAATGATCAGGTCTTTATCAACAAATACACCTGAGCCACAAGCCATAGGCCGGAACGTGTTATCAGTTTGCACAGACAGTTCTTACATTCCTTGTTCAGCAATGCTGAGGCAGAAGGGTTGCAGTTGCATGTACAGGGTAAAAGAGCAGGCATCAATGGACAATCTGTTGAAGGACCTGATGTTTAATGCAGCCATTCAGAATGACCAAGCATGAGGCATCTCAGAATCCTTTGTTTAAGCTACCAGAATGAATGTTATGAAATGTAATAGACTTACTTACATGTGAACAAAGGTGCATAGATGATTGCGTAGGTTCTTACCTCCACTCAACCCCCTTCCACCCCCCCCCCCCCCCCCCCGGGGGGAAACACCACACTTGCCATTAGCAACTATTTCCTCGAGACTCTAGCTGTAGCTAGAGACTCAGCATCGTATATTGAACATGCAGTCATCATAGACACACTTAGGTCTTTGCAGAGACAAAGATCAAACTTACTGGTGGTGTTCTGTGTGACAGGTCCCTGTTCAGCCTTTCTGTGAACCCGCTCAGCAAAGAATTCCCTCCGACAGCAACCACACTGCTGTATAGACCCTATCACCAAAGCAATATAAATCGAAAAATCAGTCTAACAGTCATCCCATCAACTCACGCATTACATTCAAAGGGAATAAACCCCTACTGGTGGTGCATTCATCAAATACATGCACAGGAGGTTGTTGAAATGTGTAATAGAAGGTACATGTAAGATGCATAACAAATTCCAGAAGGCACAATGTATTTAAAATTTGTGGCTACAAAAAGCAGGAGAATGTAAGATCAAATGGCTTAGACATGGACTACAAACTGGAGCTTTGTAAATATATTGCTGTTTAGTTGCTTAGAAAAATACATATGCAGCTTCAGGTGTTTTTATTTTAGTGTGTGTGTGTGTGTGTGTGTGTGTGTGTGTGTGTGTGTGTGTGTGTGTGTGTGTGTGTGTGTGTGTACGTGTGTGTATGTGTGTGTGCTGTTTATTGCGCTGAAAGTTAAAACAAAGTCAAAAGAAACAAACTAAGCAATATACAAATAAACAAAAATAATAATCACCGCATCAACACAGCCCAGCAATCAGATGAACTCACTGGTCTGATATCGACGTCGCACATGGCAGCAGAGCTGTGCACACAGTTGGGTATACTCAGCAGGTCACCACCACTGACACCCTGTCACAGGATAAGCACGTGTGCACATGTACATGTGAAGGACAAAAATCTAGAAACAACAGCAGCTCGTCGGGTGATGTGGAAGGCAAGAATGTGGTACATGCACAGCCTTATCTATTGCACACTAGCTCTCCTAGCCACTAATTCCCTCCCAGCAAGCTTGCAAACAATGCTGCTATTTCCAATTTACTTTTACTAAAAGTGCACTTGCATTTAATCAGTAATGACTAATTATGACTCAGAGTTTGTGTGTAGTGTGTGAATGTGTATTTATATGTACAATGTGTGTGTGTGTGTGTGTGTGTGTGCATTTTACCTTGAGCATGGCACTAGAGGCATCAAACAGTCCTTCACACAACTTGAACTTCTCCACAGATAGACCAATATTGTAGCCATTAGGAAATTCATAGGTAGATGATAATATGCTTGAGCTCTGCTCAATCCTTGGGGCGAGGGGGGGAAAGGGAGAGGAGAAGAGGGATGAAGAGTAGATTTTTGTGTGTGTGCGCATGTGCAAAAGACAGCGCAAGAGAAAACCTCAGGAGTGTTGGTAATAACCAACACAGATACACGTACATGAGCACACAAAGCATAACTTAAACAACAAGACTGCATGATGTCATGTGGTTCGAACCAAGAGGATCGTACATGGGTACTATTTGTGTATGCAGGCACAAAAGACAGAGCAGCAAGAGAATGATAACACGAGCATTGCCAAACAAACCAGCAGAGATGCAGGCTACACACACATAATCACTTAATTAAAACCACAATCAGTTCAAGTCTAGAGGGAATACATGTTGAAAAGACTCACTCATCCTTCAGGCTACTGGTGGAGACCTCAGCCACAGTAGCAGCAAAGTCTCGAAGCACCTCCTGCAAAAAGAGAGTGACGGACCATTAACACACTGAAGCACATATGCAAGTGTAGTTGATTCCAAATGAAGTCTACAGGCTAAAGAGACCTTTCGGATTCACACTTGTTGATTATTTTCTGACAAATAAGCTGCCTATACTAGAGCATATAAGGAAAAATATTAAATCCCCAAATAACTGTTCCTTAATGTCTTGCGGTCCAGGGTTTATCTCTACAATTAAGAGGTTAACCCCGAATAGTAAACGCTTGAATTACTAGCAAATAAACTATCAGTGGAAGATTACCAATTACCATGTTTATTTATCTACCTTTGCCTAAGAGATGTACTGTATTTCATAACACAAATATCTTTTAGTGCAACATTATATCAGCAATAATATATCCAATATTTCAAGAAA
Source organism: Ephydatia muelleri (assembly GCA_013339895.1). NCBI lineage: Eukaryota > Metazoa > Porifera > Demospongiae > Spongillida > Spongillidae > Ephydatia > Ephydatia muelleri. The sequence continues at coordinate 47,035 of JABACO010000037.1, read as the reverse complement.
TACCGCGCGTACGTATATTAACTCTGGTTAGCACAAAAATTTGATTGAACCATTCATAAAAGTTGCGTATCCTCGAATGGTAAGTGCCAAATAGGTTGTCTGTTTGCTCTTACAATCGGTAGAATTTTTAAATTCATATTACGAAAATGAACCGTGAATTTTGACATCAAATATGTACGGGGTTAACCCCGTTACGGACCGCAAGACATTAAACATGGCCTCGTTTCTCTACCCTCTACACACCTTGACCATGAACTGGTGGTATGACTTGGTCACGGGAGGGATGTTCTTCTTGACATAGCTGGCGGGTGCCCTCTCCTTCACCACGTCCTTGCTGGCCACCATGTAAGAAGGGATCACCTCCACACCCGCCTCGTCCATGAACCGCTGGCACTGCGCAGTGATGAAGTCCCCCGCCAGGGGGGTTTTCACTATGGCCCCCTGGAGGGCGTAGCCATCATGGACGGGGACAACAGAAGTGTGTGTCGCCCCCGAATCGACCACCAGTGCAGTGGAACGTCCATTGGCAAACCTGGGAGGGTGTGAGTGTGTGATGTGTAACCACATGGGAGGATGGGGGGGTGTGGATGAGTGGCCACATGGGAGGGTGGAGGAGTGTGTGTGTGACATAGGTGGGTGGAGAGGTGTGGATGAGTGGTTACATGGGAGGATAGAGGGATGTGTGACCACATGGGAAGGTGTGTATGTGTGGATGTGTGACCACATGGGAGGGTGGAGGGGTGTGTGTGGATGTGTGACACATGGGAGGGTGGGGTGTAGGCATGTGTAATGACAAAAATGTGAGAAACATAGCAAAATAAAAAGTTTGAATCACATTAAGAGTGCAGCAGTTTTCTGTTAAATTAAGTGTACCTATTATTTCTTATCAATAACATTTTGCAACGTACTTCTTTATATATACATGTACAAGATACTGAACTAAAGAGATGTAGGAATGCAAAAATTCAATTGGCTCATGATGGCGTGAACAACAATGCAACACCCCCTCCTCCTCCCTCCCTTACGCCGACAGTACTGCCGTCTTGGCCAGGAAGAAGGCAGGAATGTTGTACGTCTCAAACATCAGTTCGGTGAGCTTCTCTCTCTTCTGCTTCACGTTCCACTAAGGGGAAGGAGGAGCAGTGAGGTCACTACACACACACACACCATTGCTCACAATATAAACCAAACCTCTCTACCTAGCATGCTTATGGTGAAACAGAGGGGTACTTACTAAGGGAGCAATGAGGCCACTATACTCAACTAGCCGACCAACATGTTCAGTGCAAGATAGTGTAACCTCAAAAACATTGACAAGTATGAGAATATTCATGTAGACATAATCTACATCACACTAATCTAAACACCTTTGTCCAGAACGTGCATTTCAGAGAGCAAGGGAAACTGATGCAAACAATGCACGCAAATGAAATAGCACGCGATCCTAACTTAACTACTGAAGGGAGAAAAGCAAACAGCACCGTTGTTGCTCGCATTAAGCCTAACCTCTCTAGTTCTAAAACAAAGCGTCGAACAGAATACTGGTGGTGCTTAGGCTATCGGTACAGGTGACTCTCTAGCTACAACTAGTACTCAGAAAATCACACAGAAGTCATACTGGTACATTAATCATAACCTTGTGACTCAGAAAATCAATACAGAAGGCATACTGGGGCTTCTAACACGTTAATCAGAGACCTCTCCTCGCTGCAACATCTACTTTAAAATGAGCACAGAGAGGAGGGGTGGGGGGACTTACTGATGCTTCGGACATGAGTATGGGGTGGAGCTCTGGGTTGGACTTGACATGCCTGATGAACAGGTGATCCAGCAGCTTCTGGTAGAGGTCCCAGTCCTCAACTGCACACAGAGCCCACAAAAGGAAACGAAGGGGTTAAAACACAACTGGAAACGAAGGGGTTACACAACAGAGGGAACATTAAGGTGAAGGGGACTGGGTGTGGCAATTATGACCCCTTGGTGTGGGAGATAAGGGCACCTTAAGCCCAGGTGAGGTGGGAGACAAGGACATCTTAAGCACAGGTGAGGTGCGAGAGATAAGGGCACCTTAATCACAGGTGTGTGGGAGATAAGGGCACCTTAAGCACAGGTGAGGTGTGGGAAACAAGGACACCTTAAGCACAGGTGAGGTGTGGGAGATAAAGGCACCTAAACACAGGTGAAGTATGGGAGATACAGCCAACTGCAAAGTGTGTAATTTCGTCTCTAGGGTGGATGGAGAAGCCAATCTCCCCCATCCACCCAGGGCCCATATCATGTGACGTACTCATTCCATCTTTCATGGGGGAGGCAATCTCCACACCCTCCCTGGGTACATGGATAAATGTGTTGTCGATGTAATATTTCCGCTGGGGGACAACAGAAGATCCTTCCTTGTCCATCTCCATGGGAACATCCACTTGGGGGCCCACCCCTATCATAGTCGGAACATCAGCCTGTAAGGGCAAACGGAAACAGTATAATTAAACCTGATCACTACCATCCATCTCCCTCCCCATTTTTTTCTACCCACCCTCCCTTCTTCAGTTCGTTACAAAAGAACAGAGGGAAAGAGCAGTTATCTAGTATAAGGTAAGCCCCCACCATTTCAACCCCGCCCCCTTCCTTCTTGCATCAGGTAACACTAGGATACATAAGGACACAGGGGGTCACACAAGGACACAGGGAAATGGGGTGGTCAGGAGTATAGAGTTAGACGAAAACAATGTTGCCCAACGACAAGTTACAAATAAAAAAGAATTAACAAAAGAGGACATTCAAATGTTCTAGGTGTTACACCTTGGATGCAACCAGCTTCACTATTAGATATCGCTCTCCTGCTATCGCCTATTGTTAAGCTCTGATTTGCAGTCTATGCATAATAACAGCTGCTGCAATGCCTTTTAATGAATCTATCGCATTAACGAATTAGACGAATGGACGTATGAGCTCCAATACGCACCTGTTTTGGGACACTTTTGTTTGGCGCCTCTGCGACGTGCGTGTTTAAAAACTTTTTTTTGAAGAGACGGGTGGAATTTGACGTCAGATTCGGCTCCGCTGAGTCGCTTTCGGCGACACCCTTGGCCCTAACCCCCCCAACCCCCAGCTCATTTAGGTTAGGGTAGGTACTACGATGACGTTGCATGCAAGGTCATAAATGCGGTAAGAATTATTACCTTCGGAGTATCCTCTCCAGCATAGCCGACCCGCGTGGTATATGAGCCAACGTCAAACACCAGGGCTCCTACTTCGTCTGAGAATTATACGAAACAAACAGCTGAAACTTCTGAAACAGAAACAATAAAAGGGAAAAGCGGGCTCTTACCTCCTCCATACACAGCTCCACTCATAGCGCTATACTTCTAATTCGTGCGCACTCAACGTATATTATTGCATTGCATTGGCATGCACCAGGCAATGGCATTTCGTGCTTAGCGCCAACTTATAGGTCGCGTGAGAACGGTTAATTCTTGATTGGAATTATGGCATGGCGTGAGAAGGACAAAGGTAGGTACGTGGAAATCGTAGGCACGGGCGTACTGGTCTACTTATACATTCTCTCTGTTAAGCTAAGTTTTCTGAGGAGCTCTTGGAGAGCGAGAATGATCGCCTGATGGAAGGGGTGGCTACCAAGGTTGCGTCCCTGAAGCACGTGAGATCAAAGAGGGACGTCTTGCCGATTGTGTATTAATGACTCCCTTGCCTAATATATTATCTAGCTGGCCCTAGACCTGAGGACGGAAACGAAAGATCAAGTGTCTTATATGGACAATTCGGTAGGCTCAACATTCCCCGACATCGTAACGTGGGATAGAAAAGAAGCGAGTTCACGTACAAATTACAATTTTCACTGGATATGGGATGTAGGGAGTTCAATCTTAGCGTATCTGTTTGCAACTCTTCCCTATTTGATTCCATGTCCTGAAGTCCACACACGCGCTGATGTATTGTCCTGTACACACACACACACACACACACACACACACACACACTGTATGCATACCTGAATATGCCTATCCATACACACACACACACACACACACACACACACACACACACTCTTCCAGGCGGGCATATTTGAATCGGCAGCTGCTCTGTTAGGAGGCACATTCAAGCGTGTACAGAGTATGAACAGGTCACAGCCGCAGAACTGCAAGTATATGTGCTACTTCACACTGGCAGCAGCTGTCTTCTTCTTTCTGGCCTACTTCCTCATCAGCTGGGTCATGTCCAGCTAGCTGCCATGCAATCATGCCAAATCAGTTACCCATTATCAGCTCAGTGTTATGTGCTCTGCTGTTTTTTATGTTCACATAATGTTGTATATGTTGTTATATGATCAAGTGTTGTGGTTGATGCTTTTAGTACATGTAAGGGGTTGGAGAAGGTCTGTATAGTGTGTGTTTTGATTGTTAATATGCAAGCCATTCATGACTTGAACTGTCACCCCTCATGCAGAGGTTGTGTGTGTGTGTGTGTGACGCTGCTTCTGCCGCTTGAGCCACTTTGTGGCCAGAGGGTTGCCACTAAAACTTACATGCCTGGTTTGAATACCTCAATTTATTTTTTATTTATGTACGGTAATTAAACTTTCCTATTTCAGACCATGCACTGGCTGATCTTTCATAGGTCTGCAAAGTGGTCTTCACCCCTCTCCATACCAATCATATTTCATTGTGGACAGTTTGAATGAAAAAGAATACCCAAAAATGATTATTTGGAAATGGAAACAAAAGAGTGTGAGAGCGAGAGTTAGAGGGAGAATACTGAGATACAATTTGACCAGTGTTCGGACAAAAAAAACAAAAATGGCGCTCCCATACTCACAAGTCATTTCGTTTCAACCTTTCCAAAATGGTGGCGTCGAAGTGCTCCTGCTCAGGAGGCTTCTTCATCCAGGTCCCATACCCCTTCTGCTCGCACAGTTTGTAGAGGGCCCCCTTGGCCCGCTGAAAGCCCGCTGCCGCCTCCTTGATCTCCCTGTAGCTCCTCCCCTCAAACAGGTCGGTCCTCTTCGTGACCTCGCACAGGGCGACAAACTCGCCCAGCAGGCTCGCCTTGGATATCCGCGAGCAACGGATCGAGAGCTGGGCTCGGGGGGGCCCCCCGGGGATCGGGACGGGTCTCCCGTTGCCCCCGTCGATCAGCTCCCCCTCCTCGTCCCCATGCGCCCAGTTGAGACTGAAGTTGCACGCCTTTTCTGTATGCCGTTTCATCTCGTCTCCTCCCCTCACCCTACCCAAGCGCGGGTGGTGGACCGCGAACCCGTCGGGTAGACCCGAGAGGTCCGAGAACCGACAGCACACGGCCCTGGAGAGGTGGCCGTGGTGGTGGAGGGAGCCCAGGGTGAGGGAGGAGAGGTAGGCGGGTCGCATGAAGTGGGCGAGCAGGGCCCCCTGGAGACCGACCACGTTCCAGCGCCCGACCTTGTCGCTGCACGACATGGTGCGGAGACGCCCCCCGTGCAGGATCCCGTCCCACGTCTGGCCGGGGGCGTCGGCCCCGACGGGGATGGTCCCTTCCCCTCCCTCCATCTTGGTGCGGAGTACGCCTTGGGTCTTGGCAGACATGGTCGGTCTGTGCTCCTCACCGCCACCCTCACCCTCACCCTCATCTGGGGTGGAGGTGGTGGGAGGAGGAGGTTCTCGGTTCTGGTCGTCCCCCCTAGAGAACTGGGCACCGTCCCCACATGGGGCGGTGCTGATGTACAGGTGAAACCGGATGTCCTCCTTGACCTCCACCAGGGGCGGATGGTCTGGGCACTCGCGAAAGACGGTGTCACGGGATCCCTGGTGGTAGCTCCTCAGTTGGCCGTAGAAGAATCGAAGGAGGGAGCGTCGCGCCACAATCTCGGCGTGTGAGTCGTTCACCACCAGCCCCTCGAGGCTCATGTGATCCCCGGTGATGCAACGCGTCCCGCTGCCCACGGCGACGGGCGAGTGTCGCCCGGACGACGCGTCCTCCATGACGAAGCAGGCCGTCACCTTGCGCCCGGGTTGAGGGGAACGGAGCGAGTTCTGCACCTGGAGGTAGAACTCGTGGCTCAGCCGAGCTATTCGGTCGTGGACGCTCGCACCCTCAAACGCTTCCGTCGAGGTCCCAGTGGGTGGAGGTAGGGAACAAGGTACCTGATTGGCGAGGACGGTCTGCAGCGCGAGATCGGCGGCCATCCTCCTCGCCTCCTTCTTGTTCGTGGACTCGGCCTCGAAGCTGTGGCCCGCAAACTGGGCGGCGACCACAAAGTTCCTCCTGTGGGGAGGGCCGTACTCCCTGAGCTCGGCAAACACCAGTTCGAACTTCTTCGCCTGGCAGTACTCGGTCAGCCAGCTGACAGGGTTACGCGTCACGTCCTCCGCTATCCTCTCCGACACCACCTCCAGGGAACCGACGCTGGGTACGAACATAGTTGACGTCGCACTCCGCACATCCGAGTCACTGCTGTACGCACTAGGAGGGTAGCTGGGAGGAGTGCGAGTGGCCACGAGGCCCCATTTGACGGGGAAGGAGCCACTGGTGCGACAGACGAGACCTTCGGACTCGAGCGCCTTCAAGTGCGGGGCGACGTCGTGTCTCGAGGCCAGGTCGAGGTAGCGGGCGAGTTCAAGTTCCGTGTACTGCATGGTGACGTCCGACCGAAGGATGAGGAGGAGACGACCTCCAACGTCTTCGGGAGGCAGGGAGGCCAACAAGCCTGCAAACAGGGAGGCCTTATCTCCAGCGTCCTCCTCCTCCATGTCCACCTCAAAGGGCTCCAATTGGAGGTCGGCTTCCCCGGATTGGGTTGCAGGCGGTTCAATGGACTGGGTACCCGTAGCCAAAGAGGAGGAGGAGGCAGGGTGGGCAACAAGGGACCATCTAGGAGGCATGCTCCCACTTACTGACATGACCACGCCCTGCTTCTCCATCTTGTAAAGGACGGGATTGATGTCCGCCCTCTTCACGCCCATCTTCTGGGCCAGTTGCAGTGCCGTGAGCTGTGGGGAGGTACGGAGCAGGGCGACTAGCTGACCACTAGTGTCGTCTTCTGAGGAGGAGGAGCCGCTCGTCATGGATGCCAGCTCTGACGAGGTGGGACCTGGTGACTCCAACACTCTGTCCTGCACGGGGGTGGTGGTGTTGGTGGCAGAATGCATCCGTTCTGGCGCTGTCCCCCACTGTTCTGGCGCTGTCCCCCACTGTTCTGGCGCTGACTCCATCCGTTCTGGCGCTGACTCCATCCGTTCTGGCGCTGACTCCATCTGTTCTGATGTGGACCTGATCTGTTTCAATGTTGACGTGATCTGCTCTGACATGGACTCCATTTGTTCTGACACAGTCATCACCTGCCCTGGCAATTGTACTTCAGATGACAATGGACTGCTCTCTTCCCGTCTTCCTGGAATGTCATCACTAGGAGGAGTTGGTACACCATGGGAGGTCACTACCCCTCGTGGGTTTCTTTCCAGCTGTTGTGGGCTAGGTTGGGGTTTACCTGGGGTTGTCCCCAGGCGGGTCTTCGCAGACCACCGCTCAGGGTTGCCTGGTAGGGCAGCGATGACCCCCTTGGTCCCCATCCCTCGAAGAATCGGGGTGACCGCGTTCCTCGACGCGCCAACGGCTTGTCCCAGCTGAAGAGCGGTTTGGGGCTCACGTGAGCTGGCGAGGACGTTCATAAGTCTGCGCGCCAGTTCCTCTTCAGACGAAGACGGAGGGTAGTGCGCCTCATGTGTGGAAGGACCGCCGAAAGAGGCCCCCGTATCCAAGCCTTGCGGGGTCGATGCAGGAGGTGGGGTATTGCCTACGCTCCAAACAGGGGGCCCCGAATCTTGCGACATGTGTATGACGCCTTCCTTGTGAAGGGCGTACAAGGCAGGATTAACGTGTTTGCGCGAAGGAAATCCCAGTTGCTTTGCCAGCTCCAGCGCGGTTACCGGCATCCCATTCTTCGCCCGTAAAGCACGCAGGAGTTTGTCCTTCAAGTCTCCGGTTGTCGAACCCCCCGTGTGCTTGTGTTGGGCTACATTTCCGCCGGGACCACCTCCACGCCCACTTTGGCGCGGAGATCTGTAGTCTTGTGCTTGACCCCCTGCTCTGCCTTGTCTTCCGCGAGGGGACAGACCCCTCATCCGGTCGAAATGGGTCCTTTCCCAGTAAGGAGTTCTGGGCACTTGCTGTATTTTACCGCGCCGTTCTAGTTCGTGTAATGTTGACATCACATCCCTGGCTTCTCTGAGTCCTGCAACCTTCGCCAGTTCGGCAGTACTGCACTGACGCCTGGATTCCATATAACTAATAATACTCTCGAACAGCCTATCGGCCATAATGGTCACGTGGCCAATCGGTAAATAAATAAAACTGAGGGGGGCCAGTCGTGGACCGACATACTATTAAATAACGCATTAATGCACATGTTTGCATTTCCTTTATTTTGAGCAAAGCCCTGCCCTGGACGTTTGACTGCTATACATACATTTATGATAAACATTGTATTGGCAGTATTGCACCGAGGCTTGATACGATAATTGTTCATCGGCATTGATATACATTTGCTTTAATTTATTCACACTAGTTCTCAAAATATAGGGTGTAGTGGAATTTGGGCATTGCCTGTACAGTAGCGGCTCGCACATCAGCACATTCGCACATCAGCAAACATAACTAAATTGTAGAAACTGTTAGTTTTTCGTAGCAAACTTTAAAACGATTTTTGCCGCTTGCCATCTAAGGACTCGCTGTTTATACAAACCTAAGTTAACTGAATTGATATGTTATAAACAGTGAAGTGATTAGATGGCAAATGGATAAGGTTTGCTACGAAAAATAAAAATCTCCAAGTGAATTTAGTCATTTTTGCTGATGTGCGAATGTGCTAATGTGCTGATGTGCGAGCCGCTACTGCAGTTAAACCCTTTTACATCACGGCATGGCAATGCAGGCAGGAGACGAGCTCAACATCTAATGTCAGCTGCATTTTCAAGAAGATGATTGTATGTGGCTTGTACAAGAGATGTGTCCATGCTTTCTGCGTTTTGTCTGCTGGAGGAAAAGAATTCCGTGCTATACTAGTAGCAGTGATATTTGAGGGCGCGTGTGATGTCAAAGGGCAGGCGGTGCAAGCTGGACAGCTATTCGTGCCCCAACCACCTGCACTGACAGGGAGGCAGAGGCGATATCAAAGTTGGATGCTTAGAATCTCACTAGAGTGCATGTAGATTGGAGCATCTCTAAAGTATCTATGGATTGGAGCATATAGAATCAATATCTCTTTTTGGGCATCGGATGGATGGATGATGAGGTCATCCGAATAGCTGTGTTAGATAGGAATTCCCACCTGTCATACAGTGTCATCACTGCAAGGCAACAGTAGATGATGATGGGCTCAGATGTTCCAAGAGTTAAGGTCTGTCATAAACACATGCAGTAATCTTTGACGGTTGCCGAATTCCCCCAGTTTTAGAGCCAACAGGTTTACTACGTTCTGGGGATGGCCCAAAACGCAGTTGCACCTTGGAGATCAGGACGTCCAGTTTATCTGGGATGCATGTCAACTGTCTTTGACACATTTACAATTTCAAACGGCAGCTTTAGCAGAGCGGATAAAGAAGTATATGAGATGCTAACATAACATCGGTGGCGCATTATGCTAAACTGTTATATGGTATCGTTTCAACGATAAGGGACCTAACGCATACATTGTAAATTTTTCCAGTATGCGCAATAGAAAGGCAACGCTTGCGTTGAAATGTATGGCTAATTAAAAATTCAGAGCCTTATATAACTCCATGACAGATACTCCGATTCTCAATACGTAAGAAGCAATGTGTAGAGGACATTTTAGACTTTTACATTATCAAAACATTTCAAAACTTGAAAAAACATGCGTTAGGTCTCTTTTCGCGGAAATGATCCGTATGCATGCAGTACACCACCGCGCAATACGACTGACAGCAGCGTTCATTGTTATAGCGGGCTGTTGCTTTTCAGTATGCCTCGGTCAGGGAGACGGGGTGATTTACAAGTTAAATCAAGCGACCTGCACCCAGGGACAACCTATGATTGCAGGTGGCCTGCCAACTTGAACGGAGCCATTGATTATCAAGTTCTAATGGGCAAGATAATTTTTGTATATGTGGGTACATGTTCCTCAGAATTGTTAAGAGCAGAGACGATACATGCAGTGAGTAGACCGGCCTTGTCACGTCAGCAGGAGATAGGCTATTAAATTGTTACTCTCTAACCAGTCACTCGACTGGTAAACAATGCATGGTAGTCATGTAACAGTGGGTTTAAGAGTAGGTCGACAAGCTGTTTCCCAGTAAATCAAACGACCTGCACCCAATATCCGTGGGACCAACCTATATGATTGCAGGCGGTCTTTGTGTTAGTTGCAAGCTCATTCATGAACTGTATACTCCATAACATCAGCTTCATCATCTACTTCATGTCTGACTCCTTGAATAATAGTACATGAATGCCAACATGTGTTTGCTTGCAGCAGCTTGATCAGAAGCTATGGCAAAAAGGCGTACAGTACATGAGTGAACTTGCAACTAACACAGAGCGAGTCTATGGTCTGAAGATCTGGGAAGTATAACATGGTTAGTCTTCACCTTCAATCCTTTAAGGCTTTTGTCTTTAGATGTATCGATAAGAAAGAACATTGCACAGAATGTTTTGGGGATGTTTTGCCTTGAATGGATTGTAAATAAGAACACTCATCAACCATGACCCATGTTTTAAATACCCACTCAAGGATACAGCCATTCAGTGGCGAGAATGTTTACACTTGGTTAGACAACAAGGCTATGCTGTAGACCACTATTGCACAACTTATCAATTATGAATCATCAGCTGTGAAGTGTGAAATGCAGAACTGCACAGAGTATGCTTTACCTTACATGATGACCTCTCCTATTTTAACCCATCACATTCTACAAACCTGAGCTGTGCCAATCATCCAACTGGATTTAGGTGGATATCTACAAATTGCAGCTGCCCATTTGGTACTGACTACATCTACTGACACCATTTGCAGTCGTCTGTTGCTCAGTACGTACGTATTCAGGTCAGTTGATCAGCTAGGAATTGTTCGTGTGGTTTATGCGGAGGCCTACTGTACGTAACTGCAGTTTGCATGTGCTGAAATTATGCTACCTTTGATATCCATTCCTATTGATGCCCTTCCCTTCGCAGTGCAGTTAGCTGGTGCATTCCAGTCTGAGCACGGTTCAGGACACCTGGATACGACGGTCACCTACACATTGCGCGCAGTCACTTTATTCGGTCTGTGCTCCGCACATATCTGTTTTACGCTACAGTTTATACAATAAGGCCAAACGACTCAACCCTGGTGATCGGTGTAGGCTAGCTATAGATATGCCCATTAGTGCGCACTCTAACTGTTCCTCTAGCTCTACTGTGATTTACGATGTGCTAGCCATTGCTCCTTCCCTCCCTTCATAAAGATCTACAAATTACAAGCTGATATTGGTAGTATTAAGCAATTGCGTTATGGTGATTCATTCTACCATTTCAAGTCTAAGGAACAAGCAAATAACAGATGGTACATCCTTTAACCTCATCCGTATATACCTGTGCATAAGTTTCACCTCTGATATACAGTAATGGTTTTGTATGTGACATGTCGCTGCATCTGGCTAATTGTACAGGGTGTCTACGAAAGAACGCAACGCTTTTGAACGGGAATAACTTTAAGAAAAAAAAAAATCATATTTTGAAACTAAGTTGGTGGGTTTCCTCAAAAGTTTTTTCCATCCTTTTAATTGATACATTATTAATCATGCTAATTAATTTTAATAAGCTCAATAAATTAACTGATTTTGAAAGTTCATATGTGTTCACGTATCGATTGTGAAGCTTCGTTCAAAATATTGGATTTGTTTCACATTCACAACTTAAACTACGACCCGCTACCTATTTCTCTTGCGTACGATGCGCACACGACCTCGTCCTAAGACTTAATTTGATAAATACCAGTCTCAATCACGTGATACAATTCGGAGGCGGATTTATTTTTTTATGCAATGCCTCACTTCCTAAGTGGGTGTCACGAGTCAGTGCTAATTACATGTTTACATCCAATGTGGTGCGCACCAATTAGCACAATCGTACAGACAGACACTGAACCGGGCGGCAGGTACTCGGGCTGATATAAATTTGACATGCAATGCCATTCTGTGAGTTAGGAAACGGAGACGCACACGTTAAACTTACGTGTATGCACGCGCAAGTTATTACACACGCCAAAATCAAATCTAAGATTACAGCTCTCTCGGAGCTAATAGCCTATAGCAGCATCGCATCTCAAGCAGCACGCAGTGATTTGTGTGGAAATATGATTTTGTCTCTTAGCCAGTTACGTAGCTAAGATCTTCCTATGCCGGATCAAAGAATACTCTTCAGTCTTGTGTTATGTGGGTGCCATTTAAATCTAATGCTGTAAGGAAAGCCTCATGCCATTCATATGTGAAGGGTCAGTGAGCATTCAAGCCTCCATCCAGTAAAGTGATTAATTGTGCGTGCTGTTACGCTAGGTATTTTCTTTGTAAACCTCTGTGCTTCATAAGGGGTGCTTTAATTCAATTATAATGTAACGTGAGCTTCTAGCTGTGGAGTGTAAAGTAAGATTAAAGGTATATTAAAATACACCTGCAGGTTTAGATGATAGCAAAGGTTGCAGTTTTAGAGAAAGGTGGGTACGAGCCTTATTTCTATTTTGAGATCATAGTTTGTGCTGTTGCTTAATTATGTGTCGATGTGTAGACCATCGATCTCTTTAACAAATTCTCTTAGTTAGGTTAGACTTTCTAAAGCACTGACAAATGTTGCAAGCCTGCAGTAAGGTTGTTTTAAGAGAAGGTGTGCTTTAATTTCAATGTCCATCCTATGCAGATCGATTTCTTTTCTGTTGCTGCTTGTGTATGGATGAGCTCTCTTCTTTTTAAACAGACAGTTGTGATATGAGGGGGTGTTTTGTTAGAAATCGCCAGCTAATGTTGCAAGCCACCAGATAGGTTTTCAATGATTGGATTTAAGATCAACTGGTGTCATTGTATTACGGTGCGAGCCTGGTAGCTTAGATTCCCAGGTCGGGGTGTACCTAAATTGAGGTAAGAAGAATTTTGAAGACAGCTGTCTTTGGAGAGGTGTGCTTACATCAAGTTTTGAGCTTTTCTAGCTGTGTTAACTGTTGCCTATGCATATAGACTGTTTTGTATGTGAGGGTGTGCTTAACTGTCGGATGTTGACCAATAAGGATTGGGTAGGGTTGTAGCTAGTTCCCAGATCATAATGTGCACTGATGCATATGTATGTTTTTATGTTAGGGGCCAATGCTTACATTTTAGAGTATCAGTTGATATGTAAAGCCTCGAGCTATGTTTTAGATGATATCACGGAAATAGTGCCATTAGAGAGTATGAGCTTTAATTTCAATGCATAAAGCTATGAGTTTCTTAGCAGATCACAATCACTGTACGTCTTAAGAGAGCATCATGTTTTGGGCCTTGCTGTTAGCTACATGTTATTCCCAGTTTATGATGTACGTGCTGTTGCTTATGTATCAGCCTTAGGAGACTCCTGTTGTGGTGTAGCAAGCCTCCAGCTAAGTTTTAGATGGTTGGATGTTTGTGTGGTGCCACGTCTTAAGAGTAGTCTCTGCTTTAAGAGACTCAGGTGTAATGTGTAACTAGAAAAGCTTTGTGTTCTTGAAAATGCTACAAATTACACCTGTATGAACTAGAAGATTACTGATTTAAGAGAGGTTTGTATTTGCACAAGTTGTGGTTGTGATTGACAATATCATAATGTTTTTTGCTGTATATGGATAGACTCTGCTTTACAGCTCTCTTATTTTAAGTGACTCGATTTTTTTATTCATGGTGTGCTTATTGTGCTATTGTTTTACTGCCATTTTAAGAGAGCTAGGTAATGCATCATTGTTGCACATTCCCAGGTCATAATGGACCAACATGCGGGGGTAGATTATATTGTTTTGTTGTGTGAGTGTGTGATTTCAATACTTATCCGTAAATTAATGATTGTGGATGCTGCTGAAGTATGTAAACCACTTTGTTAAATGAGGTGTGCTTTCATTGAATATGTGAACCAGTATATGTTTTAGATGCTGCTTTTGTTAACCATATCAGTAATGCTATAAGCCACCAGCTACAATGCTTGGATTTAAGAGCGGTGTCATTGTAGTTTCAGGTTCTAAGTTGGGGTTTCACTGAAGGCAGCTGTTTTAGGACAGGTTTGCTTGCAACAAGTTGTGATTTTATATAGCTATTTCCATATCTAATTTTGCAACCCATTAGATGATCGAGTAGAGATGAATCCAACAATCCTTTTTTTGTTAAAGCACCTAAGAAGAGTGCTGTTTTTAAGATAGGTTGTACTTAATAAAGTTATGAGTCCTATAGCTAGTTACTAGATCACAATCTGTGCTGTTGCTTAAGCATGGATACTTAGCTGTCATGTCTAGGAGATACCAGTTGTGATTTGAAGAATTACTTTAGTATTGACTAATGTTGCAAGTGGGTTTGTGATGCTTGGATTTAGGAGTGGTGTTATTTCGCCATGTTGTGAGCAATTATGTGCCCAATTAGTGGTAGAATCAGAAGGTTTAAAATGTTTGGGAATTCAGCTGCACGTCTTAAGAGAGCATCATGTTTTGAGCCTAGCTGTTACTACATGTAGTTCCCAGATCATAATATGTGCTGTTGCTTGGTATGAGCTTTAGGAGACTCCTGTTGAGATTTGAGGGAGTGCTACAGGTATCCAGTTGCAAGCCTAGTTTAGAAGTTCGAATGAAAGTGTGGTGCATGTCGTAGATCATGTTGACAGATGTTGTGAGGCTTTTAGCTTTTAAGAGGCTCGGTGGTTATTAGAAAAGCCTTGTGTTTGTGTTAAATAATTTGTGTTCAAGTAAGGTTAAAGCTAAAATTCCATCTGTACAAACTTTTGATTATTGGAGATAACTGCTTTAAGGGCCTTAGTTTCATACCATCCAGTAATATATTTACACACGAAATTCTCTTACCGATAATTGCCCAGGACCGTAATGCCTACAGGTATGACACCAGCCTGTATTTACAGAGCAATGCATTGAGTAGCAGATTTCATTGACATTAATGTGCAGCCAAGGCTACCAGAGCCCACTAGGGGTCTGCGACAGTCTTATAAAAGGCCCCCTCCCCCTCTATCCCTTAACAAGGTACACATGTACGATATCATCTTTGAAATAATCATGGTGCAGGACCATATCAAAAGCACATGTCACATTTGGATATTAATTCATCTTGCTTACAACAATAATGCATCCCCTCAATAAACACATCCCACTGTTGCCCTCATCACACTTCCTGATTACTGTGTTCTCCATTCAGTCATAGTTCATACAGTCCTATTCATGTGAGCATTGATCCATACCAAAGGTTCCATTCGTCCACACCTTCTCAAAGCTTGTCCTCAACTTAGTAATAGTCTGGAGGTCGTCGCGTTCGACATGGATACTTCTGTTGGATGGTTCCTCTGCTTGTGTAGGTCTTCTGTTGGCTCATGATTCCTCTCTAGTTGTGCCATGTCATGTTCTGGTCCTGTGGTGGGGGAGTACCTTCAACTTGCAATTGTTCAATTTGGGATGGTACCCAGTCACCCTGTGATTTGTCAATCTGAAATACTTCATCTCTTCCGCCAGCTGGATATGGTGCCTTATCCTGTTCACATGCACCACTCGGGTTCTAGTTCCATCAAAAACTTCCACTGTCACTGAGATTTGCATGAGTTCACTTTCCATCCACCCTCCCAACGAGGGTCTAGCTGCGTAGGTATGGAGAGCCACACGAGTTCTCCAGCTTTGAATGTACTTATTCCAATGTGCTTATCATACTCCTGCTATTGATGTCTGGCTGCTGCATCCATCATGTGTGTTTCCATAAAGTCTGTTCGCTCTGCTAGCTTTGCTTGAATGACAGCTTGGTACACATCTACAGCATACCCTGTTTGGTTCCTAGTATGGTCTAGGGTTGCCTTCCAAACATCAGTTTAATTAAGGGTGACAATATGTGCACAGATGTTTGGTAGGCATAGAGTGCAAGAGGCAAGTATTTTTCCCATTCATCCTTTTTATCTACATAAACTCGAAGGAGCTGCAACAATGTACGATTTAAACGTTCCACCATTCCATCTCCCTGTGGGTGGTAGGCTGTGGTGTGTGATTTCTTAACTCCAAATGCTGCCAATGTCAGATGATAAATGGTGCTCTCAAAGTTTCTACCTTGATCCGAATCGATTATTTCAGGTATGCCATAATCCCGCAAACAAGTTAATCAATTCTTTTGTTATTCACACTGCTGTCTGGTCTGGAATTGGTCTAGCATATGTCCACTCTGTGAAATAGTCTTGGATGACTAAAAGGTATCTATTGTTGTTTTGTGGAGACAGGTACTTCAATATATCCACCACTACCATCTGACATGGCCTGCCAACTGAAATGCTGACCAAGGGTTCTCATTTGGGTGCTGTTGGTTTGGTCCGTTGATAAATGATGCATTCTTTTCTGTGTTGATCTTGGGTCATGTTGACCCAATACTCTTCCGAACGCAGCTTGTGAAATGTCTTATGCCAACCCTGGTGACCTCAGGTTGCACTGTCATGAATTTGTGTAGGCATAAAGGAAGCACTGGAACTGCAATAGCCTCAGATGTGGGTCCCGGGATGTACATGTTTGTTCTGCAGATGATGCCTTCTCTGAGTTTCAGGGCCCAGCGTCACAGCATGCCTTCCATTCTTTGTTCAGACAGTGATTTGTGATCGATCCACAGTTGGAAACGGCACCCAAGCAGATAGTGTCTGAACTGCTTTATTCTTATTGCATAGACCACAGCAAAACATTCTCGCTGTATCACGCTATAGTTGGATACAGCTTTCTGCTAGTAAAGGCAATGACGTCATTGACATGGCCCCCCTGTTCCAATACTGTCCCAAGCCCAAGTGCACTAGCATCTGTTTGGAGTCATATTGGCTTGCTTCCTTGTCCAGTCGAGGGTACACCAGAATAGGTGCTCCTACTAGCGTGCCTTCAGTGTTTGAAAAGCTTTGTTACACTCGTTGCTCCAGCAGAATGTCGCATATTTTTAGGTGAGATTATGGAGTGGAGCTGCCATATCAGCAAAATGTTGAATGAACCGGCAATAGCCCCAGGAACTGGCGTACTTCTGATGCATTTAGCGGATTCCTTCACTGCTTTGATCTTCCCTGTGTCTGGGGTTATGCCTGACCCCGTAAAAACATGTCTGACTTTGGGGTGCACCTATCCTGATTACGTTGTTCTCCATTCAGTCAGAGTTCATACAATCCTATTCATGTGAGCATTGATCAATGTCAAAGGTTACAATTATTTATTTCGTGCCCTTTCGAGTTAGCAGATTCAGTTATTGTTGCATCATAATCTAATTTTCTGGCTCAATCGACAAAACATTAATGATCGCCAACCATCGCCCTTCCATCTAAGATGCAATTGAAATTTAGAGCCGTCCGCCAGAAAGCCCAGGCAAAAGTCCAGAAATCTACACTGGCCCAATTTCGGAAAAGTCTTCTCACCTCATAGATGATCTTTCAGTTCCTCAGTGATGTTAATATTGCCATTTAACCATGCAGTATACAATTTTTTAATCATATGTCCACACTGGTGTACTGGAAGACATTTTGTTGTTTACAGCTATTCTTTTGGCCTCTTGCACTTACATGTATTTAACTAGACTATCTATTGTCTGCGATTATTTGGTATCATAGACTATCGGGTGAGGGTAGAACATTTTTCTCTGTCGTATGTGTTCCTCAGAATTGTTAAGAGCAGAGACGATACATGCAAAGAGTACACCGGCCTTGTCACGTCAGCAGGAGATAGACTATTAAATTCAATACTCACTAACCAGACACTAGGTATGCCAATGAGAGCATTGCATGCGCGGTAGTCATGCATAGATGTGGGTTAAGTGTATATCGAGGGAGTGGCGCAGCTGCACCTCGTGCCAGTCATCTGTAGAATGACGGTGTCTGACTGGAATTCAAACCTGTTAATGGATCAAAACTCAAGATCATCACAGTCAGGCAATACCATTTTGAGCAGCTTTCATTTTTTACTAAAGGAGTTTTCCAGGTGCGGGTGTGGGGGACCCATTTAGTCAAAATAGTTTGCCTCCCCGATCTTTTGTTTCAATAGTTTCAATACTGAATGTAGACATATGGCTGAAAGGCAGGTTCGTAAGATGGGATGTAACCAATCATAATGCGCTACTTGCGTCAAATAACAGCTTAGTGGTAGTATAATGTAATGCGTGGGCGTGCGCATTTAGTAAATATATAATGCGCCGCCGAGAAGATCGCATGCATACAGTACACCGCCGCGCAACAAGGAGATGGCTCGAGTGGTATTGGCAGCAGCGTTCATTGTTATAGCGGGCTGTTGCTTTTCAGTATGCCTCGGTCAGGGAGACTTGGTGATTTACAAGTTAAATCAAGCGACCTGCACCCAATATCAGGTGGGACGAACCAATGATTGCAGGTGGCCTGCCAACTTGAACGGAGCCATGGATTATCAAGTTCTAAAGGGCAAGATAGTGGCCTACAAGATTCAATGGTTTAATGGAGCGTGGTCGGATTGGTTCGTTCCAGGCTACAATGACATTGACTACAAGTTCAACCCGGCGGCAATGTCGTGCTCCGTCCCGTACGAAGCAAACTCGATGAGGCGAATGTGGTCCTACTTCTACGACCACACCCACCTGTACATCCTCTGCCAGTAGTTCTCTCCCCTCGCACCACTGTGGCTGCTGCTGCTTTAGGTGTACTTTGTAGAC
This sequence comes from Ephydatia muelleri, assembly GCA_013339895.1. Classification (NCBI taxonomy): domain Eukaryota; kingdom Metazoa; phylum Porifera; class Demospongiae; order Spongillida; family Spongillidae; genus Ephydatia; species Ephydatia muelleri. Next base: position 28,172 of record JABACO010000037.1, on the reverse strand, counting down.
TATATAGAGACTGAACATGTAGCATTATAGAGGGCGTATACCTTTCTCATTGTTGCATTGCTAACAATTAACGTGTGAAAATAACTTGAGGTCTACATCAGTGTATCGTTCAATTACGTGCACGTGTACATGAGTTACCTCCATCAGAAGGTCCGCTTCGGGTATTGATGCATTTAATTAGTCTAGGCGCAATTACATTCAAACTGTAAGGATTCTAATTCGAGCAGCTACTAATCAATCTCTCACAGTGGTAAAAAGGCTCTCGCATGCTCTTTTGAATGTTCTATGATCTCAACTTCGCCTTATTTGGGTATGCGCTCTGTAAATGATAGTAATCTATGGAGATTAGAACTGACGTAATTTATTTCTATAACTTGAAGCTCCTTTGGACAAAGTTAGTTAAAGAATTTTATATAATACCTTAAAGATCAATTTTAAAAGAATTTGATATTGAATTAGTCAAAATATTATTGGTCGAACCATAATATAGCAATCGAACCAAAGTTCTTTTCTAGAAGGTAGCAATGAGGAAGTTATGATGATCCAGTAAGCATAGGACGCCTATGGCCAATACACTGTGGTGTATGAACGAATACGCGCCTTATAGTTTTAATACATACTATGCAAGCACGTACACGTATGTCTTTGAAGGAAAACAAAATATATATGTACATTTCTTTCCCGAAACGATGGATAAGAACAATCAGTCACGCAACAGTAGAGCATATACTGTGGCTAATAAACACAACGCGGAATGGAAATTATAATTGTTCAAACCAAAACGACGTAGCTAGGAATGGAGAATTTCATTTTGCTTTTAAAATTGAATAACTCCCACAGCGAAGCAATTAACCATGCACGCAAACGCATGGCATTATCTCTATATAGGAGGCACGTCTATTTACGGAGCAATGCATTGAGTAGCAGACTTCATTGATGTTAAAGTCCAGCCAAGGCTGCCAGAGCCCACTAGAGGTCTGGGACAGATCTTATAAAGGCACCTCCCCCTCTATCCCTTAACAAGGTATACATGTACGACTTGCATTGTATATACCTTACATGTAAGGCAATAGACCTCATCCTTCATGCATTGCAATGAATAGAATTTATCTTTGAAACAATCATAATGCAGGACCATATCAGGAGCACATGTCGCATTTGGATATTAATTAATATTTCTTTCGTGCTTTCGAGTTAGCAGATTCAGTTATTATTGCATCATAATCTAACGTTCTGGCGAGGGAGGCAAAAGCATTAAGTTCTGTATTCTGTCCCGATGCGCCCTAAACTAAGTATAGTTTTATAAGATCAAGGTTACTACATGAACGCTCAAATCGTCATGATCGCTAGCCATCGAAACCCACTCCTGCCATCGAAGATGCATTGACATTTAGAGCCGTCCACCAGAAAGCCCATGCAGGCAAAAGTTCGGAAACCTACACGTACACAGGCCTGATTTTGGAATATTCTTCTCTCCACACGCATAGGTGATCGATCTTTCAGTTCCTCAATGATGTCAATATAAGTATAAAGTAGAAGGCTACTCATGTAACAGTTGTATCATCTATACCATATGTCCACACTGGTGTGTTCATATACTGGATCACATTTTGTTGTTTACAGCTATTCTTTTGGCCTCTTGCACTTACATGTATGTAACTAGACTATCTATTGTCTACTTGATATTTTGGTATCATAGACTATCGGATCAGGGTAGAACAACAAAATACATTTTTCTCTGTCGTATATATGTGACAACATGCTCCTCCGTGTAAAGAATTGTTAATAGCGGAGACGATACATGCAGAGAGTAGACCGGCCTTCTTGCGTCAGCAGGAGATGAGCAATGACATTCAATACTCACTAACCAGTCACTCGACTGGTACACAATGCATGGTAGTCATGTAGCTGTGGGTTTAAGAGTAGGTCGACAAGCACGGTATAGTGGGGAACCTTGGAGTGGCGGAGCTGCACCTTATGCAACTGATGGAAGAGCACGTGATCTGTAAAATGCGTCATCAATGGTGTGTGTGTGTGTGTGTGCGTGTGTGTGTGTGTTCGTGTGTGTGTGTGTTCGTGTGTGTGTGTGTGTGTGTGTGTGTGTGTGTGTGTGTGTGTGTGTGTGTGTGTGTGTGTGTGTGTGTGTGTGTGTGTGTGTGTGTGTGTGTGTGTGTGTGTTGTGCGTATCATGGCTGTACATATATATGAGGTTGGCGAAGAAGTGTTCGAATCAGTCCGACTGGAGTTCAAAACTGTTTATTGATATACACATCTCAATGTCGTCACAGCAGGGGCAGTAAGTCTACCCCATTCAGCATGCGAAACATTTCAGTTGAGCACGTTTTGTTTTTTACTAAAGGGGTTTACCAGATGTAGGTGTGGGCCCATTTCCTTCTAATGTATAGCCCAAATACTTGCTTCCCGCTCTTCTGTTTTATTAGATTGCGTGCTGTATGCTGTATGGGGTATATACAAAAATCAAATTACAGACATCACTGATACGACTGAAAGGCTAGGGTGTAACCAAACCGTGATAGTTTACTACTTGTGTGTGAATGAAAAATAACAGCTTAGCAGTAGTTGTTGAAATGCGCACGCGTGGGCATGCGCATTTAGTACATATAATGCGCCGCTGACATGCATACAGTACACCGCTACGCAATACGGAGATGGCTCAAGTGGGACTGGCAGCAGCGTTCATTGTTATAGCGGGCTGTTGCTTTTCAGTATGCCTCGGTCAGGGAGACTTGGTGATTTACAAGTTAAATCAAGCGACCTGCACCCAATATCAGGTGGGACCAACCTATGATTGCAGGTGGCCTGCCAACTTGAACGGAGCCATGGATTATCAAGTTCTAAAGGGCAAGATAGTGGCCTACAAGATTCAATGGTCTAATGGAGCGTGGACGGACTGGTTCGTTCCAGGCTACAACGACGTTGACTACAAGTTCAACCCGGCGGCAATGTCGTGCTCCGTTCCGTACGTGGCAAATTCGATGAGGCGAATGTGGTCCTACTTCTACGACCACACCCACCTGTACATCCTCTGCCAGTAGTTCTCTCCCCTCGCACCACTGTGGCTGCTGCTGCTTTAGATGTACTTTGTAGAAACTATATATATAGAGACTGAACAAGTAGCATTATAGAGGGCGTATTCCGTTCTCAGTGTTTCATTGCTAACATTTAACGTGTGAAATTTAAACTTGAGGTTTACATCAGTGTATCGTTCAATTGCATGCACGTGTACATGAATTACCTCCATCAGAAGGTCCGCTTCGGGTACTGATGTAGTCTACGCGCAATTGCATTCAAACTGTAAGGATTTTAATGCGAATTGCTACTAATCAATCTCTCACAAGTGGTAAAAAGGCTCCCGCATGTTCTTTTGAATGCTCTATGATCTCAGCTTCGCCTTAATTGGGTAAGCGCTCTGTAAATGGGAATCATAATAGTAATCTATGGAGATCAGAACTGACGTGATTTATTTCTTCTGCTTCTATAACTAGAAGTTCTATTGGAGAAAGTTAGTTCAAGAATTTTAAATAATACTTGAAGATCATATATAAAAGAATTTGATATTGAATTAGTATAAAGAATGATATATTATTGTTCGAACCATATAGCAATCGAACCAAAGCTCTTTTCTAGAAGGTAGCAATGAGGAAAGTTATGATGATCCGGTAAGCATAAGCTGCCTATGGCCAATACACTGTGGTGTAGCGAAAATGAACGAATACGCGCCTTATAGCTTTAACCCTTGAACTGCTATAAGCTACGAAAGTGGCCACGCCAAGCGGGATAGTATGTGGTTGACAGGTATGCCATTGTGCCAATATGTTTTGTACTTTCAAGGCTGCCTTGTAGTCGAATGACAGTATAACTAATCCCGTTACGAATTGCTGTCGCTGTACCATGCATGTAGTTGCAGAAACATGTAGAGCTCTAGTGTATTTGAATATTGTTATATGACATTTTCCACATCATAATAGTACACCAGGGGACCTGCGAGATTATTAATATTCATGACAGCTGCTATTTCTATTATTATTGTTTATGAATAACAATAATTGCAAATTTTACATACACCGAACAGCACACCAACAAAATCAAAGTCACAGCAACCACCCCACACCCACACACCTCAACCCCCCTCCTTCGAATGCCGAAACCTTGCACGGGAGAGCAAGGCTCTAGCATTGGCTCTCACGCTTAGCCTCTGGTACACGATGGTGGTAGCCTGAGATTTGCTACATCCCATTTGGATGGCTAGACGAGCCGCAAGACGCGAGACGGATTGTAGTGCTTCCGTGCCCCAGCATCCATATGACTCCACAGCTAGGGGAATGCACACCCATCCAAGCTCAGCACACTTTGAGTCATTGGCATTATGCTTTCTCGCCTCAGCAAACAGAGCAGAAGACCCACATCTCACCCCCGCTTCAGTCAAAGTGATTGGGTTAAGCGGTGAAGTGACAGTGAGGTCAAAAGCAGCAGGTTTGCCAAGGTGCCAGTTGTTAACAAGTACGTCAGCAGGACGAGAGTGCAGCCTGTCAAGACCAAGACCACTTCCAACTTCAACCTGACCTCCTAAGCAAGCCCTATGACAGGACTCCACAAAAACATCACGAAGGCTGTTGTGACGCAAGACCACATCACCTCCGTGTTTGCACATCAATGCATGGTGACCAAGCGGGTCCAGCCTGTGGTTAGGACAATAGGGACAGTATGAGCCAAATGAAACATCCATACCAAGCCACCACTTGATGGCGACCTGAAATCCATTAGGCTCTAGGTGCAGGTTAAGGCCTGGAGAGGGGATAACAGTAAGCCAAGAAGCAGCATGACGTGATGAGACTGATAATAAGCGAGCTCTATGGGCCGGAGAGGAGAGATCAAACAGCTGCCGAAATTACTGATCTTCAATATTGCTAGACAAAGTGTGCTGGCGCAGGTTAGAGGTGGCTAATAGCTCTTCAGTGTTGGAATCAGCTGCTGGCACTAACTCATTAAAATGCACGATTGATTCCGACAAATGCAAGTTAAAAGACTTGTCAAAGCCTGAACTACTAAGCGAAGCTAGGTACGCTGCAACGGAATGGCATGACAAACTACGAAGGCCAAGTCCACCCCTACTAAGACTGAGTTGTGCTTGCATCCAATCAATATCAGAGGTGTCTAACGCTGTGCATTCAGAGAAGCATTGACGCACATCCTTGTCAAAAATAGCCTCAGCGACGTATGAAGGAGGTGTGGAACGGGCAAGGTGCACCAACTTGCAGAATGCGGCACATTGCCGTAGGAGAAGGAAAGCCACCTGGGGATCCTCTGCACCTACTTCTGCCAATTGGGATAGGAGTTTCGCTGCATCGGCACGATTTTGTGCTAAGAATTTGGCACAAACAAATTGGATCACCAATTGGTGCACCAAGGATCTCGAGGTTAGGTACTCGTGACACTTTCATCTCAGGAGGGAAGGAGGACAGGTCACCGTGTCCAAACAACTCACATTTAGAAACATTGATAAACAGCCCCAAAGATGGACACATCTCTTGAATGAGAGTCACCACCCAGGTAACAGCCTGAGAGTGTCCTGACAAAACACCATCGTCAAGGTACCATCTGTTGGACAATAGAGATAGACAATCCTTGTCCTGTGCGATGAATAACACCAACTTGTGCAGAACTAAGGAAAAGAGAAGTGGACCCAGAGGATCCCTTTGCTGGACCCCTGTCTCCGAACTTAATTGTCCAAGAGGGTGCCATAACGTAGGGTGGGAACCATAACACCAGCCTACCCAGGGAAGAAGCTCTGGGAAATGGACTGCACATTCCTCCAGGAGAGCCTGTTGAGACACAAGGTTGAATGCATTAGACATATCCACCTTGCAGACAGTAAAATTATCATCTTTCCAATGTTCCTGGATGCAGCTCCTAACACCATGGATGACCTTTTCTGCCCCAGCAGGGCAGGCGACTCCATATTGAAAAGGAGTGAAAAAATCAGAAGATTTGGGCTTGGTGATGATACAAAGACACTTCCCTGTTAAGCGTCTCAATGCCTCCACAACTATGATAGGGCGAATGTCCAATGGACGTCCCTCTTTGTTCTTCACTAGTGCAGTGAGAGAACCACCTGCCAGAAACTTTGATACCGAAACTGGAGCTCTACCACTGGCCAGGATGTCGACTACACCACGCAGAGAGGAACAAATAGGAGTGGGTAGATGGACCTGAGCAGCATAAGCCCTGAAGGGCCGCAGGCTGTACCTTTGGGGAAGGAATGGAGAACTGACAAAATGTTAAAGTCATGTGGCAACACGTGATTGACAGGAGGACTTGAAGAGATGGGCAGGGAAGGATGGGGACCTCTAGGATGCTTCTGCCGGAGCAAATCCCAAACCTCTGGGGTATTGGGAGCGACACCTGGTGACGCAAGGGCCTGGCAAGCTTTCCCTAGTAACCCCTCTCTACTCAGACCTATAGCTGAAGAAATCTTCTTTTTGGAAATATCCACCTGAGCTATTATTATTATTATTACAGTATTCCTACTGGTGTTTATGTGTATGAATAATAATATTTAATTAAAATATATGGGACATTTTCCAGGAAAATTGCGCTTCGCTATGTATATAAAATGTTATTAAATTTAAAAATTATTATTTATTATTATTATTATTAAACAAAGCTCGCCTGCTCTCTGCCTCTGCTTCCTTGGCCACTTCATGGGTTTCAGTCCTTCCTTCGGGTGAGCCTGGCCTGCATTTTGACCCTAGAGAATTCCGCACAGCTATTTCATGGTGGCTGGGTTTAGAAACAACAACAGCCTCCTGCTGTCTGCTATGTCCCGAAATAGCTTTGGACCCCCTGGGGCATCATGCACTGTCATGCAGACGAGGTGGTGATGTCGTTCTCCGACACAACCAGCTGCGAGATGTCTGTGTAGATATTTGCCACATAGCAAACCTTGGAGTGAGGATCGAGGCAGGTAGTGCACTTACCCCTGACCTTTCTAGGTCTTGTCCTGCGGATGCCCTAGTGAACAATTGGATAGGTGGAAGCTCTGCTGCTTTTGATGTAACAGTGACGTCTCCTCTTACACCTGTGTCACTTCAATAATCAAGCGTTACGGCAGGAACAGCTGCACTACTGGCAGAGCAGAGGAAGCACCAGGCGAATGACCCCAAGTGTGATACCCTTGGATGGAAATGCATCCTTCTTGCTGTGGAGAGCTATGGGAACTGGGGTTTTGAAGCCAGGCAGGCTTTTTCCCATTTGGCCTCACGCCTGTTATTTGGCATAGGACACCAGAAGTCAAAGCTCTTGGTAGACATCTATGGGTAGCTAAACGTAACCCTGGTGAGGTGCAATGCCAGAGCTCTCATAAGCAGAGCATGCAATTTGTTTTAGTTACTCTATAGTGTATTAGTCATAAGAATAACAATTTAGCCTGATATACTTTGTTTACTCCTGTATGTAATACTAATATGTATAGTTTAGTAGTTTTAAGGTATATGTATTCATGCATTCTTGTATTCTCTGCTGTATTATTTGTTTTGTGTATTCCCTGTAATGTTGTTATGTCAATTATTATTATTATTATTATTAATAATAAATATTATTAGTGTGTTGCAAAATTACACCAAGAATAAACACAGGAAAAAGTTACGAGGACTGGATCCTACTTAATATGGCCGTAGCAACACAACGAACGAGACATGTGTTTAAGCGACCATATAGTTCATAAAGAATGACTGATTTGGGCTTTTGAAGCCTGATGGAAAGCCTCGAAGCCAGCTGGGAGAAACAGGCCTTGGCCTCAGCTCCCCATGCTCCATAAGTTTCAGTCACCAGGGGGACACATAACCAACCCAGATCTCCACATTTGTCATCATTAGCTGAGTGCTTCCTGACCTCTCCAGCCTGGGCTGCGGCACCTGCACAAACCCCCGCTTCTGACAAAGTAAGTGTATTAAGCGGTGAGGTCACACAGATGTCGAAGGCTGCTGGCCTGCCTCTGGACCAGTTCTGGACAAGGACATCAGCTGGTCTTGTATGACTGTGGTCTGGTGTTAGGTTATATCCGGCCTCAACTTTAACACTCAGGTGGGCCAACCTACACGACTCCGCTACAACATCGCGAAGTCTATTGTGGCGAAACACAGCATCACCCCCATGCACGCTTACATGTGGAGGCATGATGGCCTAATGGATCGAGCACAGTGTCTGGACATAAGGAGCACAGTGATCCCCCTGATGTGTCAAGACCAAGCCACCACTTGATGGCCACTTGGAACTGGTCAGGATTTAAATGAAGGCCTAGACCTTCGGAAGGGACAACTGACAACCACGACGAAGCATGGGGAGATGAAATGGACAAAAGGCGGGCCCTGTCTGCCAAGGAAGATGAGTTGAAGAGCTGGTTAAACTGGAAGTCGTCAATCTTGGCAGATAAGTCTTTCTGTATTGGAGGCCGCTGTGCAAAGCTCTCTACTGAAACCACATCAGATGGTGAAACAGAGGAGTTAAACTTCCCAATTGCTGAGGTGAGATGCAAACTAGAGAGGGAACTAAAGTCCGAAGAACAAAGGGAAGCAATGTAAGCTGCAGCAGCATGAGATGATAGAGACCGCAACCCAAGACCCCCACGACTAAGACTGAGTTGAGCCTGCAACCAAGCCTCATCAGAGGTGTCTACTGCGGTGCACTGAGAAAAACAATGGCGGACATCAATGTCAAAAAGCTCCAAAGCCTTGATAGATAGAGAGGGTGGGGTAGCTCGAGCAAGATGGGCCAGTTTACAAAAGGAGCCACACAGCCGTAGAAGGACCAAGGCAACTTGGGCATCCTGGGCGCCCACCTCTTCTAGTTTGTGCAGCAGTAACTTAGCACTTGCACACTTGTTTGAAATGTAGTTGGAACAGAACTCTAAGTCACCAATAGGGACACCCAAAATAACAATATTGGGCGAGCTGGATCGTATTAACTCACCTCGGAAAAGATTTACATCTGTGGGGGAGAACACCTCACATTTGAAAAGTTGACCAATAAACCAAGTGGGGGACCCTTTTCTTCAATCAAAGCCAATACCTTCTGAACTGCCAAGCTCGGACCAGCCACAACCCCATCATCAAGGTACCAGCTATGGAAAGACAAATTAGCACAGTTAGGGTCAGAACATATGTCCTTCACCAAGATGTTCAACACAAGGCAGAATAAAAGAGGACCTAAGGGATCACCCTGTTGAACCCCACATTCAGATGTTAATGTTCCCATAGGGTGCCATAAAATTGGATGTTGACTGTAACACCACAAAACCCAGGGGTAGAGTTCTGGGAAGTGTAGAGAGCACTCAGACAGGAAGGCCGGACGTGACACAACATTAAACGCATTCCTCATATCCAATTTCAAAACTGAGAAACCCTCATCCTTCCACTGTCGATCGACGCATGCCCTCAAACCGTGTGCTATTTTCTCAGCCCCCATGGAGCAGGAAACCCCAAACTGATGTGGCTGGAAGAACTCGGCTGCCTTAGCTTTCACAACAGCACATAGACATTTGGCAGTTAGGCGGCGGAGAGTTTCGCCCACAGCTATGGGGCGAATGTCCGAAGCACAACTATCCTTGGACTTGACTAATGCTGTCAGGTTTCCACCCGCTAGGAAGGGTGAGATCAAGGCAGGAGCCCTACCAGAGGACAGAATATTGACAACTGCTTTGAGGGAGTGAAGAATTGGAGTTTGAAGTGGAACCTCAACTGCATCCAGGAGATGTTGAATCCGCAGACCTGAGGGACCAGCACCTGTCAGCTTAGGAAATGATCGTAAGACAGGGCCGAGGTTAAAATCGGGAGGTAAAGTTCCATCATTGGGGGCACCTGGAAGACCAACAGGGCAACCCCCTTTGGGATGTTTAGAAATTAAGAGATTCCATGTGCTCTCATTATTGGGAGCTACTCCTTGGGAAACCAACAGCCGGCAAGCTTTGCCACACAGCCCATCCTTAGAAAGGGAAATGGCAGATGTAACTCCATCATTGGGACGAACCCTGGTCGTTTTGTTCGAATGAGATGAGCTGGCAGCACGATTCTGAGCAAAACTCCAAAGTTCACTCAAGTTACCCCCGAGCCACATGTCACAGAGAGATTCAATAGGAATGGGCTTGTTGTGTCGGCCCCCCCCGCTTTGAGGATGGTAAGAGACATTTGGGTAACATAAACAACTTGGTCCAAGCTTCAATTGAATTTTCAGCAACAACATCCCTAAGGACAGCTGACAAAACTCGTGCAAAGGAAGGCCTGGCCCTTGATGGGATAAAGCGTATAGTCGGGCATCTCAGACTACAGATATCCTGAAGGGTTGGAAGAGAGGCCTGCATATGAGTGGAAGGGACACCTCTCACGAGGGGAAGTGAGTTGCTATTACTTTGCAGAGACGATTGGATGCATTTAGACTGATGGGAAGACCTGTGAGAAATGGAAACAAGCTGACGGCATTCAGAACAAATGAAGCGGGCATGTTTATTATTATTTTTAATATAATTACGTTTTTTTATTATATACATGTATATTACATAAATACCAATAAAAATACACAAAAACAGTTATGACTGGATGCATCTGGTGAGGATGGCAGTGGCATTGGCTCTCACCAGATGTAAGTTTAGCCTGCTGTAAAGTTCAAATGTAACAGCTGACTTCAGTTTGCAGGTGTGAGTGGCAAGTCGTGAAGCCAGCTGGGAAAAGGCTTCCATGGCCTCCTTTCCCCATGCTCCATAGGTCTCTGCTACTAGGGGAACACACAACCATCCCAGCTCATTACACTTGGCATCATTGGCCATGTGCTTTCTTGTTTCAGTGGCTTGAGCAGCTGAACCTGCTGCAACTCCCGCTTCCAATAAGGTGAGTGTATTAAGCGGAGAGGTCACAGATATGTCAAAGGCAGCTGTCTTGCCAGTAGCCCAGTTGGTTAGCAATAAGTCAGCAGGACGAGTGTGGCTATGGTCAGCAGTGAGGTCATTGCCAGCTTCCACCTAGACACCAAGGTGAGCCCGATGACATATTTCAGCCAGTACATCTCGCAGAGTGTTGTGACGTGTCACCACATCACCCCCACGCTTACAGGTGATGGCATGATGTCCAAAGGGGTCCAGGGCAATGCCAGGGCACAGTGCACACTGGGATCCTTGAGATGTGTCTAGGCCAAGCCACCACTTTATAGCAATATTATTATTCTTTTTCTTGTTTATTTATTAAATATAATATTTTTATTATTACAAAATTACACCAAGAATAAACACAGGAAATTATTATTATTATTATTATTTTTTTTCACGATTACAATTATTGATTATTCACAAAAATATTACACAACAATATTGACAAACAAAATACACAAGAACATGACCAAAGCTAAATAACACCTCAGAAAGAATTTAGAGGGCAATATCGGGACATTAAAGCCCTCACATTAGCCCTTACTAGGTTCAGATTGAGTCGGCCATACAGCTCTGATAGAACAGCAGATCTAGGCCTTGATGATGTTATGGCTAGGCGAGAGGCTAGACTCGAAAATGACTCCATAGCCTCTTTCCCCCATGCACCATATGACTCAACCACAAGAGGGATACATAACCAACCTAACTCGCTGCACTTCACATCGTTGGCCTCATGCTTTCTGAGCTCAGTGGCTTGCGCAGCTGCTCCAGCAGTTACTCCTGCTTCAGACATAATGTTTGAGTTCAGCGGAGAGGTAACTGATATGTCGCAGGCAGCCGTTTTCCCCAGAACCCAGTTGGAAATGAGGACATCTGCAGGATGAGAGTGGCTGTGATCTGGTGTAAGGTTGCAGCCAGCTTCTACTTGAACACTTAAGTGGGCTCGCCTACATGTTTCTGCCAATAGGTCCCGCAACTTGTTGTGGCGGAAAACTACATCCTATTATTATTATTATTATTATTATTAATAATAATATACAGGATACAAGAATACACTAATGAGAATAAATGCACTATTATTATTATTATTACATCTACTATAATAATACACAATCAACACATATACTGGTCTAAATAAATGCACCTTAATTATAGTAAAGTCACCTATAACTATAAATCCACACTCATACCTCAACCCCCCTCCTCCAAATGAACCCTTGCACGGGAGAGCAATGCTCTTGCATTAGCTCTCACGAGGGAAAGGCTCAGCCTCTGGTACAATGTGGTAGTAGCCTGCAATCTGCTGCATCCCATTTGGCTCGCTAGACGAGCCGCCAGACGTTTAAAAGATTCCTGGGCTTCCATGCCCCAGCATCCATACGACTCCACAGCTAGTGGAATACATACCCACCCCAGCTCCTTACATTTCCCATCATTAGCAGCATGCTTCCTAACCTCGGCAACCTGAGCAGATGACCCACACTTCACTCCCGCTTCCGTCAAAGTGGTTGGATTAAGCGGAGAAGTGATGGTGAGGTCAAATGCAGCAGGTTTGCCAAGGTGCCAGTTTTTAACCAAAACATCTGCAGGACGAGAGTTAAGCCTGTCATGACCTTGACCACTTCCCACTTCTACCTGACCACCTAGACAGGCTCTGTGGCAAAACTCCACAAAAACATCCCGTAGGCTGTTGTGACGTAAGACTACATCCCCCCCGTGTTTGCACGTCAGTGCATGGTGACCAAGCGGGTCCAGCCTGTGGTCAGGGCAGTGAGGACAGCAAGAACCAAACGAAACATCCATTCCTAACCACCACTTCACAGCAATCTGGAATTCATTTGGCTCCAGATGCAAGTTAAGGCCTGTGGAGGGGACAACAGTAAGCCACGAAGCAGCATGACGAGATGAAATTGATAGCAAGCGAGCTCTATTGGCAGGAGAAGAGATGTGAAACAGCTGCCGAAACTGCTGGTCTTCAATTTTTCCGGACAGGGAGTGCTGGCGCATGTTAGAGGTGGCTAATGTTTCCAGAGTTATTGCATCCTCCGCTGGTACTAACCCATTAAAGAGTTCGATTGGCTCCACTAAAAGATTCCACTTGTCACAGCCAGAACTGCTGATGGAGGCAAGGTATGCTGCAACACAATGAGATGACAAGCTACGGAGGCCAAGCCCACCCCTACTAAGGCTAAGCTGTGCTTGCATCCACTCCACATCAGCAGCATCTACAGCTGTGCATTCAGCAAAGCATTGGCGTACGTCCTTGTCAAACAGCGCCAAGCCCTCTGCAATGTGTGAAGGAGGTGCGGAGCGAGCCAAATGGACTAACTTGCAGAATGCCGCACACTGCCGTAACAGAAGGAAAGCTACCTGAGGATCCTCCGCTCCTACTTCTGCCAACTGGGATAATAGTACTGCTGCATCAGCTCGTTTTTGCGCCACGAACTTAGCACAAAAAATGAGATCCCCAATTGGAGCACCCAGAATCACAAGGTTGGGTACTCGTGACACCTTCATCTCAGGAGGAAAAGAAGACAGGTCTCCACATCCAAACAACTCACATTTAGATACATTGACGAAAAGACCCAAAGATGGACCCATCTTTTGAATGAGAGTCAAAGCCCGATTAACCGCTTGTGAGTGCCCCAACAAAACCCCATCATCCAGGTACCAACCGTTAAAAAGTAGAGGCAGACACTCCCTGTCCTGTGCGATATATGACACAACCTTGTGTAGAACTAAGGAAAAGAGAAGTGGACCCAGCGGATCCCCTTGCTGGACACCAACCTCCGAACTCAACTGTCCAAGCGGGTGCCATAAAGTTGGTTGTGAGCCATAGCACCATCCTACCCAGGGAAGAAGTTCTGGGAAATGGACTGCACATTCCTCCAGGAGAGCCTGCCGAGACACACAGTTAAATGCATTGGACATATCCACCTTACAGACAGTAAAATTATCATCTATCCAATGCTCCTTGATGCAGCTCCTAACCCCATGAATGACCTTTTCTGCCCCAGCTGTGCATGCGACTCCGTATTGCAAAGGAGCAAAGAAATCGGTGGCTTTGGGCTTAGTGATGATACAAAGACACTTCCCTGTTAAGCGTCTCAAGGCCTCTCCAACTGCAATAGGGCGAATATCCAATGGGCGACCCTCCTTGTTCTTCACCAATGCAGTGAGAGATCCACCAGCCAGAAACTTTGATACTGAAATTGGAGCTCTGCCACTGGCCAGGATGTCTACTACACCACGCAAAGAGGAGCAGAGAGGAACTGATAGATGGATTTGAGCAGAATCAAGTAGATGCTGAATGCGAAGCCCTGATGGCCCACATGCTGTACCCTTGGGAAATGAATGAAGAACTGATAAGATGTTAAAGTCCTGTGGCAACACATGAGTGACAGGAGGACTGGAAGATGTAGGTAGAGAAGGCTGAGCTCCCTTAGGGTGTTTCTGTTGAAGTGAATTCCAAACCTCTTGGGTATTAGGAGCTATGCCTGGAGAAACCAAGGCCTGACAAGCTTTCCCTAATAACCCCTCTCTACCCAGACCTATAGCTGAAGAGATCTTCTTTTTGGATACGTCTATTGGAGAATTTTGTTTGTGAGGAGGGATGACAGGACGCCTTTTAATTCTATTCCATATGCCGCCAATGTCCCCTTGAGACCACAAGCCGCATAGCTGCTCTATTGATGGATGCTTGCAGTGGCGCCCACCCCGCTTAGAAGCTCGCAGCACACATTTGGGGAGCATAAAAAGTTTCAACCATGCCTCCTCTGAGTTCTCAAAGCAGATTGACCTCAGGACATCAGACAGGACACGTGCAACTGCCGGCCTGGCCTTGTGTGGAATGTAGCGGATTGTTGGACATTGTAGTTCGCATACCTCCTCCCATGAAGGAAGTGCAGGGAGAGGATTTTCGGAAGGACATGAGACACCTAGGGAGCTATGAGGGAAACTACGACAACCTGAAACAACAATCGTGGAGCACTTATCCAAATGAGATGTAAAACGGGACACTGCTACAAGGCAGAAACAGTTTGTGCAGACAGTAAGGTTCTGCTCCTGTAACCACCAGGTAGGTACTTCACCAGGAAAAACCCCTTTAGCGTGGAGGTTCATGTGACTTCGCCACATAGTTGGTGCAATGAACTCCTGGCATCCATCAACTATACACTGCTTCCTGTGAGTGCTGACTAGATGAGGCTCTGGGAGACACCCAGATAGTGGGGATGAAGCATTCGAGGGTCGTGACTGGACTACGGGTTCAGGGGATGCACATTGACGTGGAAGATCAGAAAATGCTTGCCTAGATGTCGAGGGTGGTTGATATGGGCCTGGAAAGGGTAGACCTTGTAACGTAGAAGAGGATAACGGAACTATCTGGGAGGGCGGCGAAGGTGATTGCGGTTGAGTGGGAAGCAGCTGTGGCATTATGACAGCTGGAGGTGTAAGTGGCAAAGGTTCTTGCGCGGTGGTGGATGACTGTGAATCCGATTGCGTTAGGACATTCACACTGTGGTCAGGTAGGGGAGAAACTGGTTGCGATGTAGTCAAATCAAGGTCGCAGTTGCGTACATGTAGTGACGGAGCGTCTAAATTGCAACACCGATTCCGCTTCGAAGGCTGACAGCTTGAACAAGGGCGGCCTGCTTTGACGCACGCACAGGACTTGCATCGGGCACTGACTCCATTGCAAGCGCAACACCTTGTTCCACCCAGTTTAAAAAGCTTTACAGAGAACTGGTATCTGACAGGGAGTGTCTGCCTCTACTTTTTAACGGTTGGTACCTGGATGATGGGGTTTTGTTGGGGCACTCACAAGCGGTTAATCGGGCTTTGACTCTCATTCAAAAGATGGGTCCATCTTTGGGTCTTTTCGTCAATGTATCTAAATGTGAGTTGTTTGGATGTGGAGACCTGTCTTCTTTTCCTCCTGAGATGAAGGTGTCACGAGTACCCAACCTTGTGATTCTGGGTGCTCCAATTGGGGATCTCATTTTTTGTGCTAAGTTCGTGGCGCAAAAACGAGCTGATGCAGCAGTACTATTATCCCAGTTGGCAGAAGTAGGAGCGGAGGATCCTCAGGTAGCTTTCCTTCTGTTACGGCAGTGTGCGGCATTCTGCAAGTTAGTCCATTTGGCTCGCTCCGCACCTCCTTCACACATTGCAGAGGGCTTGGCGCTGTTTGACAAGGACGTACGCCAATGCTTTGCTGAATGCACAGCTGTAGATGCTGCTGATGTGGAGTGGATGCAAGCACAGCTTAGCCTTAGTAGGGGTGGGCTTGGCCTCCGTAGCTTGTCATCTCATTGTGTTGCAGCATACCTTGCCTCCATCAGCAGTTCTGGCTGTGACAAGTGGAATCTTTTAGTGGAGCCAATCGAACTCTTTAATGGGTTAGTACCAGCGGAGGATGCAATAACTCTGGAAACATTAGCCACCTCTAACATGCGCCAGCACTCCCTGTCCGGAAAAATTGAAGACCAGCAGTTTCGGCAGCTGTTTCACATCTCTTCTCCTGCCAATAGAGCTCGCTTGCTATCAATTTCATCTCGTCATGCTGCTTCGTGGCTTACTGTTGTCCCCTCCCCAGGCCTTAACTTGCATCTGGAGCCAAATGAATTCCAGATTGCTGTGAAGTGGTGGTTAGGAATGGATGTTTCGTTTGGTTCTTGCTGTCCTCACTGCCCTGACCACAGGCTGGACCCGCTTGGTCACCATGCACTGACGTGCAAACACGGGGGGGATGTAGTCTTACGTCACAACAGCCTACGGGATGTTTTTGTGGAGTTTGCCACAGAGCCTGTCTAGGTGGTCAGGTAGAAGTGGGAAGTGGTCAAGGTCATGACAGGCTTAACTCTCGTCCTGCAGATGTTTTGGTTAAAAACTGGCACCTTGGCAAACCTGCTGCATTTGACCTCACCATCACTTCTCCGCTTAATCCAACCACTTTGACGGAAGCGGGAGTGAAGTGTGGGTCATCTGCTCAGGTTGCCGAGGTTAGGAAGCATGCTGCTAATGATGGGAAATGTAAGGAGCTGGGGTGGGTATGTATTCCACTAGCTGTGGAGTCGTATGGATGCTGGGGCATGGAAGCCCAGGAATCTTTTAAACGTCTGGCGGCTCGTCTAGCGAGCCAAATGGGATGCAGCAGATCGCAGGCTACTACCACATTGTACCAGAGGCTGAGCCTTTCCCTCGTGAGAGCTAATGCAAGAGCATTGCTCTCCCGTGCAAGGGTTCATTTGGAGGAGGGGGGTTGAGGTGTGAGTGTGGATTTATAGTTATAGGTGACTTTACTATAATTAAAAGGTGCATTTATTTAGACCAGTATATGTGTTGATTATGTATTATTATAGTACATGTAATAATAATAATAATAGTGCATTTATTCTCATTAGTGTATTCTTGTATCCTGTATATTATTATTATTATTATTATTATTATTATTATTATTATTATTATTATAATAATGGCAGAAACATGTAGGCGAGCCCACTTAAGTGTTCAAGTAGAAGCTGGCTGCAACCTTACACCAGATCACAGCCACTCTCGTCCTGCAGATGTCCTCATTTCCAACTGGGTTCTGGGGAAAACGGCTGCCTGCGACATATCAGTTACCTCTCCGCTGAACTCAAACATTATGTCTGAAGCAGGAGTAACTGCTGGAGCAGCTGCGCAAGCCACTGAGCTCAGAAAGCATGAGGCCAACGATGTGAAGTGCAGCGAGTTAGGTTGGTTATGTATCCCTCTTGTGGTTGAGTCATATGGTGCATGGGGGAAAGAGGCTATGGAGTCATTTTCGAGTCTAGCCTCTCGCCTAGCCATAACATCATCAAGGCCTAAATCTGCTGTTCTATCAGAGCTGTATGGCCGACTCAATCTGAACCTAGTAAGGGCTAATGTGAGGGCTATAATGTCCCGATATTGCCCTCTAAATTCTTTCTGAGGTGTTATTTAGCTTTGGTCATGTTCTTGTGTATTTTGTTTGTCAATATTGTTGTGTAATAATAATAATAATTATTATTATTATTATTATTATTATTATTATCATATACAGCACTTATAAGATAATGAATGCACCCTACTATTGCTAATAGTCAGGGACAAAACATCTGGAGAGGATGGCTGTGGCGTTGGCTCTAAGTTGAGGTTCAGCCTGCCATATAAGGCAGCTAGGACCTCAGCCTTAGCCCTGTTGGAGCTAGTTGCAAGGCGAGAGGCCAGAAGTGAAAATGACTCCATTTTTTCTGTCCCCCAAGCACCATATGCAAGGAGTTAGGGTGGATTTGAGTCCCCATGGTGGTTGAGGCATATGGTGCTTATTGCTTTTGGCTGTGTGTGTGTGTGTGTGTGTGTGTGTGTGTGTGTGTGTGTGTGTGTGTGTGTGTGTGTGTGTGTGTGTGTGTGTGTGTGTGTGTGTGTGTGTGTGTGTGTGTGTGTGTGTGTGTGTGTGTGTGTGTGTGTGTGTGTGTGTGTGTGTGGTGTGTGTGTGGTGTGTGTGTGTGTGTGTGTGTGTGTGTGTGTGTGTGTGTGTGGTGCGTATCATGGCTGTACATATGAGGTAAAGGCGAAGAAGTGTTCGAATCAGTCCGACGGGGGTTCAAAACTGTTTATTGATACAAACCTCAATGTCATCACAGCAGGGGCAGTAAGTCTTCCGCATTCGGCATGCGAAACATTTCAGTTGAGCACCTTTAGTTTTTTACTAAAGGGGTTTACCATATGCAGGTGTGGGCCCATTTCCCCCTATTGTATAGTCAAAATAGTTGCTCCTCGCTCTTTCCGTTACAATAGATTACGTGCTGAATGGGGTGTATACAAAAAACAAATTACAGACATCACTGATACGACTGAAAGGCTAGGGTTGTAACCAAACCGTGATAGTTTACTACTTGCGTGTGAATGAAAAGTAACAGCTTAGCGGTATAGGTCGTACGCCGTGGGCATGCGCATTTAGTACATATAATCATGAATGCGCCGCCGACATGCATGCACAGTACACCGCCGCGCAACAAGGAGATGGCTCGAGTGGTACTGGCAGCAGCGTTCATTGCTATAGCGGGCTGTTGCTTTTCAGTATGCCTCGGTCAGGGAGACTTGGTGATTTACAAGTTAAATCAAGCGACCTGCACCCAATATCAGGGGGGACCAACCTATGATTGCAGGTGGCCTGCCAACTTGAACGGAGCCATGGATTATCAAGTTCTGAAGGGCAACATAGTGGCCTACAAGATTCAATGGTCTAATGGAGCGTGGACAGATTGGTTCGTTCCAGGTTACAACGACCGTTGACTACAAGTTCAACCCGGCGGCAATGTCGTGCTCCGTTCCGTACGAAAGCAAACTCGATGAGGCGAATGTGGTCCTACTTCTACGACCACACCCACCTCTACATCCTCTGCCAGTAGTTGTCTCCCCTCGCACCACTGTGGCTGCTGCTGCTTTAGGTGTACTTTGTAGAAGGACTATATATAGAGACTGAACATGTAGATAGAGGGCCTATTCCGTTCTCAGTGTTTCATTGCTAACATTTAACGTGTGAAAATTAAACTTGCATGAGATTTACATCAGTGTATCGTTCAATTACATGCACGTGTACATGAGTTACCTCCATCAGAAGGTCCGCTTCGGGTACTGATGCATTTAATCATGCAGTCTACGCGCAATTACATTCAAGCTGTAAGGATTCTAATGCGAACAGCTACTAATCAATCTCTCGCAGGGAAAGGCTCCCGCATGCTCTTTTGAATGTTCTATGATCTCAACTTCGCCTTATTTGGGTAAGCGCTCTGTAAATGATGGTAATCTATGGAGATCAGAACTGACGTAATTTATTTCTTATAATTTTATAACTAGAAGCTGCTTTGAACAAAGTTAATTAAAGAATTTTATACAATACCTTAAAGATCAAATTTTTAAAAGAATTTAGTTGTTGGTTGAACCATATAGCAAAGGTCTTTTCTAGAAGGTAGCAATGAGGAAAATTAGTAAGCATAGGACGCCTATGGCCAATACACTGTGGTGTATGAACGAATACGCGCCTTATAGTTTTAATACAATCTATATGCAAGCACGTACACGTATGTCTTTGAAGGAAAACAAAATATATATGTACATTTCTTTCCCTAAACGATGGATAAGAACAATCAGTCACGCAACAGTAGAGCATATACTGTGGCTAATAAACACAACGCGGAATGGAAATTATAATTGTTCAAACCAAAACGACCGTAACTAGGAATGGAGAATATTCTGGCAGGTTCATTGTGCGTTTAAAATTGAATAACTCCCACAGCGACACAATTAACCATGCACGCAAACGCATGGCATTATCTCTATATAGAAGACACGTCTATTTACGGAGCAATGCATTGAGTAGCAGACTTCATTGATATTAATGTACAGCCAAGGCTGCCAGAGCCCACTAGGGGTCTGGCACAAAGGCACTTCCCCCTCTATCCCTTAACAAAGTATACATGTACGACTTGCATTGTATATACCTCACATATATGGCAATAGACCTCATCCTTCATGCATTGCAAAGAATAGAATTTATCTTTGAAACAATCATAATGCAGGACCATATCAGGAGCCCATGTCGCATTTGGATATTAATTAATATTTCTTTCGTGCTTTCGAGTTAGCAGATTCAGTTATTATTGCATCATAATCTAACGTTCTGGCGAGGGATTGCTCAATCGGCAAAAGCATTAAGTTCTGTATTCTGTCCCGATGCGCCCTAAACTAAGTATAGTTATATAAGATCAAGGTTACTACATGAACGCTCAAATCGTCATGATCGCTAGCAATCGAAACCCACTCCTGCCATCGAAGATGCATTGACATTTAGAGCCGTCCACCAGAAAGCCCATGCAGGCAAAAGTTCGGAAACCTACACGTACACAGGCCTGATTTTGGAATATTCTTCTCTCCTCACGCATAGGTGATCGATCTTTCAGTTCCTCAATGATGTCAATATAAGTATAAAGTAGAAGGCTACTCATGTAACAGTTGTATCATCTATACCATATGTCCACACTGGTGTGTTCATATACTGGATCACATTTGTTGTTTACAGCTATTCTTTTGGCCTCTTGCACTTACATGTATTTAACTAGACTATCTAATGTCTACTTGATATTTTGGTATCATAGACTATCGGATGAGGGTAGAACAACAAAATACATTTTTCTCTGTCATATATGTGATAACATGCTCCTCCATGTACAAAATTGTTAATAGCGGAGACGATACATGCAGAGAGTAGACTAGCCTTGTCGCGTCAGCAGGAGATGAGCTATGAAATTCAATACTCATTAACCAGTCACTCGACTGGTACACAATGCATGGTAATCATGTAACTGTGGGTTTAAGAGTAGGTCGACAAGCACGGTATAGTGGGGAACCTTGGAGTGGCGGAGCTGCACCTTATGCGCGCAAGTGATGGAAGAGCACGTGATCTGTAAACTAAGTCATCTATGGTGTGTGTGTGTGTGTGTGTTTGTGTGTGTGTGTGTGTATGTGTGTGTGTGTGTGTGTGTGTGTGGTGTGTGTGTGTGTGTGTGTGTGTGTGTGTGTGTGTGTGTTGTGCGTATCATGGCTGTACATATGAGGTAAAGGCGAAGAAGTGTTTGAATCAGTCCGACGGGGATCAAAACTGTTTATTGATACAAAACCTCAAAGTCATCACAACAGGGGCAGTAAGTCTTCCGCATTCGGCATGCGAAACATTTCAGTTGAGCACCTTTTATTTTTTACTAAAGGGGTTTACCAGATGCAGGTGTGGGCCCATTTCCTCCTAATGTATAGCCAAATTAGTTGCTTCCCGATCTTCTGTTTTATAGATTGCGTGCTGTATATGGGGTATATACAAAAATCAAATTACAGACATCACTGATACGACTGAAAGGCTAGGGTGTAACCAAACTGTGATAGTTTACTACTTGCGTGTGAATGAAAATAACAGCTTACAGTAGTTGGTGAAATGCGCACGCGTGGGCATGCGCATTTAGTACATATAATGCGCCGCTGACATGCATACAGTACACCGCCGCGCAACAAGGAGATGGCTCGAGTGGTATTGGCAGCAGCGTTCATTGTTATAGCGGGCTGTTGCTTTTCAGTATGCCTCGGTCAGGGAGACTTGGTGATTTACAAGTTAAATCAAGCGACCTGCACCCAATATCAGGTGGGACCAACCTATGATTGCAGGTGGCCTGCCAACTTGAACGGAGCCATGGATTATCAAGTTCTGAAGGGCAAGATAGTGGCCTACAAGATTCAATGGTCTAATGGAGCGTGGACAGACTGGTTCGTTCCAGGCTACAACGACGTTGACTACAAGTTCAACACCCGGCGGCAATGTCGTGCTCCGTTCCGTACGTGGCAAATTCGATGAGGCGAATGTGGTCCTACTTCTACGACCACCCCCACCTGTACATCCTCTGCAGTAGTTCTCTCCCCTCGCACCACTGTGGCTGCTGCTGCTTTAAGTGTACTTGTAGAAGACTCTATAGAGACTGAACAAGTAGCATTATAGAGGGCGTATTCCGTTCTCAGTGTTTTTATTGCTAACAATTTAACGTGTGAAAATTAAACTTTATCAGTGTATCGTTCAATTACATGCACGTGTACATGAATTACCTCCATAAGAAGGTTCGCTTCGGGGTACTGATGCATTTACTTAGTCTACGCGCAATTACATTCAAACTGTAAGGATTTTAATGCGAACAGCTACTAATCAATCTCTCACAAGTGGTAAAAGGCTCCCGCATGCTCTTTTGAATGTTCTATGATCTCAGCTTCGCCTTAATTGGGTATGCGCTCTGTAAATGGGAATCATAATAATAATCTATTCTTCTACTTGTATAACTAGAAGCTTCTTTGGACAACGTTAGTTACAGAATTTTTTATAATACCTTAAACGATCGAATTTAAAAGAATTTGATATTGAATTAGTAAAGCTATTATGGTCGCACCATATAGCAATCGAACCAAAGTTCTTTTCTAGAAGATAGCAGTTATGATGATCCAGTAAGCATAGGCCGCCTATGGCCAATAGAGAGGTTGCAGTGTCATCCCGGGAAGGTTCACACTTACGATGATCCACTCGCCACCATGTTTTTTAGTGTCCCTAACTATTTTTACGTCAGCATTTATTGAAAAATGTGGCGCCTACAGTATGAGCAAACGCGAGCAACGTGTTATAACAAGCTGTTGCCCTGGCGAGAAAGAGAGATACGACAAAAAGCTACAATACCTTTATGGACCTAGAATCCGTTTGGCATATCTGACCAGCATTGGGTAGATGATGTTTCTAAGTGGCCTCCAGTTGACTACCCCAGTATTTATACCTACTTGATTGAAACACCCGGAGGTTACACAAGAGAAAGGCTGAGGGCGTTTAAGAGTCTTGAAGCTTACAACTACTATCAAAGGTTTAAAGTTGTTAAAATTCCACCACTTAGGTGTTGTAAGAGAGAATCCGGGATAATTTATGTTTTTCGGTGTGTTACAGATGTTTAACAGAATTGAGGACACCTTTTTTTTTTTCTCGATCTCCCCACGTATTTGTAATGAAATGTTTATTACAAATACGGAATGTGGTGATGTCCTGATGAATCCGATCGCTGCAATCCATCGTTTCCTCTGAAATCCATCCGCTGGGATACGAAATAGACGGATATCTTCATCCTTTTTTCTTAAGTACCTCAAAGCGCAGAAAAGCTTAGGCATTGTACGTGCTCGTCACTTTTCATAAATGATGACGTAAGTGTGAACCTTCCCGGGATGACACTGTAGTGTAGCGAAAATGAACGAATACGCGCCTTATAGCTTTAATACATACTATACGAGCACGTACATGTACATGCATGTCGTTGATGGAAAACAAAATATATATGTACATTTCTTTCCCGAAACGATAGATAAGAACAATCAGCCACGCAACAGTAGAGCATATACTGAAAAACAGTAGAGCATATGCTAATAAACACAACGCGGAATAAAATTATAATTGTTCAAATCAAAACGATATATCTATGAATGGAGAATATTCTGGCAGGTTCATTGTGCGTTTAAAATTGAATAACTTCCACAGCGAAGCAATTAACCATGCACGCAAAAGCATGGCATTATCATAAGATAATTCCATCTCTATATAGGAGGTACGTCTATTTCCACTCTATTTACGGAGCAATGCATTGAGTAGCAGACTTCATTGATGTTAATGTACAGCCAAGGCTGCCAGAGCCCACTAGGGGTCTGGGACAGATCTTATATAAAATACTTCCCCTCTATCCCTCAACAAGGTATACATGTACGATTTGCATTGTATATACCTTACATGTAAGGCAATAGATCTCATCAGTCATGCATTGCAAAGAATAGAAATTTATCTTTGAAATCATAATGCAGGACTATATCAGGAGCACATGTCACATTTGGATATTAATTAATATTTCTTTTGTGCTTTCGAGTTAGCAGATTCAGTTATTATTGCAACACAATCTAACGTTCTGGCGAGGGATTGCTCAATCGGCAAAAGCATTAAGTTCTGTATTCTGTCCCGATGTATTGTTGAGCGCCTAAACTGAGTAGTTTTATAAGATCAAGGTTACTACATGAACGCTCAGATCGTCATGATCGCTAGCCATCGAAACCAACCCCTACCATCGAAGATGCATTGACATTTAGAGCCGTCCGCCATGCAGAGCCCATGCAGGCAAAGGTTCGGGAACCTACACAGGCCTGATTGTGGAATATTCTTCTCTCCTCACGCATAGGTGATCGATCTTTCAGTTCCTCAATGATGTTAATATAAAGCATAAAGTATAAAGTATAAGGCTACTCATGTAACAGTTTTATCATGTATACCTCATGTCCACAATGGTGTGTTCATATACTGGATGACATTTTGTTGTTTACAGCTATTCTTGCACTTACATGTATTTAACTAGACAATCTATTGTCTTCTTGATATTTTTGTATCATAGACTATCGGATCAGGGTAGAACAACCAAATACCTCTGTCGTATATGTGGCAACATGCTCCTCCATGTACAGAATTGTTAATAGCGGAGACGATACATGCAGAGAGTAGACCGGCCTTGTCGCGTCAGCAGGAGATGAGCTATGAAATTCAATACTCACTAACCAGTCACTCGACTGGTACACAATGCATGGTAGTCATGTAACTGTGGGTTTAAGAGTAGGTCGACAAGCACGGTATAGTGGGGAACCTTGGAGTGGCGGAGCTGCACCTTATGCAAGTGATGGAAGAGCACGTGATCTGTAAACTGAGTCATCAATGGTGTGTGTGTGTGTGTGTGTGTGGTTTGTGTGTGTGTGTGTGTGTGTGGGGGTTGTGTGGTGTGTGTGTGTGTGGGTGTGTGTGTGTGTGTGTGTGGTGTGGTGTGTGTGGTGTGTGTGTGTGTGTGTGTGTGTGTGTGTGTGTGTGTGTGTGTGTGTGTGTGTGTGTGTGTGTGTGTGTGTGTGTGTGTGTGTGTGTGTGTGTGTGTGTGTGTGTGTTGTGTGTGTGTGGGTGTGTGTGTGTGTGTGTGTGTGGTGTGTGTGTGTGTGTGTGTGGTGTGTGTGGTGTGTGTGTGGGTGTGTGTGTGTTGTGTGTGTGTGTGTGTGTGTGTGTGTGTGTGTGTGTGTGTGTGTGTTGTGCGTATCATGGCTGTACATATATTGAGGTTGGCGAAGAAATTTTCGAATCAGTCCGACTGGAGTTCAAAACTCTTTATTGATACAAATCTCAATGTCGTCACACCAGGGGCAGTAAGTCTACCGCATTCGGCATGCGAAACATTTCAGTTGAGCACGTTTTGTTTTTTACTAAAGGGGTTTACCAGATGCAGCCCATTTCCTCCTAATGTATAGCCATGCAAATAGTTGCTTCCCGCTCTTCTGTTTTATTAGATTGCGTGCTGTATGGTATATACAAAAATCAAATTACAGACATCACTGATACGACTGAAAGGCTAGGGTGTAACCAAACTGTGATAGTTTACTACTTGCGTGTGAATGAAAAATAACAGCTTACAGTAGTTGGTGAAATGCGCACGCGCGTGGGCATGCGCATTTAGTACATATAATGCGCCGCTGACATGCATACAGTACACCGCCGCGCAACAAGGAGATGGCTCGAGTGGTATTGGCAGCAGCGTTCATTGCTATAGCGGGCTGTTGCTTTTCAGTATGCCTCGGTCAGGGAGACTTGGTGATTTACAAGTTAAATCAAGCGACCTGCACCCAATATCAGGTGGGACCAACCTATGATTGCAGGTGGCCTGCCAACTTGAACGGAGCCATGGATTATCAAGTTCTAAAGGGAAAGATAGTGGCCTACAAGATTCAATGGTCTAATGGAGCGTGGACAGACTGGTTCGTTCCAGGCTACAACGACGTTGACTACAAGTTCAACCCGGCGGCAATGTCGTGCTCCGTTCCGTACGTGGCAAATTCGATGAGGCGAATGTGGTCCTACTTCTACGACCACACCCACCTGTACATCCTCTGCCAGTAGTTCTCTCCCCTCGCACCACTGTGGCTGCTGCTGCTTTAGGTGTACTTTGTAGAAGACTATATAGAGACTGAACAAGTAGCATTATAGAGGGCGTATTCCGTTCTCAGTGTTTCATTGCTAACATGCATTTAACAAACTTGCGATTTACATCAGTGTATCGTTCAATTACATGCATGCATGCACGTGTACGAGTTACCTCCCTCAGAAGGTGCCAATTACATTCAAGCTGTAAGGATTCTAATTGGAGCAGCTACTAATCAATCTCTCACAAGTGGTAAAAAGGCTCCCGCATGTTCTTTTGAATGTTTAATGATCTCAGCTTCGCCTTAATTGGGTAAGCGCTCTGTAAATGGGAATCATAATAGTAATCTATGGAGATCAGAACTGAGGTGATTTATTTCTTCTGCTTCTATAACTAGAAGCTCCTTTGGAGAAAGTTAGTTCAAGAATCTTGAAGATCATATATAAAAGAATTTGATATTAAATTAGTTATTGGTTGAACCATATAGCAATCGAACCAAAGCTCTTTTCTAGAAGGTAGCAATGAGGAAAGTTATGATGATCCAGCAAGCATAGGACGCCTATGGCCAATACACTGTGGTGTAGCAAAAATGAAAAAACGCGCCTTATAGCTTTAACCCTTGAACTGCTATAAGCCACTAAAGTGGCCACTCCAAGCGGGATAGTATGTGGTTGACAGGTATGCCATTGTGCCAATATGTTTTGTACTTTCAAGGCTGCCTTGTAGTCGAATCACAGTATAACCAATCCCGTTACGAATTGCTGTCTGCTGTACCATGCATGAAGTTGCAGAAACATGTAGAGCCTAGTGTATTTGAATATTGTTACATGAAAATTTCCCACATCATAATAGTACACCAGGGGACCTGCGAGATTATTAATATTCATTACAGCTGTTATTATTATTATTTATTGTATGCACTAGAGATTTGCACCTGCAGCTCTGGTTCAGTGATTAAGCCAAACAATCGTATTTTGTATTATGATTGTGAAATTTTCATGCAATAATATACACTATGTATGGTACTGCCAATGACAATGAAAGTGAGCTAGTAATTATAATTATGATGCATGATGCTCAACTTGATAATGTACATGTAACTAGAATACTGTGAAACACCTTACTTGAAACAACAGTTTGTAGAGCTTTTACTAACAGGTATATGTGCAAACTGACCAACACTAGCTTGTTGAATACCACATTTTTCATAAACATTCAAACCCTCTGCTACAATAGAAGAACAATTAGACAGCTTTTTTTTTTTTCAGAATTGAACTAGAGTTGAATTTGCTGAAAGAACTGTTTAACTCTTTGGAAGTAGATTTGTTTGTGGACACATATGACTCGAAGAACTTTAAGAAGCTCACCAATAGCTACATAGGGCATCTTATTTGCTATTGCATAGTTGAACAGTATTCATCAACGCTGGCATGATAGTAAATTGGTTGTTGTAAACTTTTGTATTCTACTTATGTATCACTTTAAGCGGGTCAGGACATCTCTCCATGCTTTCATCATTTACAAGGCAGTTTTTATGTTAATACATTGTATTAGTACACAAGTAACCGTACACATACCTTGAACAGCATGTAGAGCCTCATGGAGTACATTGTCATATGCAGATTCAGCCACTAATGATGTAAACATAAGTTGCTTGTGTTGCAAACTAAAACATACTGCGT